>JARHVA010009865.1:0-132500 GCA_037957365.1 Torreya grandis
GACTATTTGATAAGTAGGATGTCTTATATGATGTACTTGTTTGTATGCTTATATGAAGATGTAGCTATTTTTGGGCATTGTATGCATATAAAGACATTCACCCAACATTCTATTATGTTATTAGATGATGTAATTTTTTATACACCTTTATAGAAACATATATATTATTTACATTGTATAACTATATGGCATTCATTCCAAAATTCTATTATGTTATTATTTTGTATGCCATTATGGCTTTTACACAAACACACACCACACACACCACACACACACACACACACACACACACACACACACACACACACACACACACACACACACACACTCACACAGAGAGAGAGAGAGAGAGAGAGAGAAGAGGAGAGAGAGAGAGGAGAGAGAGAGAGAGAGAGAGAGAGAGAGAGAGAGGAGAGAGAGAGAGAGGAGAGAGAGAGGAGAGAGAGAGAGAGAGAGAGAGAGAGAGAGAGAGATGTTCAAATTTTGTGGGTGATAGTATTTTACATATAATTCTCACATTATTATTACAAAACTAAATTTTATGGTTGTGTGGCCATATTTAGATATGATTGTCTTTAATATTTCATTCATGTAATTTATTAATACTAACTTACAATATTTTCAATATGTGTTGAAATTAGAACTATAAGGAAAAAAAGAGTATAATGTTTGAGATAAAGTCATATATTACTATGAAGTTCCTTTCATGATTGGGTTACACCATTTATCACTATTATAATGTGAATACCCTTGCTACACTAATTTAACATCATTTGGGACTTGATATTCACATTTTGTAAATTCATTGAATTTATAGACATACCACATTTCTATTATAATACTTGATTGAAACAAATAATTAAATACTTATCTCTTTCATACCTTATTTATATACCCTTATACATTTTATTTATTCATTTTTGATGAAGTGGTTATGTTCTATCTCCTCCTTTGGAATGTTGTCTCTTTGGAGATGTTTTGTATTATTATTTGGAGACTCTTATTTGGCCCTTTGAAGTAGTACAAAATTGTAATTCTCATGTATCCTAAGGCCTTGGAATATTTTGGTGGTTATATCTCTTTTACAATTCTCCCTCTTCGCTACACTCAGCTTAGCAATTTCATGTTTCTCTGTCACTTGTGACAACTATTTCTTCACCATTTGATAAATCTCTATTCTCATCTTTGCATGGTTTCATTTCAAGTTCAAAATTTGGATCCTGTTCATCAGATTAGAACGTGTCATTTTTATTCAAAAATCACCTCAAATATTGCATTTTATGGTTTATTATCATGCACTACATTTGGCTTCTTTTTGTTACCTCTAGTAGAGGCTACTACTTTCATGGCAGGTTCCTTATCTAAAGATTAATACAATGGCTTAAACATCCTTAGGAATTTTAATATTATAAAAACTAATATAAATTGGGTTAGTATCATTAAGTATTTATAATAAAATAATATCAGATTATTATACTTCATTAGATGATTCAAAAAATTATAGAAAAAATAAGAGCTAATTTATTTTGGATCGGGCTTCAAATTTAGATATGCCTAAGATATAATAGTCATATGTATATACACAGACATTCATACTTTGTATAGATATGGATAACATGAATTAAATAAGTTATATTTATGACCCTCCAATATGAAATAAGAGAACAATAAATTATGGAGGACCCCATGATGTGGACTTAGGGATTCATTTATACATCATTCAAATTCCCATAATTTGAATGTATTCATACTTGATCTTGACGTCAGTGTGTCTCCACTATTTCATTCATTTTGCTCACAAATGAGCACATAGGGTAGATCATCAATCCATGTTCATTTTTTTCTTGTCATATTATTGCATGAACATTCTTTACCAATGAGCCTGACAAACCATATTTTCATCAAACATCTTCCAATTAGTTATTACTAAATGTGGGAAATTGGAGGACTTTCAACTACAATGAATTAGAGATAATAATCCACTCCAACCCTATTGTATAAAAATTTCTCATTCAATTACATACCTATATAATGTACCTGTATAATGATATGCATTTGATCTCATCACAATATAGTTGCATTGATGGAATATTAATGGTCTCTATATTTTCTAGTTCAATTTTACCAACATATATCTATTGGCTTCATGTATGAAATTTTTTAGGGTTCTCCTTATAATATCAATGTCTACAAAGTGTAAGTGCATAAAGTTGGGAGATAATTTTTTGAAATTTTATAATAATGTTTAAGTGGAATTACATAACACGTATACATTTTGAGATCAGTAAACACCAACACTATAATGCATACACACTATAATGCATATGCACTATTGGGTGTACACTTTTTTTCTTATGAAAATTTTAAATGACAAAAGCATGGGAGTTTTAAATTTTAAAATAAATTTCATATGTGATATACTATGTACATATTATATATCATGAAAGGGGACACATGATATTTACTACAATAAATTTTAAGTATAAGTTGACATTTATATTCCTTATACTTCATATTTATTTTAGTAAATATAAAAATTAGGTTCACTATGCATTTGATAGAGTTTGCCTCATAGTTTTACACCTTACAATGTGGGAAATAGTTTTTAAAAATCTAATCTAATCAATACTTATGCATTTTTAGGGTTTCAATATTGAACATAAGGATTTTAGGGCATAACTTTTACAATTGATGTACATGTAATCATTTTTTAGGTTTTTGTGCCTTCTAAATTACTTTTTAACATTTCTAAGAGTCAAAGGTTTGTCAAAATTAAATTTTAAACACCAATCACTTTGAATTTAATACAAAGTGGGGTGATCAAGGCAACATATGTCACATTAATGACCTATTCACATCAAAATACCACTTGTTCATCATCCCCTCCCTCACTCCATAATCACCTTTTCCTCATCCTTTTGTTATTATTAATCACTCCCTAATTGATACTCACCATCCTTCATCATATTCAAATCACTCCCTAATCATCCCTAATCACTCCCTCATGATCCCTAATCACTTTTTACTAATTCTATATTATACATAAACACTCCCTCATCATCCCTCATTGGCCCTCACAATCCCTCGTCATCTCTAATAACTCTTTAATCATCCCTAATCCCTCCTTCACTAACCCTTACCATCCCTCATCATCCTTAGTCATTGTTTCATCATCCTTAATCACTCCCTCCTCATCCCTCATTTTCTCTAATCACTCACTCATTAAACCTCACCACCTTTCATCATCCATAGTCATTCTCTCACTGATCATCACCATATCTCATTCTTAATCACTAATACACCATCCCTCATCATCCCTAATCACTCCTTCCTCATCCTACATTATCCCTAATCATTCTCTCATTGAATCTCACCATACCTAATGAACACATCATCATCTCTACTCATTCCCTCCTTTTTAAGATTCTCATCCTTAACCACTCATTCTAATACCTGGATGGAGGGTGTATTATCTTCCCTCTTCTGCCTGATTGGCTTTTATTAAAATTACAAATTTTACTTAGTCAAATAAGGACCAAATAAACTCTTCTTTCACTTCATCTTATTTTACTCAAATGAGGAACTTAGAGATATTGTCTAATTGTCTGGTCATATTTGAATATCTATATGGTGATCCGTGACCAAATTTTGGAGAGAGAGTGTATCTAGATATGTATGCTAGAATAAATAGGCATGAAAGTGACCAAAGGGTGGGATGAAACTATTATACTCACATATATAGATTGGGTTTTGGGAATCTAAGAATCCCAATCCTAGAGTTGAGAATCCAAATTTATATCTATATAGATAAAGGTGAATGTAGACTAGTTGATAATTTTAATCGAAACCCCATAATTAACTTCTCATTTTATCTATAAGTTATTGAGAGCATGTCCACAGTAGACTAGATTTATAGATAGATAGATAAGTGGTCACCATTCCATTAGAGTGTGTTCTAATCTAGTATCATGTATACCCAACCTGATATATACACAAACTTGATATATGAAATGAATGAAGGACATATGCCTTAATATAGTGTATTAGGGAGGGGATACTTATAAATATAAAGGTATGTTTGTATTATTTCTATATAACTTTCCTTTGGTTTTATATTAATACGTAGTTGTTAATGAAAAATTAATTTTTGATATATATCTTTTTTCTTACCCTACCTGCTTATCTTTGTCGTACCTAATAAGGTAAGGGACTCTTACTTCTCAATCTATAGTTTAGTTCTTGTCCTAACTAATTGACCTATATATAATATATTTTAGTCTCTCAAGGGATGCTTTCTTTTGAAATCTACAGTTTGCATATATTATTTCCTTAATTACACTAGTATTCCCTACCTATTTATTTTATTTTGTTTGCAAGGAAAGATTTATTCCTTATAGATATAATGAGAAATGAAGTTTGAAATAATGTTACATATTAAATATATCTATACAATTTATTATTACCTACCTAATATACCTAATTTAGTATTCCATACCTACTTGTGTGTTCTGTACTTAAATGAATATTTGAGCCATATCTTGATCTTGAGTATGCACTACCTAAATACATGAGCCATATCTTGATCTTGACTATGCCCTACTTACCTTATTTTAATTGAGTTATAACCTAAATACCTATAATTATTTTCATACCTATTTATACTTGATTATTCCCTACCTACATATCTTTATTACCCTACATACTTGAGTATGCTCTACTCGATAAAATACCCAAGCCATATATTGATATTGAATACTAGTGTGTAGTCATAAAAATATATGTTACTTGACCATATATTTATTAATAGATACCTAATTCAATAAAATATTGAATACTCAAGCTATGTATTGAAAGGATAGGGCACATTATAGCCTATATAAGAAAGGATTGACTACGTATGATCATCAATAAGTAGAAAGTCAGAACACCCACCATAAGGGTATTGGAGGGAGTGATTATGGATAATGAGGGATGAAGAAAGACTGATTAATAATGATGAGGTACATTGAGGTTCAATGAGTGAGTGATTAGTGATGGTAAGGGATGAGGATGGAATGATTAGGGATGATAAGGGAGTGACTAGGGATGATTAGGGTCGATGATGGATTGATTAGGAATAATGAGGGTTGATAAGGAATTGGTTAAGTATGATGAGTTGATGATAAAAAATTATTGTGTTTTATCTATATAGGAGGTAATATTTATTACCTAGTTAACCTTATCTACCCAATGTGTTCAAGACTGATTCATTCCATTCTTTCCTTTGAATGGGCATTGAATCACATGATTTAGATGAGGGGCCATTGACCAAGCCATATATTGAAAGGAGGGATGAAATTCTAACCTATATAGATAAAGGAGTGACTAGAGATGCTTAGACACAAGAATAAAACCACTACACCCTCTATAAGATCATTAAAAAGAGTGTTTAGGTATGAGGAAAGAGTAATTAGGGATGATGAAAGATAATGAGTGTGGTGATTCAAAGTTGTGGAACTCTTTCATTTGGCCTTGAAAACATAAGGAAAAATGGTAAACAAAGATGAAACACCCATTGATATGTCATTATATCTAGGGGAGGGTTTGGCATCAAGAATGGACCAAAAAAAGAAAATGACTAAGAGGCACTGACAAAGGGTATGGTTAGATCCCTACTACTTCTGGCTCTACCTGAACCAAGCTAAAAGGACCTATGGGGTAACTTTCTCACATGGAGAGATTCTAAAATTAAACCTCCATGGGGATTTTTGGCATAAATAATAATAAATATGAGTAGCACACAACAAAAAATATTCACTCCACCTAGGAAGATTGTCACATGGAATGAATAAATGTACTAAGTCACATACAAACTATTGAAGGTAGATGGGTATATGACTACAACTTTCATTATAAATAATGTTTGACAACATGGGTTGAATGTAAAACTATATTTCATGGTGTTTAAAGCACAAAATACAAAGACATGTTGTATATGAAAGATTTTATACATTTTCAAGGTAAATAAAACTAATGGTATGGAAAGGGTGTATTATCTACAAGGTAGGACACAGTAGGACAATGAAATAGTTGAGAAAAAGGGGTGGTGTGCAAGTGGTTTTCAAACAACAAATATTATTGCAATATTCATGACACAATTTATTTACAAAAATGCAAAATAATCAAATGCAAGCTAGTGGTAACTATCAAGAATAATTTGCATCTATTGGTGCTAATGAAATGCAAACACCCAAATGATCCTAAAACCCTAGAACATTCACTAAAACTAGAATCTCATATATTTTTTGTATTGAATACATAAACCTAGGGTGCCCTAATAAGTTATTTAGAAACATATTTCCAAACATAATGCAGAGAAAGAGATTTATAACCTATATCTAAGCCCAAGATGAAAACTAGTAATAAGCATATAATAAGATGTCCAATCAACAACATTTACAAAACACATCATTACACTTCATCAAAAGGAAATAGTAATAGCCACAAATATTTTCCATTAACTTTGTAATAAAATTTTACAGACATCATTATTCCAAAATGCTGCCATGGGGACAAGAATGTTGGATTTGCTCCCTATTAGATAAGGGAGACATATAAACATGCTCTCAAAACTTGCTAATGGTTGTACAACTAAAGCCACCTTAGCAAGAGAAGTAAAATATAAACACAATAGTGATCCCAAAATTTTGAAGAGACTATACATAGGAAAAAAAATACCAAAAACAACCTAGAGTAGAGGAGAAACCCTTTATTTATACATTTTTTACCCTTCTTTTGCAATCTGAGAATGGGGGTTGCATTTTGAAATTTTCAAATTTGCAGTCAACACCCCAACATCTTGCTAGGATGATCTTAAAGAGAAAAAATCCATTATCACACCTGCAATCTTCATCCATTTTCATGAAAAATCATTACTCTAATTTCCTCTACAAGGAATGATGAAGATTTGGAGCACATCCTTTGATTTCTTAGTTAGAGATGCCTTTTACATGAGTTGGAAGGTGAAAATTCATGGTGGAGGCCAAAAAAAAATTGTACTCATGTGCAAATGCCTAGAGATGCTCTTTAACCACTTTCTCCCACAACTGGAACCTTCTTGGACAAATTCCCTTCCTCATATGCATGCCATAGAATAACCTACTCCTCCAATGATGGCAAGGAAATATTCTATATCCATAGCTACTCAAGAGATCGTCTTTAGAGTGGCCCACCTTGGATTTTAGACCTATAATATTCTTCCATGGAGGTGCTTTAAAAAGTAAAGCAAATGAAAATATAAATCTCTTATGTCATTTCACCTTTTTGATTTTTGGCTCTTAACTTGTTTTTCAACACTTGTATCCTGCACTTTTTTTTTTCAATTTTGCCTTTTGCAAATTTGATTTTTCACACTTTGCAATTTTCACATGTTTTTTTGTAAATTTGCCTTTTAGGGTTTCCTCTACATTTTTTAATGCGTAAATGCATTAATTTTCTCTTTTTTCCATTTTGAGAAAATTATGGGCCCTTTTGAAAATTTGAAAATTTCTTATTTTAGGGAAATCCAAGTGTCATTTGGAATTTTATAATTGTAAAATTACAAATTTGTAAATTGTAATTCGTAGAACTGTAATTTGAAAATTACAAATTTTAATTTACAGAATTGTAATTTGTAGAAATACAAATTATAGGATTTCAATTTGTAATTGTAGTTCCCTTAGGGAATCTAGAACTCTAGGTACAATTTGTAATTTTGTAAAATTGCAAATTACAGCTGGGGTTTCCATTTCCCTTAAAAGTTCCTTTTAGAGAATCCATTACTCCAATTGTAAATTGAAATTTTGGAAAATTGTATATTATAGCTATAGTTCCCATTTCCCTCAAAAGTTCCTTTTAAGGAATCCAAAACTCTAACTCTAATTTGAAATTTTACAAAATTACAAAACTGTAAATTGGCTATGAAATTCCCTCTTAAACTAAGGCCTCCTGTTGACCGATATTGGTAGGTAGAAATGGGAGATCTAGGTGCAATTTACAATTTATATAAGTGAAAAATTGTAAAATTGCATTTCTCCTCCAATTTTCCCTAAAATTCTTCCTCAGTTTACTTGTCTCCTCCTTACTTTGACTAGCGGGATTGGGAAAGTTGAGCACAATTTGCAAGATGCAGTTTGAGACCCTACTTTTTACAAATTATATTTACCACTCAAATCTCTTAGGGAGTTTGGGGTCTGATATGTGGTTTCCAAAACTTACAAATTTTGTATTTTTTCAAATTTAACTCCATTTTATCTTTGTTCAGCAATATACCCAAATAGAAACACAAAAATATGAAATTATCCCTACATCAACTAATTGAAAATTTGAAATGAATGAATATCCTCCATATGTGAACTCGAGTTGTGTGGTAGTTAGATATACAAGCATGTGTTGACCCTTAATACGAATCACTACCATAAAGCGATCTAGATACTTGGCTTGACATATGTTGTGATGGACCTGTAACAACACCTAGGTAGGATGATTCATTGCTATCTAGATTAAGTGAGAGAACATCAATACCTAAATGGAATTTGTTAGGGCAACCATAATGCACATTTACCAACTCAATCCACTAAATATTTTACCTTGATGATCATCTACTGAGTTTTCACCTTGCATTATCTAGTATTCCACATAGATGTCACCTAAGAGGATCCATGCTTGGTGCAAAATAAACCTTTCCTAGAAAATAGAACATATGTAGTACTATTTTCATTGTTATATACATCTCTTGACCACTATCACAAAGTGGCTCAATTATTATTTTTGGCTAGACTTGGTCTTGATTGCATAATTCTAAACCACTTTTATTCCCACTTAAGACATACTCAACTTATTCTAAACATGGAGGCATGGACCCATACAATGAGCATCCCAATTCCCCAACCTTAAATGCACAGTGAATTTGCCCATCATCTTTGTATGCCTGTCCAAGAGCTAGATAAGACTCTCCTAGCAATAAAAATAACTACCAAAGTTTTTGGTCTCATTGGATATCTTAATAACCATTATTCAATGTCACAAACTTTAATGCAGTCCATATCACTACAAATACACACAGGAAGCTACTGGGCATGTGGAAATCTCCCCATTGTTCCATTATCATCATATGTTACCTTGTAAACCACTTATATTTTCCTATAATTTTTTGTACCCTTTGCTCTTAGATCAATAACACAATCTCAAGTTGAGATCATTCAATTATAAGGGTGAAAAAAACTTATTAATTCTTGATTCAAAGGTGCTTTTTTCCCTTGTTTTATGAGCTATCCAACAAAAATCCCATTCAAGGAAAAGATTAATAGCAAATGACTCCCCACATTCTTTTCCTCTTACGTGAATATACTTTAGGAATCTTCTCTATATTATTTAATGAATAAATGGCTAGCGTTGAGATGGTCTACAACTTTTACATGCCCCTTATGTGATCTAGCAGGGAAATCATACCTTTCTTTCATTTAACTTTCTCACCTATTTCTATTCGCATGTCTTGCGAGATCCATAAGTGGGAGCACAAATTTCACTTTAACCTCCCATTTTAACCATCCACATTTTTCCTTCATTCTACATGGTCAAATTGTAGTCAATAATGATGTTTTATGCCTTCATGATACATTTTTCCTTATCAAAATTATGCAACCCAATCAACAATTTACACATTTTCAAATTTCAAAGTGTGTTTACACTTCCCACTTCTACCACCAACATGATCTTGTCTTCCATGAGATCTAAAGGTGGATAAGAAAATTTCAAAATGTCTTTTCAAAATTTTATTTTCACATGTGTTTATCCTGTAGAACTTGGTGTACTATTTTTTAATTACATTCGATCACTGATCCTCTGACAAAACTACATGGTGCTATTTACAACTTTCAATCTATAGTCAATTTTAGAATCCCCATCAAATTTCCTTGCAACCACATGTTCTTTTGAGTTTAATGTAGTATTCAAGCTTTGTTTCATTCTATGACTACATGGTAAGTCTGATGATGCAGCTACTATCTATTTGGCCCTCCATGTGGCATGGGAAGCATGACATGGGGTTATTCCTATATAAACTAATTGATTTGAAACCTTCATGAGTTCTAATATTTTGATCCAAATCCAAAAATTTCTTAACACAATTATGGGCACTAACATTATCTTTCACTTGGGGATGTACACCCCTCGTGGGTGTGCAAAGAACCCTATAAAACAAGACCAAGTGATAATCCATTGGGCCATGGAGTCAAAACTTCAAAAATTATCAACAAAACTTTTGAAGGCTTAATAAAATAAGGTATACTAACAAAAATTAGATTAAGAAGATCCAAAAATAAACACATGACAAAAAATATGAAAGGAACTAGATAAATAAGGCTTAAAGGAAAGGGGTCATAAAAACAACAAAGTAACAAGACTATACACAATACAATTATGTACACGGTTATGAGCTTAGTCAAGTAAATGTTTTATATGTGTGTGATTAATTGGAGGCTGTGGAATTTCATCATCCCTTAATTTCTTAAACTTTTCTAGCAAATTAGTGACCAAGATGAAGTAAAACAATCTCTATACTTGTCTGAAGGTATTTTTGCTAGGATGTAATAGGATGATAATTTGAAACAAATACTTAATGTGAAATCTCAAATCTAGATAAGACCAAGCTAAAAGATCTTGGTACCTTTTTAACAGTTGTAAGTAAATTTGTTTCATGATTGCAATCAAGTGAGTACCAAGAAATAGTGCCTCAAATTCATTAATGTCCTTTATGTACTCAAAATTCAACTTGAAAGAGAACTTAAAAATATTCATCCTTGGGGGCATACAAGATATGCCTAGATCCATTTCCAATATTTAAACACATACAAGTGACACAACCAACATAGAGTATAAGATAGTGCATGCCCATGTGAGACATATGCCTGGTTGGTGAATAATGATATAAGGTTGTCAATGATTACATGTTAAGACCACTCATATTGGTAACATCAATTTAATGTGCTTATCATATATAAGGAAATAAAGAGAGTTGATTAAATAGGGATTTAATCCCATGCCCAGTCATCTTACACATAGTCACCATCCTAAAAGATATTATGGAGATTTTAAAGTACTGCAAGTTATGCAAATGTGATCAAACTTTGAATCTTTGTGATGTTAGTAACCATGACATACAATATCTCTCCACGGCCTCACCTTGGTCATACCAATAGTGGAGATACACTCTATTATGTCACAAATAGAGAGTACTCTAGCAATAACATAGTCTATAGGGTAGTATGTGAGGAGTAAATAGATGAAGGACTGAGTCTTAGAACCATGCTAAGATTATGTGAAGGTTTTAGATACATATAAATAACCATGGAGGAGGCCCTACAGTCATTTAAAACTTATAGAGGGTCAAAACACACAGTCAGACATAGACTAGGCCTAAACCCTCATGGGATATATCTTGTTACAAAGGACTATATGAACTTCCTAACCAATTTGAGAACCTTTATATGAGGTTTGAGGATTTATTAGACATATTAGTTTATAATAAACAACATGAGGTTAGTCATTCATGCCTATTTCCTTCTTTGGCCTTCTCAAAATGCAGAGAAAGAGTTTGAAGGTCACTTTCATCTACTCATACCCATACAGACGGATTGCATGGTGACACAAGGAGTTGGGAATATTTTAATGGGTTCTATAGATAAAAATCAGTGTAATTGTTTTGGAATTTAGATGTTAGTATTTTATGAACTATCACTAAGAACCAGAACTACCAAACACCCTCCAAAAACCCTTATTTAAACCCGATGGTGAAGAAATAAAGACATTTGAATTAAAAGGTGGTAAAATTATCATTAAAGTGATCTAGACATGTTTATAACTCTCATATGATCCTTAACTCTCATTTGCTCTATACTGCCTTCTGTACAGGCAAACCTAACATGGGGTTTCCTATAAGATTTGACTAGTTCTATAGGTACAAAGGAGAATTATTGAATGTCAACCATTTAAAAAGGTATTTATATACTTTTTCCAACCTCTCATACTCATTTATAACCTTTTTTGAGAAATAAAGTACTTATATTATCTCATTCATCACAGGTAAAGTATGTGAGATAGTGAGAAGGCAAGGTGATTATCCAAGATGGGAAGTGAGAAGCGTGTTTTAAGTTTCATGAAGACACATATGATATACAATATGAAAAAAATGTATTCAAAGTGTTTCCTAACACCTCTTCAACACTTCTCTTTGATAAATGTAAGTCATTTTGATGATAAGTGTGAAGAGTGAGGCCTAAAAGGCTAGTAAGTGGATGTTAGACAATGCATAACAAGTGGTGTATGAAAGGCTATCAGTTTAGGGGAATATAAGGTCTATTAAAATATTTTTTCCACATTTTCATGATATTTCAAATGTGTCAAATAACCTCATGTAAGTTTCAAGTAGTCAATTGAAGTCTTCATCATCAAGACAGTTTCAAAGAGGAAAGTAAAGAGCCCCTATGCCAACTCAAAAGATAATGATGCATTTCAAATGGACACTTGTCCAAGACCAATTCTTAAATTATTTTAAATTTCATTATCTCTAATTTTAACTAGTTTTTATATCTTGATGTATGGACTTGTGACCCTTCCACATCTCTTCTTCTCTCTCTTCTCCTATGCTCTATAAATGCAAGCCATTTTGGAAATTGTATCTAGTACACATCTAGTATGATGAATCCCTACTAGTTTGGCACCTTGTTTTTATTTTTAACAAGACATATAAATTTGATTTTATCTCTACAATCCCTTACCTAAGTGTGTTAAGTGGTGTACTTTGGATGTTATGTCATGAATATATTCTCCTTGTTTTCATGTTGCCCTTGCATGTTTTGTGTGATGGATATCTCTTATAATAGGTCTAATAAAGTGTATATAGCTATTGAGTGTATCTTGAAGTAAGAGATGGACTAGTAGTGTCTAGTACTAGAACTTATTTTCACCCACCTCTAGATCTAGATAACTATCTTCCTCTATGAGAAACACTAATGCTAGAAGGCCATAGAGTTGAAATTAGTTTTGGTAGTCTTCATTCTTAGTGTATATGCAAGTGTGTTTGTGGACTAATATTTTGGTCTATCACCTCATTATTATAGGTTTAAATTTTATTACCTTATTCCTTTTTCACCCCCAAGGGACTAGTCTAGTGTAGTGTGTGAGCTCAAGAGATAAATCAAGGGAGCTAGACATTTAACCTAGAGTTTTACCACTGTTGTAGGCAAACCACAGGGCTAGAGGTAATCCCATGTTATCCAAATATGGGAGAGGATTGAACACCCTTTCATAGGGTGAAATATTTGGCTACAAAATTATCCACTAGATAGAAATCTGATGCAAAATACTTATTCAAATACGAAACAAGTTGAGAAAAATTAAGGTTATCAATCCATATTATGCCCTGCATCTGCATACTACCATCTATAACATCCCTAAGCTATTTTTTTTAAGATTTAAAATATTAAGACACTTATGTCCACTATCATACTAGCTTCGGTTACACTTACACTAGTACTTAGGTGAGGATGACTACATCGAGCTTTATCCTTCTTTAGAGTATTGGTATGTAGGCAACTCTCTTCATAGTGGTGTATTGAGGATGTCTATCCTATCCTGCTAATGTACACAGTTCAGTGTATACCCTACTTGAAATTATTATTAGTGTTTTCATCATATATTAGTCATTATATGCATAATATAGATTTCTATAATTTGATCATGCAAGAATGGACCCCAAAAATCTAGAAATAGGTGCACCTAGAAGTTTGAGACAATCCTACAAAGAGGAAATTAATGGAAATATTAGGAAACTATAGACACATGGTACTACTATCTAATTATGTAACTATTATTTAGGAAGGGTTCTAACATATGGATCCCATTGATGACACTCAGACTAGCTTCCATCTCAATTTATAACATTTAGATTGTTTGTATCACGTGTTTTCTAGATAAATCTTTATTTTCACTATTTATTACTATTTTTAAAATATAAAAATCTATTAAATTCTATAAAAAATTAGTGGATATATTTTATGCATATTATCTCCTTGATTTAGTTTACTCAACCCTTTATTCAAACATAGGATTTACATTAGCTAAACCCTATAACGATAAAACACATATTCATGTGATGATTGTTTTGATTATTCTTTCCCCCATAGTTGATGTTCAAGAATCTAGAGTTACATAAATATATAGATATATTTATTTCCATAAATAAAATAAATATAAGGACAACTTCACTAATTGAATGACATTTTCACTTGGCTAGGCCACAACAGACACAAAAAAATAGTAAGAAGTTTGTGGCTAAGAAAATTATGCCAGTATTATTACAATTGAACTCATCCATTTGTTCACAGAAGTATTCACCTAGAATAACTTTTATAAAATTAAATTTAATCGCAATCCTCTATGAATTATTGTTAGCTAAAAACTGATGTGCATAGACTAGAAATGAAATTAATTTCAAGGAAAGAGAAGCCCTTGTAGTTGGAATTATAAATGTTTTTTTCTTTTGATTTTATAGGTTGACATATAATTTATTTTTATGACTAAAATATCAAATAATTTAAACTTATAATCCCTTTACAATTTTGAGGTATACTTCTAGACAGATATTATTAAAGCCAACATAATTTTATGTATTTAAAATATTCACTTGATTGTATTTAATATTTTGCATGAATCTTTATATTTATTCTTTAATTTTTTATATTTTAAACTAAAATAATATTCATGTAATTAAATATTTTAATTATTAAATATATATATATATATATAAAGGCATTATATTATTTTTATTATTTTGGGGTGAGCATGCATTGGAACTAGTTGGACCAATTGCACACTTAGATTTACAAGCCAACAAATACGAATTTAAAGCTTATTGGGCCAACATTATTTGATATTATTTTTTTATAATTTGGTTGTTTTATGCTATTTTAAATATAATTTCTTAATTTATTTTACATATCTAAATCTAACAATATAGTAAAATAACTTTTTTTATTACTTTTTAAATCTAAGTCGTATGGTTTAGGCACATTGTTTAGTGTTTTAGTGTGGACTTAAATTTACAAGTGAATTGATCCGAGTTTAAATCCCACAATGATCAAATGTAATGATCTTTTTCAAGCAAGTTAAAAACCTATTGGGTAAACATTATGTTTTAATAAGTAATGTAAGTTTAATTATAAATATATATTATTAAGGATGAGTTTTATATTTTTATATTATGTTATAATAATTTTAAGAAAATTTTGTATATTTATATTATTTTCTATATGAAATAAATATTATTAAACTATTTATACATTGTTTTTAAAAATTGTGTATAAATGGGTCGACCTAGATTGAATTTTAAAAGTGAAGAACAATGAAGAAAATATTAAAGAGAAAAACAAAGACAATAGCAAATGCATTATCATAGACAAAGACAACAACAAGTTATATATTCATAAAGAGAGGGATAAATAAAAATTTGAAATGATAATGATCGACAAATATTTCAATAACACAGGGACAAATTGAGAGTTGAATAATTGGAAGCATAAAAGTGACAACATGCAGATAAGTTGAAAAATGCCTGAACAAACATCTCAAGATGAGAAATATGTATTAAGAACAAGATCATAAATATAAGTGCATCTAGATCAATTGATTGAGGGAGAAAGAAAAGACAAATAATAATTTCATTATTAAACATCTCAAAGGTACTATCAAAAATCAATTTATAGCATTGACATTAATTCTAAAGAAGTAAATTCAATATCACTACATCATGTGATTGAAACACTAGAGAATGCAGCTCAAGATGCAATGGATGTTGATATTTCAGACAATGCAAAAAATAATGATATACGAGTGTAGATAACATCACAAATTATCAGAAGAAAACAAATACAAAATAATGATTTAGAAAAAGAGTCAACATCACAATCTAGAAGAAGAAGATGAATAAAAGATTTATAAATTGAAAGGAAAAATATATATAACTAATCCTAATGGAATTCTTGGGAGAGATTTGAAAACTTTTAAAATTATTTTTCAAAATGGTCAACCCAATCCTACAAGTGACACATGCAACTAAAGGTCAATATAAATATAAAGGCATACAATAATGATTCTATGAGAAATAAAATAAATAGCTAAGGTTTTTCCACATTGAATAAAATATTTTTCAATGATTATAGTTCAAAGGAGGGATACATGTTGAAGAAACTACAAATTTACTATCAAAAGAGAGCATGTATATGAATCCCTTAAAAAAAATAAAACATGACAAGTTTTATTTAGATGTTCACATTGATGCCAATGCTATTAGTGAGATTCTATGTAATGTTGATGTAAAAATATTTAATCAACTATACTTTGTCCATATGTAGTTTCAATTTGATGAAAATGAAGTTGTATTTTTAATTCCAATGATGGATATGGATGAAGTAAATATTATTAATCACATGAAACCAATGGCCTCCAAACCACCAAATTCCCCAAAAGAGATGAAATTAATCCATGCATGGGTAAATAACCCTAATGAAAATCCTAGAACACTAATTGATTGGCGAAGGCTTGGACCATTTCCTATTAATGAGTATGTCACATTAGGATTACTTGATATGGTATTTACAACATTGTTCCCTGATGGAAGATGTAATTGGCTAGAACCACAAGTGAGATGAGTACATTTTCATGATTTTTTTAAACATTTATTTTGATACAATGATCATTGTTTCAGCTGACATCCTTGATTTAGATATTACATGATGAACATGATAATGAGTCATTGTGAAAAATATTCTTCAGCAGTGTTTGGTGAAAATGAGTCTTTAAGATATTATAATCACCATCAATGAGTTACATGAGTAGTTGCACAATGTGCCCCACTCTCATTTAGTTGATAGTTTGATGTATTTTAGAACCATCTTGAGGGGTACAAGGTCCTATTGGTAAAAATTTCATTGTGAATTAATTAGCATGCCACATCAACTTGGGTCACATACCAATTTTTTCACTAAGTGTAGTTAAGATATATTGCCCTGATTTACATAAACTAATGCCAAGAAAAAACCAACAAATCCATAAGAAGCTCAAAATTGTCAAAGATAGAATATTATTGATTATCCTCATATAGTGGCACACTACATGCACTTTCGACATACAATTTTTTCATAAGGATATATTTCAAAAAGTAATGAAAGTAAAATATTACTAGTCTAGTTATGAATGAAAACATAGAGGTTCACCACATGTGCATGGATTAATATGGTTAGACAGAGCACCAAATATGGACAACATTGATTGAATAAATGATTATGAATGGAAAAATGTTGAGAAATACTTCTATTCTATTGTTAATGTATGGAATCCTCAGATAGATCCACACATATAAGTATGTTATCAATCCTCTCCAAGTCTATGTTTAATACATTTTTTATTTTCTCAATGTAACTAATGAATTATTATATATTATAAATTTTAGGCATTAAAAATTTTTACTCAACATCCTTGTATTCAAAATATAAGATGACTTACATAGGTGGATATAGAACATGACTATGAAGAGATACTCAATTGTGTGTAAGATGTTAGATCATTTAAATAATTTCATAGACATTAAAAATAATATGTGTGAAATAACTAAAAATTAGGTTTTTATTATTTATAGGATAATACACTATGGCCATTGAATCTTGAGGGATAGAAATTATATCAAGACTCAAGGATAGGAGATAAATTTTTTGAGCCTACAAGAAATGATGATAGAGTAAATACATATAATCTCTACATACTATAGTGTGGATAGAAAACGTAGATTGGAAACCTATTATTTCCAAACATGTCTAGTTGATTACATTGCCAAGTATGCAATAAAATTAGACAAGAGATCTAAAACTTATCAATAACTGTTGACACAAATTGAAAACATCTAAAACCATAATGAATTAGAAATAAGATAATATATAATACTTCTCACTGAAATAATTGTTGAAAGACTCATTGGGGCACAACAAACATGTCACATGTTATTAGAGCTTCTGTTAGAATAGAGCTTTAGAATATTTATCCATTTGAATGTTTCACATGAGGCATTCAAATAGGGAGCTAAAAATAAATATGACCATGGTAAGCATATAAAATATTTTGTTTATGGATACAATAACATTTATTTTACCATGTAAAGTGTTTCACTTATTGAGGAAGCCATATTTTGCACATATAATCCAAAGCAAAAAAAAAAGATAATAAATGCAAGGTAAGGAGTATAATAGCTATTTTGAGAGTATTCCCAAGGTTTTCATCCATACTTGTATTTAAATCACATAAATGGGTTAATTTTTATTAGTCAAATTTATTATTTTTACAAGATGTTTCTTGATATAAAAAGAGATATTGGACTTGATGATGATGTAATAAAATCAAATTGAGAGTCATTCAATTATAATTTTTGGCATGTCGATCGAATGACTATTCTAGAGCCTTTTGATTGTTCAACTTACCTTGTTTAAAAACCAATGCATATTACAAAAAAGTAGTTACACGTATGTGTTATAGCACGTACATGTTAATTTTCATGTGTGATATAATGTGTATGTGTATTAGAATGTATGCATTACAACATGTACATGATTTATCTTGTACATTGTATAGTGTGTACATGAATACCTTGGGTGTTACAGGAATTGTAGCATCCCATTTTAAGGATGTGGATGGTTAGAAAATATAACTATTTAATGGTTTATATAGAAATTAAGTTTTTCATCCTCCCACCATTGATCAAAAACTATAGTGGTTTATCTTCCACCCATGTTAATGAACAAAATATTCACTCTATTTCAACATCTAGCACTATGGGGGTTGCTTGTGTGGTGTTGACTATAATATGAGCATGTGTGTCAATGGTTTTATTTGAGGTCCTAACTCCATCATCCTCTATTTCTATTCATGTAAGTAAAGGCTTTTGAGTATGCCATTCTATGTTGGAGTGAGTTATGTTTAGTTGTTTATTACACCATTTATGCGGATTAGATGTTTTGGGCTTATTTGATGTAGGTGTATACTTTAGTGTGAAGGTTTTTTTAATTTCTTTCCCTTATAATTTAACTCCTCAATGGTTTTTGCATAGTGATAGGCTCTATACATCATCTTTAATTTAACCATCTTCAATATGGATTGAGTAGATGGTTGTAGGCCAATGTGGTAATTAAGGACATAATGTCATTCTGACTTGAAAGAGCAAAAATTTTCAAAGATAATATGGAAAAAATTAATGTATGCTTGGATTTATTTATCATGTCCTTTCCATAGTTATGACCACTACATATAAATATATATTTACCATGGTTTTATTTGTTAAATATTGCCCTCAAAATATAAGGACGGTTCATGTTTAATAATAAATATATATTTACTATAATCCTTGATGAATATTATTATATTTAATTATTTATTTTTTTAAGAGTCACTCTAATTTAAATGGTCTTTTAAAAAAACATTTTAGAACAAAAAGTTATAAATATATTCCTAGAACCATTGAATTTAATATTTATAATTATTTATTTGATTTTTTAATGTAAGTAAAATATTTATGAATTTTATTATTATTTTAAAAAAAATTATAACAATTATTTTTCTATTATTATTATTTTTTGGTTAAATTAATAGAAAATTTAAAATATATACTATTTTAATAATTATAAAATTTAATATATAAATATTAAAATATTTTTGAAGTCTTATTTAAACATATTAATGTTTAGCATTTAAGATTATTAGTAATATAATCTAAAAATTAATATATTACTTTAATTATATGTTTAGTCTACACACTGACTTGCTTCTACTAATATTTTAACCACTCTTGACAATCCTTGTAACTTTAAGCTCAGATTGATTAAATTGGCCAAGCTCTTTTTTCAAAGTTTCAGAGCATGAATAACACCCTTCTTAAGATTTTAATAATAAAAAGCCTTTAAGTAGCTATAAACAATGTCTTAAACATAAATAAGCATAATTCCTTTATCTAAAATCCCCAATCAAATGCCATTTGTTAGGCTTAAGGTGTAGTTCGTAGCATTTTGAAAGTCCCTATGCCCATTCATAACATAAGTGCAAAAGCACATTTTTAAAATGTAGATTTATGTTTTATAATTTGATCCACTTCCTCATTATTTCAAGTGCATACCACTAACATCTTGAGAGCACTTTCGTGAATTCCCTTTGTAATAGAGTTTAACATACCATCATTTGTCCTACCTTTCCATTCCTCAAGGGTGTGGCTTGGATGTGAGTGGATTTTTTTATGCTAATTTGTGTACAAGTATAGTTTATTTAGAATAAACTCTTTTATGGGAATTAGGACACCTCATAATAACAATAGTAGTTATTATTACTATTACTATTTAGCAGCTAATAACATCCTTCAACTTGACACATTGACCACACATGAAGTAAGAATTAAGAGTTTTTGAGTCTAGATCACTTTTAATAATTATACACATTTCTCCTTGGAGCCCATCATAATTTACAAGTTACAAGTTACAAATAATTATTACCAATGTTAAGCAATTAAACCACTTGGTTTGGCTAAAACAATTGTCATGGTTTATTTATAGGTTTCAAATAAATATTATCAATGTTGGGAAACTTATTCACACAATCTACCTAACATAGCTATCATGTAATCCATCTAATCGATATAATTATTTCCAAAAATTCTTCTAATTTACCTAGGATAGCTATCATGTATTCCATCTAATCGATATAATTGTTTTCAAAAATTCTTCTAAATTTTATGGACTTTAAAACCTCAATTTTGTAATTTAGATTTAATTAATTAATTTTTTTATAATTTAATAGAAAATAATTAATAATAAGATTAATAACTCTTATTATTTAAGCCACATATTTTGATTATTAAAAATAAATCTCATCTCTAATCATCTTTATATATTTATCTTTTTTAATTTTTTAATGATAATTTAAAAATGGGGACTAATAGCTATACAACTCTTATTTTATATAAGTATTTCTTTTAAAATTCAATAATCCTTTTTTTAAAAATGTAATATTTAAATGAAATTAGTAATTAATCTTTTGGTACTACATATTTTAGTGGTTCGACTTCCATATTCCATTTAATAATAACTATTTTGTGTTATTTGTGATTTAAATATTATTTTAAAAAGTTTTTTCAATTATATATATTAAGTTTTATTTTGTAGTAAAGTAGCATTTTGTAAAATAAAATAATATAAATTGATAATTGTATTTCATAGAGAATTTATAGACACTCATTCTATATCATTTTTTGTGAATGAAGTTCTACATAATAATATTAATATTTCTGATAAAGGTAATAGTGGAAATGATGTTGTGTATTCTTTCATACAATAATATGTTCTATTTCACTGTGAGTATGAATAATGATTAAGTGTTGGGAAAAGACAAAACCATACAAAATATAAAAATGATTAAATATTTTAAAATGCATTAAATAATTATAATAAAGAATAATGACAAAATATTTTAAAAGATAAACTTAAAAAACACAAATAGATACATATACCTATCACTATTATAATATATTAATATATTTTATATTTTATATAATTAATTAGAAAATATTATATATATAAAATTATATAATTAATATCTCTCTCTCTCTCACACACACACACGTGTGTGTATGTGTGTGTGTTTTTTTGTGATAGTAATTATATATATATATATATATATATATATATATATATATATATATATATATATATATATATATATATATATATATATATATATAATTACTATTATACTTTTATATAGAAAAGTGTAATATATATATATATATATATATATATATATATATATATATATATATATATATATATATATATATATAAATTATTACTATTACATTTTTCTATATAAAAGTATAATAGTAATTATATATATATATATATATAAGTGCAATAGTAATAATATATATAAGCTATAATTAATATTAATATATAAATATACTAGCATGCATATCTTAGATAAATCTATGTAAATATACTGATAGATATCATTCTCAAGACACTCACAATTCAATACAATATAAATGCCTTGAAAATGATATTTATTGATGTATTTTACATAAATTTATCTAAAATATGCATGCTAATTTATAAATATGTCATAAAATCTATATATTACCTATAAATTAATTATAATTATCTATTATAAATTTATTTATGATATGATAAAATATATTTATTACATTATCTATATATTATTTATTTATTATTGATAATTTATTTTTAAAATTTATTATTATGATGATGTGGTTATAAATATGATGCCTATAAATTACTTATTTTTACAATTTCATTGTTATGATTATTTATAAATATGATACCTTAAAATTTATATATTACGTATAAATTAGTTATGATTATCTATATATTATCTATTTATTTATTATTATAGGGTTAAAAAATTATAATAATTTATTTTAAAATTTCATTATTAATTACTTATAATGTGGTAAAATCTATATATTATTTATTGTCTTGTGATGATATTTTTTATGATGTGATAATTATTTTATGATAATTAGTTTTTACAATTCATTGTTGTGATATAATTATTTATAAATATGATATGATAAAATCTATATATTATCTATAAATTATTATCATTATCTAATTCTTTATAAATATAATGTGATAACATTTAAATATTATCTATAAATTAATTATGATTATCTAATTATTTAAAAATATTATAATGAATTTTTTTTATATTATTCATAAATTAATTATGATTATATGTATCTTATTTATTTATTTATTTTGATGTTGTAATATTTTTTATGATAATTTATTTTTATAATTTCAATGTTATGATTATTAATAAATATGATATGATAATAAATATGATGTGGTAATATGATTATTTATTTATTAATTATGAGGTTTTAATATAATGTAACAAGTCAAATAGAAATCAATTTCACACTAAAAGTAATGAGAGAAGTTGTATAAGAAAAATAATGAGAAAATAAGTGATATTTAAAACTTTACCCTATTTTTTTATTCTTCTTTAATTTTTATTTTTCTCACTATATTATACATTTTTGTTTATTTTTTTATTTAAATATATTTGTATTTATATGTTTTTTATTTGTTAAAACTATCATGTTTGTTGTTTTATGTTTTTATTTTATGTTGTTAGCTTTTAAATAATAAAATACTATCATTCTCATACCATTACATCTCCCAACATCCCCCAAATACCACTAATATATAATTACTTATATCAGTGTAATAAAAGCGTAATAGTAATATATATATATATATATATATATATATATATATATATATATATATATATATATATATATATATATATATATATATATATATATATATATATATATATATATATATATATATATAATTTTATTATAAAAACATATTATGTATAATTTACATAATATTATATTAAATAATTATATATTATAATATATAATTAAGTATTTATTTAAATATGTATTATTAATATATGTAGTAATAGTATATATTATTAGTATATCTATCTTTAAAAAAATTATATAAAAAACATTGAGAGATATCATTTTTGAGGTGTCCATTCCACTTATATCACAAATCTAATATAAATAGATGCCTCGAAAATGACATCTCTCAGTGTCTTTTATATAGATTTATGTAAGATAGGTATGTTAGTAGTATCTGTGTGTATTATGTATTTATTTAAAATATAATATGAAGTTTTTTCATAATTTTCTAATGTATAATATACATCACATTAAATCATCCAAAAATTTAATATACATAAGATAAAATAAAAGACAAATGAAATATTTGTAAATCAATTATGAGACAGTATTTTGACAGTCCAATTTCTATATAAAACTATGTTAGAGTTTTTAGACTGATGTTTTGGTTTACACTCCATGAACCATCATCAGGATATGATAATGTAACATAATTTTATCTAAAAATTATTTAATCTTATTTGTAAATCATCTAAAAGTGTGATATATATAAGATAAAATGTTTACACTAAAGAATCATTTAATATTCATCATAATGTGACATACACATCACATAAAATATCAAATAATAAATCATTTCGTATTCATAGAAATAAATTTATGATAAGTACATGACATTATATACCCTCTAAGAATTTCAACCTCTCTTCTTCAACTTTTCATTTGAAAATTTATTTTTCATTTTTCAATTTTTCATAGTGATCATATTTAAATGGTGGTAATTTTCTTATTCCTTCCTAGAAATTTACATGCGATATAGCCACAAATGTTAACCATGTTCTTTATTTTTGACCTATATAAATTGTGGCTTTTGAAAGACTCAAACCTTATGATTTGTGTATTATTTATTCTCGATCCAACCCTAAGGGTAGTTGGTTTGTGCGTCCCCTTTGTATTGGTGTAATTAAATTATACATATAGTTTCATCTTCAAATACTATTCTTGAGTAACTGTCAAACTTGAACATAACCTATGTTAGCAGTTCTAATAGGGAGATTTTAGGTTTGTATATTATACTTTGAATATACATGATAGAGCTCCATCTACAAGATCTACTTATATCCAAAGATTGGAGGTTAACATGACTTTTTCATCCTAACCAATTAGTAATTCTGCATCAAGTTCATCATTTTGACCTCGTACTAGTGCACTGACATTTTTTACCTTAATTATATTGCTACATGCAATAGGCCATTCAAATGAATGGATTTATTTTTCTTGGGATTATGCACGTTATTATTTGTGGCAAATAAATGAATACTATTGTCAAATTCTTCATTGGTGACTTTATATATTCCAACATTAATTTTTGTCATCAATAACTTCTAATCATCAATTATCAGATTTACATCTCTTAGATTTATGAGAATTTGATGAAACATTTACATATTTATTATTATCATATGGTGATTTATCACTGATAAGAGGTAATTGTTCCAAATCTCTAACCAAAATGATATATATACCTCCAAAACTCATGTTTGCATTCTCAAGAAATGCCTCATGAAGTTGAGAGTCTATGTTTCATATCAAATTTTATGCAATGAAGTTCATTTCATCAATAAATATGTATTTTATGTGGTGGATTTCTTCTTGGAATGTTTTAAATCTTGTTCCTTCTAATTCAACAAAATCTATGATTAGGATCTGAAGTTGTGAATGGATAGTTGAGGCACCAATATTAAATGTTGTAACTCTAGTTGGTGTATGAAATATAAGTGAAGAACACTCTAGGAATGTTACATCTTGAAGATCTCAACATATGACACAAATTATAAATGATTTTCTTGTCCTTGTTGTTCCTTCAATTATCATGCATATTGAAAAATATTTTGACCTTGATGATAATGTGTCATAATTATATCTAGTGTTTAATTCTAGATTTAGAACCTAAAGTTACATAATTCATATTTGGTGATATATCATCATCTATGAGAAACCCATTATCTTTCATAGTGCTTATGAAATTTATCACTTTATTAATCTATTCTTCATCTTTATGTTTGTTATTTCATGGTGCTTGTCTATCAAGATCTCTTCTTCTCAACATATCTATTTTAGTAACTTCCATAATTTGGCCACATTGTATCCTAGATATGATTTTTCACTCTGTTATATTACATTTTGTGGAATTCGGGCATCATCTTCATATTCAGAATTACTATGATTTTCAACATCTTCTAGAATAGTCATTCGATTGACATGCCAAAAATTATAATTGAATGATTCTAAATTTGATTTATTGCATCATCATCAAGTCCAATATCTCTTTGCATATCAAGAAGTATCATGTAAAATAATAATTTTGACTAATAAAAATAAACCCATTTATGTGATTTATGTACAAGTACATGGGAAAACCTTGGGAATACTCTCAAAATAGCTATGATACTCCTTGCCTTCCATTTATTATCTCTTTTTTTTTTTTGCTTTGGATTATATGTGCAAAATTTGGATTCCTCAATAAGTGAAATGCTTTACATGGAAAAATTAATGTTATTGTATCCATAAATAAAATATTTTGTATGCTTGCCATGGTCATATTTATTTTTATCTCCCTATTTGAATGCCTCATGTGAAACATTCAAATGGATAAATATTATAATGCTCTATGCTAACATAAGCTCTAATAATATGTGGCATGTTTGTTGTGCCTCAATGAGTCTTTCAAAAATTATTTCAGCGAGAAGTATTATATATTCTCTTATTTCTAATTCATTAGGGTTTACATGTTCTCAATTTGCATCAACATTTATTGATAAGTTTTAGATCTCTTCTCTACTTTTATTGCATACTTGACAATGTAATCAACTAGACATGTTTGGAAATAATAGGTTTCTAATCTACATTTTCTATCCACACTATAGTATGTAGATATTTTGTGTATTTACTCTATCATCATTTCATTCAAGCTCAAAAAATTTATCTCCTATCTCTGAGTATTGATATAATTTCTATCCCTCAAGATACAATGGCCATAGTGCATTATACCTATAACTAATAATAACATGATTGTTAGTTCTTGCACACATATTATTTTTAATGTCTATACAATTATTTAAATGATTTAACATCTCACCTACACACCGTTATTCTTATTTTATTAAGTAGATATACATCCTCTCTAAACATTGTATGTTGTTCTACACAATTGAGTATCTCTTCATAGTCATGTTTTATATCCACCTATGTAAGGTGTCTTGTATTTTGAATATATGGATGTTGAGTAAAATTTTTTAATGCCTAAAATTAATAATATATAATAATTCATTAGTTACATTGAGAAAATAAAAAATGTATTAAACATAGAATTGGAGAGGATTGATAACATACTTATATGTTTTGTTGGTGTGGATATTTTTTAGGATTCCATGCATTAACAATGAAATGGAAGTATTTCTCAACATTTTTACATTCATAATAATTTGTCCAATCAATGTTGTCCATATTTGGTGCTCTGTCTAACCATATTAATCCATGAACATGTGGTGAACCTCTATGTTTTTATTCATAACTAGACCAGTAATATTTGACTTTCATTCCTTTCTGAAATATATCCTTATGAAAAAATTATATGTCGAAAGTGCATGTAGTGTGCCACTATATGAGGATAATCAATAATATTCTATCTTTACCAATTTTGAGCTTCTCATAAATTTGTTGGTTTTTTTTTGGCATTAGTTCATGTAAATCAAGCCAATATATATCAACTACACTTAGTGAATAAATTGGTACATGACCCAAGTTGATGTGGCATGTCAATTAATTCACAATGAAATTTTTACCAATAGGACCTTGTACCCCTCAAGATGGTTGTAAACTACATCAAAATATAAACTAAATGGGAGTGGAGCACATTATCCATCTACTCATGTAACTCATTGATGGTGATTAGAATATCTTAAAGACTCATTTTCATAAAACACAACTAAAGAATTTTTTTCACAATGATTCATTATCATGTTCATCATGTAATATCTAAATCAAGGGTGTCAGATAAAACAATGATCCCTGTATCAAAATAAATGTTTAAAAAATCATGAAAATGTACTCATCTCACTTGTTGTTCTATACAATTACATCTTCCATCAGGGAATAATGTTAAAAATACCATATCAAGTAATCTTAATGTGACATACTCATTAATAGGAATTGGTCCAAGCCTTTGTCAATCGATTAGTGTTCTAGGATCTGCATTAGGGTTAACCCATGCATGGATTAATTCCATCTCTCTTGGGGGATTTGGTGGTTTGGAGGCCATTAGTTTTGTGTGATTTATGATATTTACTTCATTAATATCCATCATTGGAATTACAAATACAACTTAATTTTCATAAACACCAAACTACATATGGACAAAGTTTAGTTGGTTAAAGATGTTTACATCAATGTTAGATAGAAGTTCACTAAGATCATTGGCATCAATGTGAACATCTGAATAGAACCTATCATGTTCTATTTTGTTTTTAAGTGGCGTATACGCATGCTCTATTTTGATAGTAAAGTTGTATTTTATTCAACATGTATCCCTCCTCTGAAATATAATCATTGATAAATATTTTATTCAATGGAAAAAACTTATCTATTTATTTTATTTCTCATAGAAACATTATTGTATGCCTTTATATTTATATTGACCTTCAGTTGCATGTGTCACTTGCAGGATTGGGTTGACACAAGCTATTAAAATTTCCTTAACTTATTATTTGATGCTAAAAATTGATGATATCCTTTCTCTTGTCAAAATATATTGCATACAAGGCCACCATGTGTTTGAGAAACATTCATTCCAATGTAAGTTTATTGAAAAATAGTGAAGCAAGATTATCTAGACCATTTTGAATAATAATTTTAAAAATTTTCAAATATGTACCAAGAATTCCATTAGGATTAGTTATATTTTTTTTCCTTTCAATTTATAAATCTTTTATTCATCTTATTCTTCTAGATTGTGATCTTGACTCTTTTTCTAAATCATTATTTTGCATTTGTTTTCTTCTGATAAGTTGTGATGTTATCTACACTTGTATATCATTATTTTTTGCATTGTGTGAAATATCAACATCCATTGCATCTTGAGTTGCATTCTCTGGTGTTTCAATCACATGATGTAGCAATATTGAATTTACTTCTTCAGAATTAATGTAAATGCTATAAATTGATTATTGATAGTACCTTTAAGATGTTTAACGATGAAGTTCTTATTTGTCTTTTATTTCTTCCTCAATAAATTGATCTAGATGCATGTATATTTACAATCTTATTCTTAATACACATTTCTCATCTTGAGATGTTTGTTCAGGCATTTTTCAACTTATCTGCATGTTGTCACTTTTATGCTTCCAATTCTTCAACTCTCAATTTGTCCATATTTTATTGAAATATTTGTCGATCATTATCATTTCAAACTTTTCTTTATCCCTCTCTTTATGCATCTGTGACTTCTTGTTGTCTTTGTCTATGATAATTTATCTGATATTGTATTTTTTTTCTATTTAATATTCTCTTCATTGTTCTTCACTTTCAAAATTCAATCTAGGTCGACCCATTTATACACAATTTTTAAAAACAATGTAGAAATAGTTTAATAATATTTATTTCATATAGAAAATAATATAAATATACAAAATTTTCTTAAAATTATTATAACATAATATACAAATATAAAACTCATCCTTAATAATATATAATTATACTTAAACTTACATTACTTATTAAAACATAATGTTAACCCAATAGGTTTTTAACTTGCTTGAAAAAGATCATTTCATTTGATCATTGTGGGATTTAAACTCAAGTCAATTCACTTGTAAATGTAATTCCACACCAAAACACTAAACAATATGCCTAAACCATACGACTTAGATTTAAAAAGTAATAAAAAAAACTTATTTTACTATATTGTTAGATTTTAGATGTGTAAAATAAATTAAGAAATAATATTCAAAGTAACATAAAAAGCCCAAATTATAAAAAAATAATATCAAATAATGTTGGCCCAATAATCTTTAAACTCGTATCATTTGACTGTAAATGTAACTGTGCAATTGGTCCAACCAGTTCCAATGCTTGCTCACCCTAGAATAATAAAAATAATATAATGTCTTTGTATTTTTTTTTAGAAATAAAGAATTAAAATATTGAATGCCATGAATATTATTTTATTTTAAAATATAAAAATTGAAAGAAAATATATATAGATTCATTAAAAATATTAAATACAATCAAGCGAATATTTTAAATACATAAAATTATTTTGGCTTTAATAATAATTGTCTAGAAGTATACCTCATTATTGTAAAGGGCTTATAAGTGTAAATTATTTGATATTTTAGTCATAAAAATAAATTATATTTCAACCTATAAAATTAAAAGCAAAAAACATTTATAATTCCAACTACAAGGGCTTCTCTTTCCTTCAAAATTAATTTCATTTCTAGTCTATGCAAATCAATTTTTAGCTAACAATAATTCATAGAGGATTGCAATTAAATGTAATGTGATAAAAGGTCTTATAGGTGAATACTTATATGAACAAATGGATGAGTTTGATTGTAAGAATATTGGCATAATTTTTCTAACCACAAACTTGCTATTTTTTTGTGTCTGTTGTGGCCTAGCCACGTGAAAATGTAATACAATTAGTGAAGTTGTCATGCTATTTATTTTATTTATGGAAATAAATATATCTATATATTTATGTATCTTAGTATTCTTTAACATCAACTATGGGGGAAAGAATGATTACTAAAATTATCACATGAATATGGGTTTTAACTTTATAGGGTTTAGCTAATGTAAATCCTATGTTTGAATAAAGGGTTGAGTAAAGTAAATCAAAGAGATAATATGCATAAAATATATCCAATAATTTGTTATAGAATTAACTATCTTTGGCTTTTTTTAAAATAGTAATAAATAGTGCAAATAAATAATTATCTAGAAAACATTTGATACAGACAATCTAAGTGCTAGAAATTGAGATGGAAGCTAGTATGAGTGTCATCAATGGGATCCATATGTCAAAACCCTTCCTAGATAATAGTTACATAATTAGATATCAGTACCATGTGTCTTTAGTGTCCTAATATTTCCATTAATGTCCTTTTTTAAGGATTCTCTCAAACTTCTAGGTGCACCTATTTCTATATTTTTGGAGTCTATTCTTACATGGTCAAATCTTATAACTCTATATTGTGCTTATAATGACTAATTTATGATGAAAACAATAATCCTAATTATAAGTAGGGTATGAGCTGAAGTGTGTTTATTAGTAGGATAGGCTAGACATCTTCAATACACCACTATGAATAGAGTTGCCTACATACCAATACTCCAAAGAGGGATCAAGCTCAATGTAGTTATCTTCACCTAAGTACTAGTGTAAGTGTAAGGGATGCTAGTATGATAGTAGCCTTCAGTGCCTTGAGTGTACATGAGATTTTAAATCTTAAAAAAATAGCTTATGGTTTTTATAGATGGCAGTATGTAGAAGTAGGGCACAATAAGGATTGATAACCTTAATTTTGCTCAGCTTGTTTCATATTTGAATAAGTATTTTGAATCAGATTTATATCTAGTGGATAAAGTTTTAGCCAAATATTTCACCCTATGAAAGGGTGTTCAAGCCTCTCCTATATTTGGACAACATGGGATTACCTCTAGGCCTATGTTTTGCCTATAGTATTGGTAAACCTCTAGGTTAAAGGGCTAGCTCCCTTGATTTATCTCTTGAGCTCACACACTACACTAGACTAGTCCCTTAGGGGTGAAAAAGGAAGAAGGTAATGTAATGTAAACCTATAATAATGATTTGTTACACCAAAATATTTCTCCATAAACACACTTTCATATGCATTGAGAATGAAGACTACCAAAACTAACTTCAACTCTATGGCCTTCTAGCATTAGTGTTTCTCATAGAGGAAGATTGTTATCCAAATATAGAGGTGGGTAAAAATAAGTTCTAGTAATGGAAACTACTAGCTCCTCTCATACTTCAAGATACACTCAAAAACCATACACACTTTATTAGACCTATTAAAAGAGATATCCATCACACAAAACATGCAAGGGAAACATAAAAACAAGGTGAATATATTCATCACTTAACATCCAAAGTACACCACTTAACACACTTAGGGAATGGATTTTAGAGATCAAATAAAATTTAGATGTCTTCTTCAAAATAAAATTTTATAAATCAAATCAACTTTATATGTCTTCTTCAAAATATTAACAAGGCGAGAAACTAGTAGGGATTCATCATACTAGATGTGTACTAGATACAATTGCCAAAATGGCTTGCATTTATAGAGCATAGGAGAAGAAAGAGAAGAAGAGATGTGGAAGGGTCACAAGCCCATGCATCAAGATATAAAAAATAGTTAAAATTAGAGAGAATGAAATGTAAAATAATTTAGGAAGTGGTCTTGGACAAGTGTCCATTTGAATTGCATCATTCTCCTTTGAGTTGGCATAGGGGCTCTTTACCTTCCTCTTTAAAATTATTTTGATGATGAGGAATTCAATTTACTACTTGAAACTTACACTAGGGACTTTGACACATTTTAAATATCATGAAAATTTGGAAACAATATTTTAATAGTCCTCATATTCCCCTAAACTGATAGCCTTTCATACACCACTTATTGTCTATTGTCTAGTAGCCACTCACTAGCCTTCTAGGCCTCACTCTTCACACTTGTCATCAAAATTACTTAAAATTTTCTAAGATAAGTGTTGAAAAGGTGTTAGGACACATTTTTAATACATTTTTGTTCTATTGTATATCATATATATCTTCATGAAAGTTAAAACACACTTCTCACTTCCCATCTTGGATAGTCACCTTGCCTTCTCACTATCTCACATAGATTGCCTGTGAAGAATGAGATAATAGAAGTAATTTATTTCTTAACCAAGGTGATAAATTAGTATGAGATTTTGGAAAAAGTATATAAAGACATTTTTTAATGGTTTGCATTCAACAATTCTCCCCTATACCTATAGAATTAGTCAAATCTTATAGGAAACCCCATATTAGGTCTGTCTATACAAAAGATAGTACAAACCAAATGAGATTTAAGGATCATATGAGAGTGATAAACATGTCTATATCACTTTAATAATAATTTTACCACCTTTTTATTTAAATGTATTCATGTCTTCACCATCAGGTCTAAATAAGGGTTTTAGGAGGGTTTTTTGTAGTTTTGGTTCCTAATGATAGTTCATAAAATCCTAACATCTAACTTCAAAAAAAATTACACAGAGTTTTATCTATATACCCTATTAAAATATTCCAAACTCCTTGGGTCACCATTCAATCCCTATGTATGGGTATGAGTAGATGAAAGTGACCTTCGAACTCTTTCTCTACATTTCGAGTAGGCCTAAGAAAGAAATAGGCCTGAATGACCAACCTTGTGTTATTTATTACAAACTGATAGGTCTAATCTATCCTCAAAATTCATATAAAGTTTCTAAAATTGGTTATGAAGTTCATATAGTCCTATGCAACAAGATAAAGGCCATGAGGGTTTAGGCCTAGTCTATGTTTGACTGTGTGTTTTAACCCTTTATAAGTTTTAAATGACTGTAGGGCCTCATCCATGATTTTTTACATGTAACTCAAACCTTAACATAATCTTATCATGGTTCTAAGACTCATTCCTTCATCTATTTACTCCTCACATACTAGCCTATAGACTATGTTATTGTTAGAGTACTATCTATTTGTGACAGAATAAAGAGTATCTCCATTATTTTTATGTCCAAGGTGAGGCCATGGGGAGATATTTTAGGTCATGGTGAATAGGTGAATAAGGATTCAAAGTTTTATCACATTCACATAGCTTTCAACACTTTAAAATATCCATAATAGCTTTTAGGATGGTAACTGTGTGAAAGATGACTAGGCATGGGATTAAATACATGTTTGATCAACTCTCTCTATTTCTTTATATATGATAATCACATGAAATTTATGTTAAAAATATGAGATTGGTCTTAAAATTTAATCATTCATAACCTTGTATCATTGTTCATCAGTCAGACATATGTCTCACATGGGCATGCCCTATCCTGTAGTCTATGTTGGTTGTGTTACCTATATGTGGCCATTATGGATGAAGCAAAGATTTTTTGTAGGTGTACATCTATGTCAAACAACTATGTTTCATACCTCTATCTCATTCTTAGGTAAATATGAATTATTCCAAACTTAGTGAGACCATATCATGCCTTAGAATCATGCTCTCATGAATGTACTCTAAATATGTAGATGGTTGAGTGTGAGTTTTAAAGACCATTATAGTTTAACATTTATTCTATATCCTACCTCTAAGGGACTTATTAAAATGTAATATACAAGTGTGAGGGTGTATTCAACATGGTTATACAACATGCACCTCTATCAACTTTGTCAAACTTGCATTTATCCATTAGTTAGAATTAGCCTGTAGACTATCAATCTAGAGATCCTCATTTGTATAATCAAGAAATCCTATTGGTGGTCATTTCATGTTTACCTACTATATTATTTCTCTCTCCTAGTTCCATCTTGGATTAATTAGGACATATACGTACTTGGTGAGCTCATTTCATGCTTTTAAACTAGGTTCTCATCTCACAATACCAATGTGTTATGTGCCATTATAAGCTACATGCTCATTAGGCTCAGAAACACCATGTTTACTGAATATCCTTAGTGGGAAACTAACTAGGTTGAAATGACTCAACCATCACCTTCTCGTTAGCCTAACACTCACCTTATTGTGTCAAGATATTGCTTCTAGGTCTAGGTTGTGAGTATGAAGCAACTAGATCCACTCAATCCTCAAGAAACTTCAACAACAGAGCTTAAATTATGAGGAAGGATCCCTTACTTAGATAAATTAAGGTAAATGCTCCCTTTAATCAGCTTTTCCAACTCTTCCCTATGTAAGTTTCTTAAACTAGTTTAAGATTAACCTTATGACCCTATATGACTTGAGAAACATCATTCAAGTCAAGAAATGAATGCAACCATATCTCTTGAGGTTTTGGATGGATCTTCCATGTTCAGTACATGCCTATAGGTACTATAAATGACTTTAAACACTGAGACTTTGATAGTCTTTACTTAATTTCTTGGTAACTCACTTCAAAAAACTTCTAAGTCCTTAATACAAACCCTTCATGGATAAAACTAACCTTATATGTTTTAAGAAGAGAAGCATAGGCACATTACCCTTGATCTGAAGTTACTCATAGAAGACAAATATTACAAATGTGGGGACATGCTCTGTAGACTATTGTAGTGATGCATCACTATCACATTAAAGTGATCTTGCTTATGGATCCATGTTCACATGTACTAAATGATATTAAAACAACATGTAAATGAATATAAATCTTTATAAGTACACATTACACCATTTGGAAACATAGGATCATGCCAACAAATAAGAAAACCTTAAGGTGTTGGAATACATAATCAATTAAGAGGTACTAGCAGTCTTGAAGATGATTCATGAAGCTCAATTCACTAGTTCAAAAAATATTTCCATGGAATGAGATTACAAAGAGTTTACTTTCATCCACCAAACACATTACCTTCAACTCTACTTGACCTTTTCGTACCAGTAGAAAACTGGTGGACTTCTTTGACTTACACAAGAGAGAGAGGAGAGACACAAAATGGTTTTCTGTATTTTTGACTTGTCAATGCAATATAAACATGGAGATGACTTATTTGGAGTTAAAGAGACTTTTTAAGTTTACACACATGCCAAACTTATCCTGTAGTTTGTACAACTTTAGAAACTCCTACTTTTCAACTAATTTTCTTGCTTCTAACATTTGAAACTAAAATTTTTAGTTAAAAAACTACTTCTATAGCCAAACTTGAATTATTAGACATTGAATCACACCTTTAAACACTTTTCCTTATAATTAAATCATATAAATTCATTAAATGACCCAAAATATAGCCTAAGATAACATAAGGACAATTTATCAAGTGTGATCTAGATGAAACATAGTTTGTGACCTTATTAATGACCATGATGAACATTTTAGGCATGGGGGGCCTATATAATTTTAAACTTACATGGGGGGTTGACTTAATTTGACTAGGGGGGTCAAATTAGTCAACATTTTAGCAATTTCCTAGGGGTAGCATATTTTTTATGTTAAAGACTAATTGCCTTCTCCTATCCTTAAGCAAAGGAGTCAACTACACACCATTTTTGACATTGAAAATCCTCTAATCAAACACCAAAACACACACTAAAGATAAAATGGAACAAACACATAAATTAAGACAAAGACACACACTTGTGTTCTCAAGAACACTTGGGGAAAACACACACAACATAAGCAAACTAAACTATGTAAAGATAAACCTAAAGTAAGTTTATTCTCCTAGGTTAAAGGGAAAATTGGCACCATAACTTTCTCCATGAGAAAGAGGAGTGTATGAGGTAGACTACCTTTTTAGGAATGGATTTTATAGTTGTAACTTCTTGATGTTTGCCAACCTCTTTGGCATGAACTTCAATGTAATCAAGGAAGCTACAAATAAATCACCTATTAAGGTGAATTCTTCAATCACTTCAACAATCTCAATCTTTTCATGGGTCTCCTCAAATGTATCTTGACTCAATGATGTCTCAACCAGGCATTCTTCTTTGACTTCTATGATACTTTGAATAGGATTATATTTATCACTAGCTACAATTTCCTCAAGCTCATCAAGGAGCTTTGTGTAGTCCATCCAATCTTGGTCATTTTCCTCCCTGAGGAGATCTTTTTCTATCCTCTTTTTCACTTAAAATTTAATATTTCAAAGTTCCTCAAGTTCTTGAAAAAACTTAATTTATTACGACCAATCATCTTTTCTCTCTTTCTCCTCAAGAAATACAAACTCTTCAAGCTCATCCTTTTGATCATGTTCATGAATGCCATAGTAATCATATACTACATCATGATGTTCTTAAAGACATGGTTATTCAATATACACTTTTAATTCTTTCTAAACAACCTCATCTTACTCTCCTTCAAGGACTAGACTCTCAAGACTTTCATACTCATTGAACATCTCTTGATAAGTTTGCCACAAAATTTGATCAAGCTCTTTATGAACAAATGCAAATTTTTTTATCTTCTCTTTCTTGGCTCAAGAAGGATATATTGTGATTGTTATCACCAAGTGGAGTTCCTATGGTAATATATTCTTCATAGTCACTTGAAACATATTTTTCTAGTTCATATTGAACTTGATCTTCTTTGTTTGCCTCCCATAAGTTAGGTTATCTTCCAAGAGGGAACGAGGTGTGAGGGTGGTGGATTGGTTAATGGCTTAGGGAAAGAGTATGAAGTGTGATGTATGTCTCATTAATTGTCATGGGGATGGAAGGAAACACTTGGAAGAACTATTAGAGGGAGATAAGCTTCTATTGAGTTATAGACATGTCACTTTCTTCAACAAGCACCTCATGCTTTTCATTGTGTTATTGAAAACCTTCCATAATTACAACTTCAACCTCCATATTTTCAACCAAGGCTTAGTTTTCAAATTTAAACTCCTCTATGATGGAGTTCCAAAATGGTATAGCTATAGGTTTTGAAGAAAAGGAAATGTGGCTTGACCATGCACAAGGTTTTTATTCTTATCATCAACTTCTTGGTTCCAAGATGGAACTTTGAGACTACTAGGCTATTTTGGAGATTGAATGGGATATTAATGATTAGAAGGAGCATGATAGGACTGATATATAACATAAGAAAACACTTGAGGATGGGAGAGATAGACATGTTCTTTGAATAGATTTTCACTTTCTCGATAGCCTTCATGGCATCTTTCAATAGCTACAAGTTACCTCTCAACCTATTGATTTTCCCACCTTACAAGCCTATCATCCACCATTATATGTAACATATCATTTCATGCAAGTCATCATTAATGACATAGTTATCCTCCTCAACCAATCTCCACTTGTTCATTAAGTATTGGACATGCTTTATCATTCTCTCTATGAAATGAATAGGGATCACATCAAGGTCTTGATCTAATTGATTCATCAACCTTTCTGACTATAAAAATTCATGCATGAGTTCCAAGAAGGACTTGGATTGAGGTGGATTTGAAGTAGCAAGAGGATAGGAGCTTTGGTATTGACCTTGAATAGGTTGTATATGCATTTGATAGGATGGATATGGCTATTGGGAAAGACTACTTTCTATAATCTAACTAGATTGATAGCCTGGATTTGTTCTTAAAGAGCCCTAAGCCTCTCTTCTTGATATCATTCTTCATAGGCTTCTTCACAAGACTCCTTAACAACTTCATGATTATATGGTGGAGGAATAGTTTGACTATATGGTGGATAATAACTTTGATAGGGATGTGTATAGTAGGATTTCTTAACATATACATACATACATATATATATATATATATATATATATATATATATATATATATATATATATATATATATATATATATTAGATTCAAATGAAACACAAGAATATATCAAATGGTTTTCACAATTACCTAGATTATTTATCACCAGATGATGCATTTGGAGTCACCATTTTTTTTACTTTAATGCTTCCAAAAACTGATCATAGAAAGATCACACCAATAACTCTTCTACTCTTTCAAAACTTGGTCTCATTGAGTGTGATATAACTATTGTAGCCAAATATTGCACCCTAAGAGAGGTTTTTCAAGCCTTTCCCATATTTTGAAAACATGGGATTATCTCTAGGCATGTGGGTTACCTATAGCAGAGGTAAACCTCTAGGTTAAAGGGCTATCTCCTTTGATTTATCTCTTAAGCTCATACACTACACTAGACTAGTCACTTAAGGGTGAAAAAGAAATAAGATTAAAAAATTTAAACCTATACTAATGAGGTGATACACCAAAATATTGGTCTATAAACACACTTGCATATACACTAAGAATGAAAACTACCAAAACTAACTTCAACTCCATGGCCTTCTAGCAATAGTATTTCTCATAGAGGCATATTATTATTCACATTTAGAGGTGGTTGAAAAGAAGATCTAGTACTCTGACACTACTAGTCCATCTCAAACTTCAAGATACACTCAAAAAAAATATACACTTTATAAGACCTATTAGAAGAGATATCCATCACACAAAACATATAAGGGAAACATGGAAGCAAGGAGAACATATTCATCACTTAACATCCAAAGTACACCACTTAACACACTTAGGTAAGGGATTTTAGAGATTAATAAACTTTAGATGTATTCTCCAAAATCAAAACAAGGTGCCAAACTAGCAGGGCTTCACCATACTAGGTGTGTACTAGATACAATTACCAAAATGGCTTGCATTTATAGAGCATAGGAGAAGAGAGATAAGAAAAGAAGTGGAAGGGTCATAATTCCATGTATTAAACTATATAAACCAATTATAATTGGGGAGAATAAAGTGAAAAATAATTTAGGAAGTGTTCTTGGATACGTGTCCATCTGGATTGCATCATTCTCCTTTGAGTTGATGTAGGGGCTCTTCACCTTCCTCTTTGAAAATGTCTTGATGATGAGGACTTCAATTGACTACAGGAAACTACCATAGGTATCTTTGATAAATTTGACCTATTATGAAAATGTGTAAATAATATTGTAATAATCTTCATATTCCCCTAAATTTAAAATTTTCCATACACTACTTGTCGTCTATTACCTAGCGGCCACTTACTAGCCTCCTAGGCCTCACTCTTCACACTTGTAATCAGAAAGACTTATAATTATCCAAGAGAAGTGTTGTAGATGTGTTAGGACACATATAAAAGATTTTTTTTTTCTATTCTATCATATATATCTTCATGAAACTCAAAACATGTTTCTCACTTCCCATCTTAGACAATCACCTTACCTTCTTACTATCTCACTTATACTGCCTATGATAAATGAGATAAAATAGGTCCTTTATTGCTCAAAAAAGGTGATAAATTAGTATTATATGTTGTTACAGGCCTCTAAAGACCTATTTAAATGTTTATAATTAAACAATTCTCCACTATACCTATAGAACCTATCAAATCCTGTAGGAAACCCCACATTAGGTCCATCCGTATAGAAGTCAATATGAACCAAATGAGTGTCAAAGAGCCTATGATAGTTATAAACATGTCTAAGATAACTTTCATGATAATTTAACCACCTTTGAATTAAAATGTCTTCTTGTCTTCACAATCAGGTTTGAATAAGGGTTTTAAAAGGGTTTTTGGTGGTTTTAGTTCTTAATGATAGTTCATAAAATCATGATTTTTAGATTCCAAAATAATTCCACTAATTTTGTGATAGAGACCACATTAAAATATTCCCAACTCCTTGGGTAACAATTCAATCCCTTCATATAGGTATGAATAGATGAAAGTGACCTTTGAGCTCTTTCTATACACTCTAAGTAGGCTTGAGAAGGAAATAGGTTTGAATGACCAACCTTGTGTTGTTTCTTACAAAATGATAGGTCTAATCTATCCTCAAATCTCATATAAAGTTTCTAAAATTGGTTCATAAGGTCATATAGTTTTTTGCAATAAGATAAATTTCATGAGGGTTTAGGCCTTATTGAGGCACAACAGGCCTAATCTATATCTGACTGTGTATTTTGACCCTCTATAATTTTTCAATGATTATATGGCCTCCTCCATGATTTTTTAAATGTAAATAAAACCTTCACACCATCTCAACATGGCTTTAAGACTCACTCCTTCATCTATTTAATCCTCACACACTAACCTACAAATTGTTTTATTGTTAGATTACTCTTTATTTGTGATAGAACAGAGAGTATCTCCACTCTTGGTATGACCAAGGTGAGGCCATGGGGATATATTGCAGTTCATGGTGAATATTTGCATAATGATTCAATATTTTATCACATTCATAGAGCTTTCAACACTTCAAACTCTCCACACTAGATTTTAGGATGGTGATTGTGTGCAAGATGACTGGGCATGGGATTATAGCCCTATATGATCAAATCTCTTTGTTTCCTTACATATGAAAAGAACATGAAATTTATGTTACCATTGTGATAGTGGTATTAAAATTTAATCATTCTCAACCTTATGTATTGTTCATCAACCAGGCATATGTCTCATATGGGCATGAGTTATCCTATAGTCTATGTTGGTTATGTCACATGTAGGTGGTCATTAGGGAGGAAGTGAAGAGTTGTATTTAGTTGTACATCTATGTAAAATCACTATGTTTATTCCCTCTATATCCTTATAAGGTCAATAAGAATCATTCTTTACTTAGCGATCCCATATCATGCCTTAGAATCATGTGCTCATGAATGTAATATAAACCTATAGATGATTGAGTGTGAATTTCAAAGACCATTATTGTTAAACTTTTACTCTATATCCTACCTCTAAGGGCCTTAAAAAAATGTGTTATAAAAGTGTGAGGGTGAATTCAACATGGTGATCTAACTTACACCTATGCCAACTTTATCAAAATTGCATCTATCCACTAGCTAGAACTAACCTGTAGACTTTCAAACTATAGATATTTATTTGGAGAATTAATAACTCCTGTAGGTGGCCATTTCATGTTTTTCTACTATATTTATCTCTCCTAGTTCCATCTTGGTGTCATTAGGACATCTCCAATCTTGGTGAGATAATGTCATTCCTACATAATAGGTTCTCACATCTCACTACCAATGTGTTATGTGCCACTACAAGTTATAGGCTCATTAGGCTCAAAAATAATGTGTTTACTAAAATCATCAATGGGAAACTGACTAGGTTGAAACCACTCAACCATCACCTTGTCCTTAGCCTAACACTCACCTTCTTATGTCAACACATTTCTATTAGGTCTAGGATGTTAGTATGAATCAGCTAGATCCATTCAATCCTCATGAAACTTCAACAACAGAGCTTAAATCAAAGAAATTAAGGTAAATGTCCCCTTTAAGAAAATTTTCCAACTTTGCCCTATGTAAATTTATTGAACTGGTTTAATATTAACCCTATGACCATTTATGACTTGAGAAACATCATTCATGTCATGGAATGAATAAAACCATATATTTTGAGGTTTTGGATGGCTCCTCCATGTTTTATACATGCCTACAGGTACTATAAATGATTGTGAACACTGAGACTCTGACAGTCTTTGCTTACTATCTTGGGAACTCACTTCAAACAACTTAAAATACCTTAATACAAACCCTTCATGGATAAAATTTACCTTTCATGTTTTAATAATATAAACATAATCATATTACCCTTTATCTAAAGCTACTCATAGAAGACAAATACTACAAATGTGGAAACATGCTCTAGAGACTATTGTAGTGATGCATCACTATCACAATGAAGTAATATTACTTATGGATCCATGTTCACACATATAAAATGAAATGGAAACAATGTGTAAATGAATATAAATCTCTACAAGTATACCTACACCATTTAGAAACATCAGATCATGTTAATAGATAAGAAAACCTAAAGGTGTTTGGAATGCACAGTCAATTAAGAGGTACTAGCAGTCTTGAAGATGATTCATGAATCTCAATTCACATATTTTAAAACTAATTCCATGGAATGATATTAAAAATATATTACTTTCATTCGCCAAATTCATTCCCTTCAACTTCACCTGACTTGTCTGTACCAACAAAAACTTGGTGGGATTTTTTGACTTGCACAAGAGAGCAAGGAGAGAAATAGAATGGTATTATCTATTTTTAGACATTTCAAGGAAATATGAACATGGATATGATGTGTGGTGAGTTTAATAGACATTTTTAAAGCTTTGACATGTGCCAAACTTGTCTAGTAGTCTGCACAACTTCAAAAACTCCCACTTTTCAACTTATTTTCTTGCTTATAACATTTGGACCTAAAATTATCAATTATAAAACTACTTCTCTAACCAACCCTAACATATTTAATGTTTAATAACACCTTTACACACTTTTCCTTAGAAGGAAACCATACAAGTTCATTAAATGACCTAAATATAGCCTAGGATGACATAAGGATAACTTATCAAGTGTGATCAAGATGAAACATAGTTTGTGACCTTACTAATGACCATGATGAACATTTTTGGACCAATATAAGTATAAAATTACATGGTAGGTTGAACTAATTTTACCAGGGAGTCAAATTAGCCAACATTTTGGTGATTTTCTAGGGGTAGCATGATTGCTATGTCATAGACAAGTTACCTAATCCTATCCTTGGGAAATGAAGTCACCTATACACCACTTTTGACACTAAAAATACTTTGATCAGACACCAAGACACAAACCAAATATAAAATGGAATAAACATGCAAATCAAGATAAATACACTCACTTATGTTCTCAAGAACACTTACAAAAAACACACATAAAATAAGCAAACTAAACTATGTATATACTAACCTAAAACATGTTTTTCCTCATGGGTTAAAGGGAAAATTAGCACCATATCTTTTTTCATGAGATAGATGAGTTTATGAGTCAAAATTCCTTTTTATCATTTGATTTGATAGCTACAACTCCCTAATGTTTTCTAACCTCTTTGGCTTGATCTTAAATGCAATCATGGAAACTATAAATAGATCACCTATGAAGGTGAATTCTTCAAGCACTTCAACCATCTCAATATTTTCATGAGACTCCTCGGTGACAACTTGACTCAATCATGTCTCAACTAGGCATGATTCTTTGACTTACATGATACTTTGAATAGGATCAAATTGCTCACTAACTAAAAGTTCATCAAGTTCATGAAGGAGCTTTCTATATTCCATCCAATCTTGGTCATTGTCCTCCATGAGAGCATATTATTATATCCTCTTATGCACTTGACATTTAGTTTTGAAAATTTCCTCAAGTTATTGAAAAATCTCAATCTATTGCAACCAATCATATTTGCTCTCTTTCTCCTCAAGAAACACAAACTCTTCAAATTCATCCTTTTGACCATGTTTATGAATGCCATAGTCATCATATACTACATCATGATGTTCCTCAAGACATGGATATTCAATAGACACTTTTCATTCTTTCTCCACAACCTCATCTTGATCTCCTTCAAGGACTATACTCTCAATACTTTCATACTCATTGAACATTTCTTGATAAGTCTACCAAATAATTTGATCAAACTCTTTATGAAAAACTACAAATATCTTCTATTTCTTGTCTCAATAAGGATGCATTTTGCTTATTATCACCAAGTGGAGTTCCTATGGTGAGATCTTCTTCACAGTTACTTCAAACATCTTGGTCTCATGCACATTGATCTTATTATTCTTTGTTTACCTCCCATAATATGGGTTCTCTTAAAAGAGGGAATGAGGTGGGAGGGTGGTGGATTGGTTTATGGTTTAGAGAGAGAGTATGAGGTATGATGGAGGGATCATGAAAGGGTATGGGGATGGAATTTAACACTTGGAATAACTCTTAGAGGGAGAGAAGGTTCTACTGAACTATGGACATGTCACTTTCTTCAACAAACACCTCATAATTTTCATTGTCTTCTTAAAACCCTTCCACAGCTGCAACTTCATCTTCCATCCTTTTGACCAAGGATTCTTTTTCATGATGAAACTCCTCTTAGATGGACTTAAAATATGATTTAGATATAGGTTTTTGAAGAGAAGGCAATGTGGTTTGAGCATGCATAATGTTTTTATTCTTGTCATCAACTTCTTAGTTCCAAGATGGAACTTTGAGACTACTAGTCTCTTTTGGAGATTGAATGGGATATTCATGATGAGAAGGAACATGAGAGAATTGAAATGTAACATAGGAAAAGAATTGAGGATGGGAGAGATAGACTTTTTCTTCAAATATATTTTCACTTTCTCTATAGCCTTCATGAGGTCTTTCAACAGCTACAAGATGCTTCTCAACCTCTTAATTTTCTCACCTTTAAAGCCTATCAATCCACCATTATATGTAATAGCTCATTTCATGAAAGTCTTCACTAATGACATAGTTAACCTCTTCCTTAACCAATATCCACTTATTGATCAAGAATTGGACATAGTTTCTCACTCTCTTTATGAAATGCATAGGGATCAAATATAGATCTTAATCCCATTTCTTCATCAACCTTTTTGATTCTAATAATTTAGGCATGAGTGAAAATAATGACTTGGCTTGAGGTTGAGTTAAATTTGGAATAAGATAGGATCTTGAGGTTGTATAGGAATTTGATAGGATGGACAGGGCTATTGGGAAAGACTACTTTCTAGAATCTACCTCTTAAGAGCTTGGATTTGTTATTCAAGAGCCCTAATGCTCTATTATTGATAGCTTTCTTTATAATATTATTACAAATACTCCACAACAGCTTCATGACCATATGGTGGAGGAATATGTTGACTATATGGTGGATAACAACTTTGATAGGGTTGTGCATAGTAGGAGTCTCAAAATATCTATCCATATCATATTCATTAGTCAAATAAAACATAAGAGTCTACCAAATGATTTTCACAATTACCTAGGATGATTATCACCAGATGATGCATTTAAATTTGCCATTGGTGTTTGCTTGAATACTCCCAAAAGTCAATAGTAAGAAGAACAAACTAATAATTCTTCTACTATTTTGTACCTTGGTCCCACTAGGTGAGCCAAAACTATTGTATCCAAATATTTCACCTTAGGAGAGGGTGTTAAATCCTCTCCCATATTTGTAAAACGTGGTATTACCTCTAGGCATATGGGTTTCCTATAACAAAGTTAAACCTTTAGGTTAAAGAGTTAGCTCCCTTGATTTATCTCTTGAGCTCACACAATACACTAGACTAGTCACTTGGGGGTAAAAATTGAATAGGGTAAAAACATATAAACCTAATAAACCTATACTAATGAGGTGATACACCAAAATACTATTCCAAAAATACACTTGCATAAATACTAAGAATGAAGACTACCAAAACTAACTTCAACTCTATGGCTATCTAGCATTAGTATTTTTCATACAGGTAAATTGTTATGCACATCTAGAGGTGGATGAATATAAGGTATGGTACCAAACACTACTATTCCCTCTCACACTTCAAAATACACTCAATAAACATATACACTTTATAAGACCTATTAGAAGAGATATCCATCGCACGAAACATATAAGGGCAACATGGAAGAAAGGAGAACGTATTCATCACTTAACATCCTAAATACACCATTTAACACACTTAGGAAAGGGATTTTAGATATAAAATCAACTTCATATGTCTTTTTCAAAATCAAAACAAGGTTCCAAACTAGTAAGACTTTGCCATACTAGGTGTGTACTAGATACAATTGTAAAAATGGCTTGCATTTATAGAGTATAGGAGAAGAGAGAGGAGAAGAGAAGTGGAAGGGTCACAAGTCCATGTGTCAAGATATATAAACCAATTAAAATTTTAGAGAATGAAGTTTAAAAACATTCATGAATTGGTCTTGGACAACTGTCTATCTGAATTGCATCATTCTCCTTTGAGTTGGTGTAGGTGTTCTTCACCTTCCTCTTTGAAATTATTTAATGATGAGGACTTTAATTAACTGCTTGAAACAACCATAGGGGTTTTTGAAACATATTTACTATCATTAAAGTTGGAAAAAATATTGTAATAGTCCTCATATGCCCCTAAACTGATATCCTTTCATACACCACTTGTCATCCATTGTCTAGATGCCACTCACTAGCGTTCTAGTCCTCACTCTTCACACTTCTCATCAGAATGACTTAAATTTATCCAATATAAGTGTTTTAGAGGTGTTTAGACACATATTAAATATATTTTTGTCCTTTTTTCTATCATCTATATCTTTATGAAACTCAAAACATACTTCTCACTTCCCATCTTGGACAGTCACCTTGCCTTCTCACTATCTCACTTAGACTGCATGTGATGAATGAGATAATAGAAGTCCTTTATTACTCAAAAAAGTTAAAAAATGAGTATGAGAGGTTTTATTAAGTCTATAAATACCTATTTTAATGGTTTTCATTCAAAAATTCTCCCTTGTACCTATAGAACTAGTCAAATCTTGTAGAAATCCCCATATTAGGTCTATATGTATAGAAAATAGTACAAACCAAATGAGATTTAAGGAAACTATAATATTTATAAACATGTATAGATAAATTTATTTATAATTTTATGACATTTTAATTAAGTCTTAACCATTAAGTCTAAATAAGGGTTTTAGGAGGGTATTTGGTGGTTTTGGTCTTAGTGATAGTTCATAAAATCTTGATATCTAACTTCCAAACCAATTCCTTTGAGTTTGAGATAGATACCCACCTTAAAATACTCAAAAATCCTTGGCTCACCATGTAATACATTCATACAGGTTTGAGTATATGAAAGTGACCTTCAAGCTCTTTTTATGCATTTTGAGTAGGCCTGAGAAGGAAATAGGCCTAAATGACCAACCTTGTGTTATTTATTAAAAATTGATAGGTATAATATTTCCTAAAACCTCCTATAAATTTTATAAAATTGGTTATGAATGTCATATAGTCCTTTGCATCAAGATAAAGGCCATGAGGTTTATGGCCTAGTCTAGGCCTAATAGGCCTAGTCTATTCTAACTATGTGTTTTGACCCTTTGTAAGTTTGAAATGACTTTAGGACCTCCTTTATGATTATTTAAATGTAAATTAAACCTTCCCACCATATCATAATAGTTATAAGTCTTATTCCTTCATCCATTTACTCCTCACATACTAACCTATAGACTATGTTTTTACTAGAGTACTCTCTATTTATGATAGAATAGAGATTATCTCCACTATTGATATGAGCAATGTGAGGCCATGGGGAGTTATTTTATGTCATGGTGATTATATTAATAAATATTCAATGTTTAATCACATTCACAAATCTTTCAACACTTTAAACTCTCAACACTATCTTTTAGGATGGTGAGTGTGTGCAAGATGACTGGGTATGGGATTAAAACCCTATTTGATCAACTCTCTCTATTTTATTACATATGAGAAGAAAATTAAATTGATGTTACCCATGTGAAATTTTTATTAAAATTTAATCATTATCAACATTATATCATTGTTCATCATCTAGTGATATGTCTCACATGGGCATGAGATATCCTACAATCTATGTTGGATGTGTCAACTGTAGGTGGCCATTAGAGAAGAGGTGAATTTATTGTAGGTGTAAATATATGTAAAAACATTATGTTTCATCCTTATATCTAATTATATGGTTAATATGAATCATTCCACACTTAATTATCCCATCTCATGCCTTAGAATCATGCTCTCATAAATGTATTATAAATTTGTAGATGGTTGAGTGTGAGTTTCAAAGACCATTATAGTTCAACTTTTGATCTGTATCTTGCCTTTGAGGGCCTTATAAAAATGTGTTATAAAAGTTTGAGGTTGTATAAAAAATGGTGATCCAACTTTCACCTCTACCATCTTTGTCAAACTTGCATCTATCTATTAGCTAGAATTAGCCTGTAGACTATCAAACTAGAGATCCTCATTTGGAGAACTAAGAACTCTTGTAGGAAGACATTTCATGTTTTCTTAACATATTTATCTCTAATGATTCCATATTGGAGTTATTAGGAATTTTTCACATTTTGTGATCTTATTTCATTCTTGTAGACTAGGTTCTCATCTCACTACCAATATGTTATGTGCCACTATAAACTACAGGCTCATTAGGCTCAAAAACACTATGCTTACTAAATATCCTCAGTGGGAAACTAAATGGTTTGAAACCACTAAACCATCACCTTATCCTTATTATAACACTCACCTTCTTGTGTCAATACATTTCTCATACATCTAGGTTGTTAGTATGAAGCAACTAGATCCACTCAGTCCTCAAGAAACTTCACCAATATAACTTAAATTGTGAGGAAGGATCCCTTACTCAGAGAAATTAAAGTAAATTATCCCTTTAAAGAAATTTTCTAACTCTTCCATGTGTAAGTTACTTTAACTAGTTTAAGATTAACCTTATGACCCTGTATGACTTGAAAAACATCATTCAATAAATGGAATGAATGCAACCATATCTCTTGAGGTTTTGGATGGCTCCTCCATGTTCTGTACATGCCTACAGGTACTATAAATGAATGTGAACACTAAGACTCTGACAGTCTTTGCTTAATATATTGGGAACTCACTTCAAATAAGTTAAAAGTATGTAATACAAACCCTTCATGGAGAAAACCAACCTTCCATGTTTTAGGAAGAGAAACATAGGCACATTACCCTTGATCTAAAGTTACTCATAGAAGACAAATACTACAAATGTGGAAACATGCTCTATAGACTATTGTAGTGTTGCATCACTATCACAATGAAGTGATGTTAATTATGGATCCACATTCACATGTACCAAATGATATGGAAACAAGATGTAAATTAAGATAAATCTCTACAAGTAAACCTACACCATTTAGAAACATTAAATCATGCCAATAGATAAGAAAACCTGAAGGTGTTTGGAATGCACAATAAATTAGGAGGTACTAATAGTATTAAATATGTTTCATAGAGATAAATTTACTAATTTTAAAACTAATCCCATGGAATGAGATTAAAAAGAGAGTAATTTCATTCCCTTCAACTCTCTTAAGCTATCCATACTAGCAAAAAACTGATGGGCTTCTTTGACTTACATAAGAGAAAAAGGAGAGAAACAAAATAATTTTATCGATTTTTGGACTTGTCAAGGAAATCTGAACATGGAGATGACTTGTGGGGATTTTAATAGACATTTATTAATCTTTCACATGTGCCAAACTTGTCCTGTATTCTACGCAATTTTAAAAACTCCCAATTTTCAACTTATTTTCTTGTTTCCAACATTTGAACATGTAATTATCAGTTACAAAACTACTTTTTTGACCAACCCTAACATTTTAGACAATTAATAACACCTTGACACACTTGTATTTATAAGGAAACTATAAAATTTCATTAAATGACCCAAAATATAGACTAGGATAGCATAAGGACAATTTATCAAGTGTGATCAAGATGAAACATAGTTTGTGACCTTACTAATGACCATGATGAACATTTTAAGACCTAGGGGGGCCTATGGAAGTTCAAAATTACATGGGGGTTAACTTAATTTGATCAGGGGTTCAAATTATTCAATAGATAAAGGGATGAAATTCATATATTTATAGTTTTATGTTGCTTGTGTGGATAATAAATTATGTCTACACTAACCTTAGGAGTCTTTTACTTTTGAAAATATATTTATTCAATAAAGTTAGAATAAAGGACATAGGCACCATTTTGGGGACACTAATGTCATGTGGAACTAGTGTCCTTATTATGGTACTACTATCTAGATGGAAGAACATTGGGCATAAAAGGCCAAGATCAAGAAATGAGGATTTGGGACTATGTTTGAACTGACTAGGGATTATTGTGGCTTACACAAAGGCTAGATAAGTGTGATAATGGGCTCTAGGATAGATCTAGGGATAATCTAGGGATATTTAGTCTCAAGTTTCACTCTTAGTACTCAAATACCATGTTTAGGTGATTAAACCCCCCCCCCCACTTTTTCTACTAAAAATGCAACAAAGTGAAATGACTAGGATAAAGGATAAATTAGCATACCTATACTTACCTCGCAAGTGAAGCCTATGAAGCTCAATTTGAGTATGTGAAGTTGAGTATGTGTATGTGAAGAATGATCCAATGAATTTCCTACAAATTAAATGTTCATAAATCATTATTTATTTAAGATATATCAAAAATAAAAGACTATGATAAGTAAAATAAGTAAAATTGATTAAAACTAAGTAAAGAGATGGGAAAGAGTAAAATAATGAATACACCTAATTGGGTACATGAACTAATGAATGAACCTGGTGATAACCTATATGTGTGCATGTATATAGTGATCAATTAGTGAATAGCTTGGACTAATCTAATAACTTGCTCAATCCTCATGTGTGGGTGGCTCAAGAACTCAATCTAGTTTTGAATCCATCATTTCCCACCCATGCTTGGTGGATCATGACTTATGAATAACTCGTATTGGAATGATAGTGTGTCCAGCCATCTCTTTTGGGTTGATCAATAAATCAAGTAGGCTATGACTCCATTATTTACCACCCATGTGTAGTATATAAATCTAAATATAAACTATGAAAAGTAATGAAAATGCCTAACTAAGTATATTGAATTATTTATGTCAACTCTGGGCCACTCAATAATACCAAATAATATAGATAGAGTAAGGCATGAGACTAGTGATAACCTAAAATATGATGTCAAGTGTATATAATGTATAGAATGACATGAAATTTATCATTCCATCTGATCAACCAGTGTGGAATCGAGCATATGAAAATAATGTGCCACACACATGTCTATAATCTGGTATCTAAATATATTGATTCTAGAGTGAGATGTAATTAAATCCCCATAAAAATTTGAGAAAAATAGATTTAAAGGAAAATAACACTAAATCTACCCAAATCTCTACAAAGACCCTCATATGAGAGAATTTAGAAGAGCAATCAAAATTTTAGAATGGACTTACCATCATTTCGTTCTTCCTTCTGCTTCTCTCCAAGATGTTTTAATAGACTATCAAATGTAACTTTACTTGGATTGTTTTCTCAATGGCCCAAAGATGGATGATTGGATGAGGTTGGCAGTGGCTTGGATGAATGCAAGGGAGCTTTGTGTGGATCCAAATGGCTATTGAAGGCTAATTTAAATTAAGACAACATGAATATGGGTTTTCTCCTTGTTCTTCATTTTTTGGGGCATGCCTCTATTTTAAATAGGTATTTGGAAGGGGATATAAGGGATTTGAGAGGGAGATTTTCCCTCTCAAATTTTGAATTTGAATAAGAGAAATTTCTAGAGGTGGGAAGCCTCTAAACCTTCTTTTGGGAGGGAAATATATGAAAATAATTATAAAATTAAAAATTTAGGTGGAAAGTGGGGTAGGTTATGATTTTAAAGAATTAAAAATTGATGATTATGTGAAAAGTGGGGTTTTGAGGTAGGTTAGGATTTTAAAATAATTATGAAATTTGGAATTAGGTGGTAAATGGGGTATTTCATAGGATTTATTGATTAAGGGGTGATGTTAATTAAGTGATGAGATTAAGCCTAATATCAGTGAGCAAAATTAAGTGCATACATTTTTCCCCTCTTTGAAATGGCATTACGAGTGAAGCAAAGTGGAAGGATTAATTATCTTTCAAAGAAAAATTGGGTCATGGATGAATGTTAATAGATGATATTAGGGGATATGATGCCCCCTCTAGGGGACATCGAGGGAAGAATGAGATGAATGGCCACTCAAAAGAAGAAATGATGGGTGGGATGAGATGGATAGATGAGGGGATGAGATGCTAGATGTGAGATAGATGATGAAAAAGAGGACTGACCTAAGCAATGAGCTATAATTTGGTGATTCCCCTAGTAAAGACACCTGCACAGGGAGTAAAGATGACATTGTCATGATTGTCAACACATCCCAAGGGGGAATAAATTATGATAAGATGATGATAGGATTAAAAGGATATAATATTTAGACATATCCAAAGCATGGATGCATGCAAGGGAGAGCTTTTGACTAAGGATTGGATGATGATTTGATAGGATTAATGATGGGTGTAGCTCAAAGATAAATCAATTAGTATGTTGAAAGTGATGATAGAGAAGAAATGATATGATTGAATGACCAAATGATTGGGGGATGAGGCTAAATGAGTGAGATAGTGGTTGAGCTATCCTTGGGCATGGAAACATGGCCAAGTATTGCCTACATAGTCTTAAAATACCTTAGGATGATATAGTTTTGATGGGAGAGACATGAGACATGACCATGAAATAGACAGAGTAGATTTGATGAAGAGTGATGGAAAGGGGGTGAGTAGCATGAGAGCTTAGAGAGATATGGATGAGGATAGCAGTGAGGCCATTGAAGTGTGGACACAAGGTAGTAAATTCCAATAGTTAAAGATGTTGTAAGTGGATTAATCCCATATGTAGTGGGATTAATAGGTGTATAGGGAGAAAAGTGAATAAATATGAAGCAAATAATTAGGTGGAGGAACTAAAAATGGAGTTAAAACAAAGGAGGTGGTTTCGGTGGAAGAGGCAAAGAATGGTGTTAAACTACCCCTACAAGGTGGCAAAATGGGGTAATAAGTGAAATAGTAGTGGGTATCGCTACAAACCAAGTTTTAAAGGGGGTCTTGTGCTAGGGGCTTCAGAGGCTTTTTGGTAAAATGCCATCATTGTTATGAGCCAAGTTTTATTGGCTAAAGTGAAAGAAAAACCTATGATGGTGCCCTACACTAATGACTACCCTTGCTATGAGTCAAGGTGGAGAGTCAATACAAGTGGTAGGGTTTGAAGAGCATGTACAAGCTCTTCATCGATGGGTTTATGAATCATCTATCTACATACTTCTAGAATAGGGATCCTTTTTGGGCACTAAGGAGAGTATAATCAGTTTATATCTCAATGATGCAAGGGAAGGTGCAGTCACTAAGGGAGAAGGTAGTTGAGGCTCAACCACCACTAAAGATGTCTAGAAACAATTAAAATAGATTAAAAGAGTATAAAAGGAATAAATGGTATGAAAGGAAAAGGGAAAAGTGTCATTTAGTAGAACATGTTGGGAGAGGGAGGTCATGACGTAGGTTGATGGCAAAATATTAGGGCATGTAGAATGATGATGTGGCAAGGTAGGAGGATCAACATCGAGGTGGGAGTCAAAACTAGGTATGGATTATGTTATTGGGTTTGTTATTGATTTTATGTGTATGTGTATATGAATAAATTGATGTTAAACTAGGGTTTGAGGTCCATGATAAGGATGATGGTGGGTTGCATAGGTAAGTCAAGCAAGGATGTGGGTGAGGAAAGGAGGTGTGGCTATGTCATAGGGGAAGAAATAGGTAGGGTGAGGGGAGTCATAGGAGGATAATGGGCTACAAGTGAGGGGTGTAAAAGGAAATAAAGCCACAGATAAGGGTCAGAAGAGGAAAAGGAGCCACAAGTGAGGGTTAGAGAAGGAAATAGAGCTGTGAGTGAGGGTTAGAGGAGGAAAAGGAGCCATAGGTGAGGGTTGGAGGAGGAGAATGAACCGTGGTTGGGGGGTTATAGCATATGGAGGGTAACATTAGAGGGGCCATGATTAGGTGAGAGAGGGGAGAAATCTATGTCAAGAATTTGGGAGGTAGAAGATTTAATGATATATGTGTATTTTGATTATGTGATGTGATGATAACATGTAATTTTTATGTGTGTGTATTACAGGTGGATCGAGCACATGAGAGGAAAATGGTGGAAATGAGTGAGGTAAGATGGTTACAAATATGGAAATATGGTCCCTAGGTAAGGAGCATGTACCAGTCACAGAGGATGGGAGAAGAAATGAAAATAATAGGGGTATTAGGGATTGATTGATAGCTACATGAAGGGAGCAACTAGAGTTATAGTGCTAGGTTAAACATTTACAATGTCAGATTATGCATAGGGATATGCAAATAGTAGAAGTAATAGCTCAAGTGACTTCATTGCTAGAGCAGGTGAATCATTGAGAGGTGTAGATTCGGGTATTACAAGAATAGAATGAGAAAATATAGGAAGACTAGATGTAGTTGTAGGAATGATTGGATAAACAAGAGGTAGATGCCCAAGTCTTAGGGATGGAGTATAATATAGATTGGATATTATTAGAGGATCTAAGGTTCAGAGATGTGATCACGTAGGTGGTAAGGATGGCATAGGAGACACAATACTAGAGATTTTTATATGAACATGTGGTGCCAATGGGGCATAAGGATTTATCATATAGAGAGATTAGTCAGTCAAAGAGAACACAAGGTTCTAGGTCATCAGGCCAACCATTGCATTCATCACAAAGGCCACCACCACCATAGAGTGGAATGTAGGGTAAGATATATTTGTGATGTAGAGATATGGATCAATTAAAATATATGTAATTATTAGAATAAATAATGTTAAAATAAGTTGTAATGTCATGAAGTTATGTAAATATTATGTAATGTATAATGTGATGTTAATAATAATAAAAGAAGGGCATGTTTATTTTATTATGTCATGGAATGATTTTATGTGAAATGATAATGATAGGCAATAAGACAATGATATAAATGAGTATGACATGTACATGGGGTCATGAAGGTAGAAAAGAAAATGATGTGATGGCACTCGGTGAGCAAGGGCACTATTAGATGGGGGTGATGACTAGTATTTGGATTCATTCAGTTGGTAGGTATAGGAAATCAATACCAAAGATTATGGGTAGGTAGGTTTTATATAACACATAGAGAGGTAAGGAATTTTCATCGCTTCTTCAATCATCTACATAAGAGGTATAAGTGCAAGTAGGCAAGGACTCTAAGGATGTCATAGGGTAGACCAATACCATCACCAGAGCTGATTTATGAGGTAAATGTGTAGGTGTTCTAGACACTACATCAGGTGATGGATATGATGGAGTTGATATTATGATAGTAGCAATTAGAGTAACCAAGACTCCAACTACCATGTAGAGTGTGGTGATTTGTTTGTACAAGATGTCAAGCAAGGAGATGTACCTAAGGCACTATAGAACTGATAGGCATCCCATTGTTTCAAAGGGGGATTTGCAATGGAATAGAGATGGAGATGATCATAAATGAGGGAAATAAGATGAGGGAGGTAGGCTAGGAATCAACCCCCTCTATCATGTGTGGTTATTGTAGGCAAGTTAGCCATTTAGGCTAGTATTGTCATTAGAGGGAGGTGGCATAAGCTTGTGGTATGGAACCTAGATATGGTGGTTGGATAGTGGGATATTTAGGATCAAATGGAGTAATACCAAGGCCATGATCAGGGTAGGTATGGGTTCTAATCAGATGTGTACTAGCTTTTGTAGAACAACTAGAGAGTTGTAATGTGAGTGTTGTGATATTTTTAGAAATGTTTGAAATGATTTGTGATTTTGTGTGATTGATAATAATGTAAGAAAGGTGTTTGGTTTGTGATGATATGCTTTAATGTAATCCTCCTACCTGAGGGGTAGTGTTAGTATTAATGGAGTGAAGTTGTTTTGAGCCATAAATATTTTGAAATCCAGTTTTGTTGTTGCACTTGTGAGTATGTGTGTACCAATGACATGATAAGAGTTAAGGATACAATAAATTCACAATGTGTGAGAACTCCATTGAAAATTGGCCTTATCCGATCAAACTTTTGGAGGCCACCAATACCATCCTTGTTCCTGTCAAGATAAAAATATGGAAAATGCTAACTAGACTTTTTAAATAAACAAAGCAATGCAATATGTATAGAACCAAATAGAATACACACAGGCAAATAGACACACAATCACATAAGACAATCATGCAATAGTATAAGCTAATAATAATGTTATTATTAAAATAGGTAAAAAGATAATGATGTGATGATAAAGTGGTTATAAAAAATAGGCCTAGTGATGATTACATGATATGTGCATGGGATGTATAGTGCCCAATACTATCATACTTAGAATAGGAGTCTAACCAAGTCTAAAGTAATCACATATGGGGGTGAGTGTGACCCCTGAATATTTGGGATCATAATGCATGAAAAAACCCCAAAGTAGAAGACCAATGTATGACCCTTCCATAATGACAATGTTAGTTAGAAGGTGTGAAACATAGTCATACAGAAAACAAAGGATAAATAGGGACAATATTTGATCATGAGGCTAAAAGGAGACACACTTGTCATAGAATATACAATGGGTTAATAGGATTGTGTTTGGATAAGAGGGTGTGATAGGACATAGGGACATTGAGATGATAACTGTGGATGAGAGATTCTAGAGAACTACCCCAACAAACTTCCCCATTACTTAACAAGTAATGAAGTCTTCTATAATTGAAAAATCCTATCTCCTATCATTGCAAAAAGACCTATAACAAATTCCCACTATTAAGACTAGGGTCAAGGTTATTTTACCATGATGTTGAGAACCGGTTTTCATCATGGTACTTTCCCAAGGCACCAAAAGAATGGTTTTCACCATTAGATGGATTTTTTGTTGGATTGATGATGAGGTATAATGTATGGATGGAGTGGATGTGAGGTGTACTATAGACATAGGATGATGATACTTAGGTTAGGTGTAGAAGTGCTTGAGATGCATAATGTTCATGGGATCATCTAGTTCTTCTCCCTCAAGTGTGGCCAATTTATATACTCCTGGTCCAAACTTGGAAATAATTACATAGGGACCTAACCAGTTGGATTCAAACTTCCCCTTCTTATCTCACTCTACATTGGTATTTTTCTTATTCTCTTTTAAGACTAGGTCACCAATTTTGAACTCCCTAGCCTAAATCTTCTTGCAATATTGGCTTTTTAATTTATTTTGATATGCTCAGAGGTGATTCAATGCCTTTTATATCTTTTTTTCAATGATTTCCTATTCTTACAACTATTCTTATCTAAAATTATGATCAATAATGATGCCTCTCAATAAGAGTCGAAGAGAGGGGAATTCTAATTCCACTAGCAATATTGCCTCAATCCCATAGACTAAAGCATATGAAGTTGCACTAGTAGGTGTATAGAAACTTGTATGATAAGACCATAGTGATGGATATAATTGAGTGTGCCAATTTGGTCCATCTTGATAAATAGTCTTCTTCAGAATCTTGACAAAGGTCTTATTATTTGCTTATGCTTGTCCATTGCCTTGGGGATAATATGGGGAGGAGAAATGCTATGTGATGTGATATTTTTGACATGGGGCCTCAACTTCCTAATGCTTAAATGATTTGTCATTATCTAAAATTATATTAGTTAGTATACCAAAATGACAAATAATCTGATTAAGATTAAACTTAGAAATCTAGAGGCCTATTGTATAAGTAAGTGGCATTGATTCTACCCATTTGGTAAAATACTCCATAGATTTAATAACGAATGTTAGATACCCAACCAAAGAACTCTATCACTGCCTTTGTTGGGATTTATGGAAGCACACAATTGATTACCAAATATAAGCAACTTAATATGCAGAATTAACCAAAATCAACAAGTAACTAGAATTTGGAAATAACACAGAATATGAGAGACAATTCACAACTTGTATTAATACTCATACAAAAAAGAATACAATAAAGAAGATGCCACTTCTTCTTCACCACCTCTCAGAGGCTTCCCACACCTCAAGTGAATAGTAATTCTCTCCTCAAATCTCTCTCTCTTACAGTCCCAACACACAACTCAAACACAGAGTTGGTGTTCACCTCTAACCAGTCAATATCCACTACTACCAGTACACTAGTGCTCCACGCACTCCAAGTACACAATCATACTTCAAGTAGATCTCCCCTGAATTGCAACAACCTGTAACCCAATCTGATCTTACTTATGGAAGGAATTGTCTTGCCTTCCTCTCTTGCTCTCTTTCTAAGTACACACTATACTCCAAGTAACTCCTGCCTGATTCTACTCCCTATTGTGTTATTGTCCTCCCTGATCTTGCACACCTGCAAATCAATTTAGTTCTGCACACCTACAAACCTAGATCATGCACACACATACACCTGCAGATCAATGATCTTACTTACCCATGTAGATCTCCAAAAGTAGCCATGCACACCTGCTGACCAAGATCCTACACACTTGAAGAATCTTGTTGACTCTCCAAAACTAGCACCCACCTTGGTACTGCTATGGAACTAGGAGGAACACCCTTGCTCACCTCACACACAGAAGGAGCTAACTTTGCTCAACTCAAACTATCACAACTTACAATACATCCCATGAGTCTCTTAAATAGATCTCATGCAAACAATAATTAGACACCTAATTACAATAATTAGATCTGTAGATTCTAGTCTAAATTTGGCTCTTGACATGCAAACACTTGGTTCATTAACTAACTACCCATAATACTCACAGTTCAAATTGCACAAGTGACTGACGTCGGTCCCTGTCTACCTGGAGGTGACCAACATCGGCTGATATCTGACCGACGTCAGTTGCTCTTCCTATCTAATCCTACTGATGTCAGTTGGCCTGACTGACACCGGTGTCTATGACACTCAGCAACCTCTCTACAACCTCCTCCTTTGTTTGCATTAGTGAAGCTTTTAGCTCCATAACCTAACAATCTCCCACTTAGAGATAAATAGTTGCATTGTACCTGTACCTGTATCTCATTTAATCTATTTCCTGGCTTGTATCCCTCTTCAAGATGAATCCTGAAGACCAACCACCACACAACCTATGGTGCAGCTCCTATCATCCAAGTAACCTGCCACATCTAAACCTACAAACCCATGTAGTGAAGTCCTGACCCTGCATAGCATGAATCCCTGCTGCTGGTCCCTCTCAGATCCCTGAGAACCCACTTCCCCGAATTGGCTCCTAACTCTCTGACAGCTCCCACTACTTGGGAAAACTCAGGTCTATACCAATCCTCATGTGATTTTAGACACTAAATTGTCTATCCCTTAGTGTGCTCTAATTCTACATCCTATGTAATGAACCTCACCAACACCTGATTCACATCAGCTCCCACTGGAGACAAAATCAACTTGTGATCTTCCATGTCTCCCATGCCAAAGAATTTTGTTGCTCCAAATTCCTCATGACATGCCACTAAACTAACCTTACCCTTAGCTTAGTAAAACCCTATATGTATAAACCTACTAGCTAGCATACCATCCACATACAATAACAGGATAATGTTGTAATCATTATCCACCTGGTAAGACAAACCATAGTAGTTACCCTGACATTGACTAAAGCCATGCTTTGTCATCCACCTGTCAAACCCTGTACCACTGTCCTACAGCTTCCTCAAGACCATATGACCTGGTCTTCCATCTCACATGCCTATTCTCTCTATTCTTCAACAAAGGAATCCATTCGTCTCTGTGCTTTCATACCGGCTGGCAACCCTACCAAATCTCCTGTTTGGTTCTGCATCATATTCTTGCCATGCTCCCACTATTTTCTGGATCCTTCCTGCTCTGCAGTCAACAACTAGTATAAAGAAGAGGAACAATGAATTTGAGGCTTACTTACCACCTTCAGTCCTCCATATGGGCATTTGAGACTCCTTGATAGCTTGTTGTCTGCCCAAAATCTGTTACAGTGACCGACCTTGATCACCACATAGTCTACATCCGACCGACGTCAGTTCCATGTGCCTGTCCTGACTACCGACCCTACCAACATCGATGTCTCCTATTCCCAATGTCAGTCCTCCTGATCGACGTCAGTCTTACCTATTTCTGACATCATTCCTCTTGATCGATGTCGGTCTTACCCTCCTTGACATCACCAGCTTCAATTTGCACATGACCAACATCGGCACCTATCTGTTCGATGTCGGTTCCTCTTGATCGACACCGGTACCTGTGTTTGCCTATGAGTGATGACTTTTTACCCGTGAGCTCCTTTGAATCAATCCCATGTCCAAACTACTCTGCTCAAAAGTATCCAACCCCATCCATTGGTCTCTATCCACCATCTCCTCCATAAACACCAAGGCTTTCCAGTTCTTAAGCCTGTCAAACACATCTGACTTCCTCTTAAGAACATGCATCTCCTTCTTGCTCATGTGACCAAACCTACAAAGCCACGTCTCCACAATAGAAGAAGAATCAGTAATATAAATAAGTAGATAAAGAGTACCTATTTTCTTACCACCAGCTAATTCAAGTGCATCCACTGTGAGAGTTCTTGTGCATCTCTCATCACCCAAATTCCCTAAAGAAATTAGCCACATCTCCAAGACTAGGACCTACATGACCTCCTTCAACACCCATGTGTTGGCCACCTACAATTTTAGCTTCACTTCCCCTTTGCCAATTCTTTGGCAAGGCACACCAGCTCCTCTCTTTGGGGCTGCATGGAAAGAGGCAATAGAATCTATAAAACAAGATTCTACTTTATCCAAGAAACCTCCCAGAGCATCCTGTGCAACAACACCTACAACATCTGCTTCTTCAGTTCCTTCATGCTAATCTGCTACCAACCAACAATCTTCTTTTCCCTGCTCTTTCTTTCCATAGGACCGTAATTGACCATCTGTGCTTTTCAACTCCTCCATTCTTAGCTTACTTTCTTCTGCCATTTCTCTACTCCCACTCAATCAAAAACCCCTAAGAGTGACCTATAATCAAACACAAAACCTGCTCCATGCAACCTTAGCTCTGATACCACTTTGTTAGATACCCAACCAAAGAACTTTATCACCACCTTTGTTGGGATTTATGGAAGCACACAATTGATTACCAAATATAAGCAACTTAATATGCATAATTAACCAGAATCAACAAGTAACTAGAATTCAAAAATAACACAGAATATGAGAGACAATACACAACTTGTATTAATACTCATACAAAAAAGAATACAATAAAGAAGATGCCACTTCTTCTTCACCACCTCTCAGAGGCTTCCCACACCTCAAGTGAATAGTAATTCTCTCCTCAAAGCTCTCTCTCTTACGATCCCAACACACAACTCGAACACAGAGTTAGTGTTCACCTCTAACCAGTTAGTATCCACTATTGCCAGTACACCAATGCTCCATGCACTCCACAAGTGCTCCACACACTCCAAGTACATAATCATACTTTAAGTAGATCTCCCCTAAACTATAACAACCTACAACCCAATTTGATCTTACTTATGGAAGGAACTACCTTGCCTTCCTCTTTTGCTCTCTTTCTGAGTACACATTGTACTCCAAGTAGATCCTGCCTAATTTTGCTCCTTGTTGTGTTGCTGTCCTCCCTAATCTTGCACACCTACAAATCAATCTAGTCCTACACACCTGCAAACCTGGATCATACACGCACATACACTTGTAGATCAATGATCTTACTTACCCATGTAGATCTCCAAAAGTAGCCATGCACACCTGCTGACCAAGATCCTACACACTTGAAGAATCCTATTGATTCTCCAAAACCAGCACCCACCTTGGTACTATTGTGGAACTAGGAGGAACACCCTTACTCATCTCACACACAGAAGGAGCTAACTTTGCTCAACTCAAACTAGCACAACTTACAATACATCCCATGAGTCTCTTAAATATATCTCATGCAAACAATAATTAGACACATAATTACAATAATTAGATCCGCAACTTCTAGTCTAAATTTGGCTCTTGACATGCAAACACTTGGTTCATTAACTAACTGCCCGTAATACTCATAGTTCAAACTGCACAGGTGACCGATGTCGGTCCCTATCTACTTGGAGGTGATCGATGCTGGCCAATATCTGACCGACATCAGTTGCTCTTCCTATCTAATCCTACCAACATCGGTTGGCCTAACTGACACCAGTGTCTGTGACACTCAGCAACCTCTCTGCAACCTCCTCCTTTGTTTGCATCAGTGAAGCTTTTAGCTCCACAACCTAATAATGAATTTATGGCCATCTAAAGAATTAGGATTAATCTTGCTAATTAGATCAAGGCCATATATGAAAAATGGCCATGGGCTTATAATAGGCTGCAATTCTTATGCTGGAGCATGAATAAGATTCCCATGTTTTTTATAAGCGACACACGTATGCACATATTGACAAGAATCTTGTTCCATTATTACCTAGTAATAATCAGTTTGGAGGAGCTTTTTGGCTAAGGACATTCTACGAATGTGCCCTCCATATATACCATCATAGACTTCTTTTATTACTTAATATGCCTTTTTTGATGTTAAACATCTCAATAAGGTTCTATTGTAGCCTCGTTGATAGAGTGTGCTTCCAAGGATCATGCATCAAACAATGTGATGGATAAAGGCTTTATGTTGATGATGTCTAAGGTTGGGGGGAAGGATGTTGTCATGAAGTTACCTATAAATATCATGGTACCATGGGAGACTAGGGTCATTAATTGCATAAATTTGAAGTAGAACCATTGATTGATAGGCTGGGATAATCAGATGCTCAATCAAAAAATTACTTTCCAAAACATCTTCAGGGAGGTCAATGAGTGAGCCAATAGTAGCCATAGAATCGACTAATTTATTTCTTTCTCATGGAACCTGTTCAAATGTTATAGACTAAAATTGATCTTTAATTGATCCACTAAGTGTTTTTAAGGAAGCAATTTTTCATCCTTTGTTTGGAATTCATCATTGACATGTTTGATAATCAATTGAGAGTCAATGAATACTTGTAATTGCTATATGTTTTATTGAATATCTAGATGAAGTCCAGCTATTAAGGATTCATATTTTAAAATATTATTAGTAGATGGAAAGGCAAGATAAAATAATTTTGGAATTAGATCACCTTGGGGGGTGACTAGGAGCATGCATGCCCTAGATCCATGCATAGTGAACAAGCCATCAAAGTATAAATTATAGCTATTTGATTACGAAGTATTCAGGATGGAGTCATATAGGAATTTAGTTAAAATTGGATTAGATGCTTCTAAAGGTGCCTCTGCTAGTTGATCTATTATAACTTGGCCTTTTATAGCTTTTTGATAGATATACTTAGTGTCAAACTCACTGAGCAGCATTATCCATTTTGGATACCATGTCAAAATTTGCTAGTAAGTGATGTTCTGGTAGAGTGAGCACACAAGTATTTTACGAATCAATGACCCTGATTGTATTCAAAAATGAACAAGAAGATGTGCAACAATTTCATAATGTACTTTGATAGATATTTCTTTATTTTTAGAAACTCACTTATTATCTTGTAATAAACATTTTTTTTACTATTTTAAATCTTTGTTAATTCAATAATGAATAGTTGGTGTTTTATTCCCAAATTGAATCCTTGATCAGTAAGTGCTGATTTGGACAAGGGATCAACCTTTGAGATGAGTTATACTTGATTATTAAGCATGTAATGTCAGAGCTTATATGATCCAAAAACTATGGCCAAACATGCCTTTTCAATAGGAGTGTAATTTAGCTCATAGGATATCAATGTGTGACAAATATAGTATATAGATTACTCCTTACCCTGATCATTGTGTTATGTTAGGAGAGAATCAATGGCACATGGCATTGCTAAAATTTATAGGAGCAAAGGCCTTCTTGGGACTAGTGGAGATAAAATAGGTGGATTGGCCAAATATTATTTGTCTTTCAAAATGTTGGCATTCTACATTCCAATGGAAGGTAGTTTCCTTCATTAATAAATGAGTAAAGGGGTGATATTTATTAGCAAGTTGAGAGATAAAATGTTGAATGGCCTAAATTTTTCCCTGAAGACTTCAAATTTGCTTGATATTATAAGGTGGGGGCATTTATATAATTTCTTTGACCTTTATGAGACCACCTCGATTCCCCTTATTTAGAATATGAATACCAATAATTTACTTGAGGTTACTCCAAAGACACACTTTTGGGGATTCAACCTTACTTTATATTCTCATAATCTTTCAAAAATTCTTTTGAGGACCACATGGTGCTTTGATCCTAAACATGACTTCCCCAAAATATCATCAACATAATCTTCTAAAATTTCATGCATCATGTCATGAAAGATAATGCTCATAGCCCATTGATAAGTTGCTCCTATATTATTGAGACCAAATGACATGACTTGATAACAAAATGTCCCCCATGGAGTGATAAATGATGTTTTATGTTGATCCTTAGGGGCTATTTTAATATGATTATATCCTGAGAAACCATCCATGAGAGAAAGCATTTCATACCTCATTGTTGAATATATGATCATGTCAATATTAGGGAGTAGGAAGTCATATTTAGGACGTGCCTTATTGATATCCCAAAATTTGGTGCAAATCCTTATTCCATCATGTGGTTTTATGATAGGAAAAATATTAGAGATCCAATCTAAGTAATCTATTAGGTGGATGAATCTTGCTTCCAAGAATTTTTATAATTCCTCTTTGACTAATAACACCACCTTGGGATAAATCTTTCATAATTTTTGTTTGATAGGTTTTGCATTTGGATTCACAACTAGGTGGTGTATCACCAATGAGGTGTTTAACCCTGGCATGTTAGTGTAACTCCATGCAAAGATGTCAACAAACTCTTTTAGTAGCTCATTAAGGACCTCACATTCCTTTGTTATGAGATATGCCCCCAATTTCACTATTTTAGGATGCTCATTAGTTCCAATATTAAATTCTATCACATCCTCAATAAGTGAGGGTGATTGATCTTGTAAATAAAGGGGTAATTATATCTTTGAAATATCAGAAGCAAAGTAATCTGGAAGTTTAGTATCAATATCAAAACAATCTTCTAATGCAAAAGAGTTATATAAGAGTTCACTCAGTTCTTTAGAAGGCTCTCCTTCTTCAAAGTGTTCATTCTCACTTTGATGATGGGATGTTTATTGTTCCCTAAAATATGCAGATTGACAAAGATTGATAGGAAATCACTTTTTATGATCACTAGATGGTATGTAGTCTCTAGTTCCCATATATTCTAAAATGGCCTCATCATTTTGAAATGTGTCAAAGGTGGGCTCTTACTTAGATTCCTACTCTATGAGGGATGGATAGTGGAGGGGAATATTAATGGTGGATATGGTGGTATTAGGGAAGAGGTTGGTGGAAATGAGATCCTCAATGTGGCTACAAATAGAGCCTATTTAAATGTCCTCATCAGGAAGAGATGACTCATTGGTCAGAAGAGAATCCACAATGATACTGGTTGGGTCATCATCATATATTTTTTGCCCTAATACAAAATATTATGGATGTTCTTGAACCATGATTAGTTCAAGTTGGCCTTGTTCTTATTTTCCCAATCCCTTTCCTTTATACTACATGTTTGTCATCATTATTTGGACTCTCAAATAGTGTTTCTTAGGAGAGATGGGGGCCTCATTATCCAAAGTAAGCCAATAATAACCTCCATCTTTAATGTACTTTTTATTCAAAAATCCAATTCTTGAAAAATATATCGGCCCAAACTAATATTTAATGGGATTATTTTTCCTCATAGCTGGGGACCCATAGCTTCATGGAGATAGGGGTAGATTACCAATGTAGAATGTTTTGTATTCATATTCCCCACATCCTATGGATGTGATTTCTAGGTGGGAAATATCAGGTTCTGATTAAGATGTGGATTCTACTTGGTATGAAGAGATATACTTATCATTTTTTGGGCTCAGGATAGTATTTTTAGTGCTAAGGTAAGGTGATGGAGATAATTACTAATCCATGTAACAACTATGGATATATTCTATGACTCTAGGAATGGTGAGATCCATTATTGAATGGAGTAACTTGAGGCATTGATGGAGACTAGAGGGCATATCTTGCATTTCATGAATCCAAGGTCTTCTAGGCAACATGTTATATGGTAGATCTACTTCCACAACATGAACTAGGGTTTGATGAACTATGGGTCCCACAGCAATAAGAAGATAAATGGTCACAATTAATGGTCTTTCATTATCATCATAACATTTAATCATAATCAAAGTGGGTCCCAATGATGATTTGGAGTATCCCAATTTCTTTAATAAGTCTAGATTACACAATTTAGCATTTTTATCTATGAGGACATGAGAGACTCGATGATAGGAGATGGTTACTTCAATATACAAGGGATAATTATGATTTGGACAAATGGGAGGCATGTCCCAAGCACCAAAAGTGATATGCAATGAAAGAGATAAGTGTGACACTAATACCTAAAATTGATTAGTATCCAAGTCACTAGGAACTTTTAGATCATTCATTACTTGATTTAATATTTCTTGATGTAGAGCAGATGTCTTAAGAAGTTCCATTAAAGATATTTAAGATAGAGTCTTTCCATGCTATTGAATGATATCATAGGACTTATCAGAAGGGCTTGTATATTTCTTAGTGCCATTCCCCCTTGGGTAAATAGATGAGGTGGAAGGATCTTGAGGAGGTGTCCTGGGAACTATTATTTTACTACACTGGGTAGTGACAATGCAATTATTAGTGGCCTAATTAATCTTTAAGATGGGGGATGAGGATGAAGTATGCTCTTGGATATTTTGGATTTTGATGGTGTTTATGTAGTGGTAAGGAACATTATGGTAATTAGTACAATTGGATGAAGAAGCCTAACCCTGGTCTCTTTTGGGTATTTAATTCCTTTGATCATGCTTAGGGAATGGATCTTTATAAATACCAAGTTGCCCATTTAATGATTGTCTTGGAAGAGATTCTCCTTCAATTTCAATTTCACCATTCTCAATAAAGTCTTGGATATAGTGTTTCAATTGCATGCACTACTTTGTATCATGTCCCTTAACCCTTTGGTACCTACAAAACTCATCCTCATGATACCAGTCTAGTTTTGGTTGTCGATTATCCACATGTTTGATTAGCGACAATCAATTGATCTAAGACTATTTACATTAGAACTACCAAGCTTGTGAGTGGTATTTTTCCTATGCGAGGCATTGGATTGCCTCATGGCACTCAAATGGAGGAGACATTTGGTTGTTGTGTGGGGCCTTTATTTTGAATTATTTGTATATGTTATTTTTTAGAATCTATTACCCCATCACCCATGACATTTTTATTCTTATTAAAGACTTTGGATTTTATTGAAAAAGAATTATTTTGATTTGAAGTGTGCTCATTTTGAGAATATAATTTGATAGTTCCTTTTTTGATGAGAGATTTCTCTATTTGCATTCCTTTTTCTATGATTTCATCAAAGATCTTGGCACACTACAATTTTAATTGATATTTAAGATCTACATTAAGATTATATACAAATATCTTGACTAATTCCTTTTCAAGTATAGTGCATCTCAATCGGCTTGCTAGGCTCCACCATCTTTCTAGGAAATATACTATGTTTTCCCTTCTTCATTGTTTGGTATTGTAAAGGTCAATAATGGAGATATCATGCTCTATGTTGAATGAGAAATGTCTAACCAAATATTTTGTTAGCTCTCCAAAACTAGAGATTGACCCTTTAGGTAAATGCATGAACCACTCAAAAGTAGATCCCATGAGACTTTTGGGCAAGATTATTAATAAATAGGCATATTCATAAGCCACTTTATGGTAGGCTACCTAAAACTCTTGGACATGGTATCTTGGGTCCCCTTTTCCTTAATATTTTTCAAACTTGGGTAATTCAAAATGTGACAAAAAGGGTATTTTCATAATGCTCATGTCCAATGGTGATGTAAAAAATTCTTCATACTTATATTTATGGGATTATGATCATGGGTCTATTTACTGGAGGGTTTCCTTCATCACTCTCCACTCTTGTGTGAATATGGGGTCCCCAAGAGGATTTATGGTTTGATTTTGGCTATTTTAGGGGATATGGGTGATATGAGTGTTATTGGTATTGCTGGAATTATTATTGGTGTTTATATTATGAGTATGTTTTCATCTAGGGGATGGCATATGTTGGTTGCAAAGTAAGAGGTTAATTTGTTACATTAATTGGTCTAAGTAATATTATATGATAGCATGTTTCTAATTAGCCTCAGTGTGCTTGTTATAGAGGGGTGGTGGGAATTATTCTTCTATAAATATATGGTCCATACCTTCCTCTTCTTGTGGTAATTCATTGGTATTGACATTTTGCTGAGGTGTGTTAGGACGGGAAGGAGGATGGACTATATGTTGTAGCCAGCTTTGGTCATAAGTTAAAGGTAGGGTGACCCCTACTTCAATGGCATGGGATAAGATAAGATCACGGTTTTCAACTATGTATTAGTTAATATGAGTCCTAAATTGGTCATTATGGAGGAGATTAAATCATTCATATTCCCCTCTAGGGGTATGCATATCACCATGAGTATCGTCATGATCTTGAGTTGGTTCAACTAAATTCTCTAATGGGTCAATGTATTGGTTAGATTCTTATACAATACTATGTTGGGTGCGTGTATAAGTCACCATTTTGGATGAGGAAAAAGAGATGTGATGAAGTTTGATAGGTGATGTGGAAGTTTTGATTATTAACTTAATCTAGAAACCAAATTTACTAGTGGTAAAAAAGAATGATGTGATGATCATTTTTAGAAAAGGATTAGATGACTAAGTATTACCAAGAGATGAATCCTTGTAAGATACCAATCTAGCAAAGATAAATAGATGTGATGGGATCAAATACCTTGCTCACTAGTAAAGGTACAATTTTGATGGGTGCTAGATGAAAAAGGCACCTAATAAAGATAAGGTTAAGTTATGGGTGCTACATTATAATCTAAATGATACTCTAGCTATTGATAATGTCTAGTCTAAGGATTATGATGAGGATGTAGAAGGATGGGTGACCACTAGAAATTGATTCCCATGCTAAATATAATATTCAAAGATGATAGGGAATATGAGATGAAAATTGGGATGGAGGATATAAGATGGAAACATACACGATGAATAGAAATAGAGGCTATATGATGGATATTAAGGGGATGTATGATGGATATGTGATGGTGTATATATCATATGGAAAATAAGATGTATATAAAGTGGATGAGATATGTGATGAAGGTAGGATTGGATAAGAATGAAAACCACCTGAGATAAGTGGAGGATAAACTAAAATCCAAGAAAGAGATATGAGAGGGAAGATTTTATGAATAATATGGTGAAGAAGATAAACTTGAATGATAATGAGAAATGTGATGAGGCTAGGTACTGTGTCAATTACGATATGGGTGGATAGTAACTATAGGTGAACTAGATATAAGGTAGTGTGATATGATTAAAAATATCGATATACAAAATAGATATGAGGCAAGATGATATATAATCTAGTCTTTACAAGGAAATATGTAAAAGGGGAAATTAATATATGGAAGTTTTTAAATGGGACGGATGGACTAATATATAGTGGATGTAGAAGATAGATTATGGGCATGTGATAGAAATATGACTATATAGATGAATGGTGTGAGCATGAAGGATGAGATATGATGATGTTAAGATGGTAGGGTGATGAGTTGTTAGCCTAGGTAATATCTAAAGTATCACACAAAAATGTAGGTATGGCTAACTCCCCTCACAAATATTATAGGTCTCATCACAACACTCAAATAACATGCACAAGCATGATCCTAAATTATTCAATTATAATGGGTGTGTAACTCAATGCCCACACCTTCTAATGGCTATATGGGTGAGGTTGTAGGTCAGTGACCCATTAATTAATCGATCGAACCCTCTCAACACTGCTTGCACATGATGGCTACTTCAGAGCTACTATTGACTCCTACAATGAAACACCTATTATGGCCAAAGTCCCCTAATATAGGTGTACACAAAATGATCTAGGTGCATCCTTGATATAGACAAAGGTATGTTGGGTCCCAAGTCTATGTAGGATGCTATTTGATTACCCTAGGTCTTGGAGCTTAATCACCCCTCACTCTATAGAACCCTTTATGGAGAATTCTACTTAGGCCATAAAAAAAACTATCCTAATATTTAGACTCCATCAAAACATAGAGTTTGGTTATAACACGGTGGTGAAATGCATGGCACTAACCCCTAATGACTAAGCTCGTGCGTGGTGATGAAATCCACATCATGTACTATCTTAGAGGGGGATTAACAAATAGGTAGAACATGATATCATTAATTAAGTAACTAATTACCTATGTGTAAGAAGCACAATATGATTATTATTTACAAGTTAATGCATACACACAAGAAAGTATATACAAGGAATAATTTACAAAAAATATATATAATGATGACATAATGAAAACTAGAACAATGTATTAAATACCAACCCTCCTTGCAAGCAGGAGTATTAGAAAATGAAATTGGGTGTCTCTTGTCTTGAAGGGTATTATAATAAATGGTTAGTATTTTTAGATTGAAACTATCAAATCTACAATCACACATCAAATCAAGAAAATTCAAATGATATTTTTACCCAACTCTAAAAATTGGTCAACCTACAAAATAGATGATTAGTGGTTTAGACCGATTTTAATCTTTGGTGAACCATTTTTTAAGAGCCTAAAAGATAACTAGTAAAGAAATCATGTTAATAATTTGGAAAAAAAAAATTATTTTGTTATCTATGAATACCTAAAAATGATTAAGATGATACTTAAACATATAAATTGACTTTATAAAATGATAATTAAAATACAAGAATCACAATTATTAATTAAAAAGTTATAAAATATAATTTACAATTCTTAGCTTACCACAAGAAGTTAAATTCTCTAAACCTTAATAAAATATTTAATAAGGACACCAATAATATCCACAAATAAGGCTAAATGATAAGAAAAGCAATGGATGACTCATAACATTCTAAGTAACTCAAAATCATGATCAATACATTACCATAATATTAAATATAGACTGATAATATTCAATACTTAAATGATTCAATGCCACAACTATTTGGAGGGCCATAAAATTTGGACTATATGACCATTTGATAGAATCGTCACATCTCATTCAAAGCTATTCAAAATGGGTGGTTGGAATTTTAAAAATGTAATGATTGCTGTCAATAATATTGACACATCTTAAAGGTATATTTTGAAATGTGAGAACTTCCCCAAACCATGTGGTTTCTAAGTAGAGTCTTGGGTGAATAGAAAGAACATGCATGGCATGTAATGGATTAATCGTATTGGGTATAAGGCTTAACCTATCAAGATCTAAATGTAGAAGCTTGTGATTATATTGTGTCCACAAAAGGAAGTTCTATAAGTTCTTTTGGTCGATGAGAACAACACGTTGTATAAGGAGGGTTATATTTACATGTTCCATTTTGTTTTTGATAAGTCCCTTAGTCACATATGGAATCAATGGTAGTGAACATCAAATGGTTATCCAAAGAAATATCAATCCCTAAGGTGAATGATTCTTAACAGGTGATGCCAACATTGAAGGAATTTTGGCATGTACAGGGATGGGGTTCTATCTGCTTTAGTACCAAGGGTCATGTTAGAGAATAAATTAAAACTCTTGAGATATTTAGATTAACCCTTACATGGGGATTTATGTTAATTGACACCAAATCTATGTGGGGAGGGTGAATTTTTAGGCTCAAATCAAATAATACTTATCACTTATCTGCTCTAGATAGTGACGTGTATTCTTAATGATCTTTATTTAATGTTCTTTGAGATGTGTAGATACAAGTGATACACCATTTCATGGGATATTATTATTATATATTTTCCCATGATGTGGGTATGCTGCACTAGGTGTTGACACTATTTCACTAAACACTATAGACCTATACTTAACCCACTCAGCTCACCTTTTCCTGGTAAATTCGTAGCCTATGCAAAAATAAAAGCTTCTAAATGGGATGTGCAATAGGGTCTAAAACCTTTTAAAGAAACACCTCAACTAGATGGCATATTAAGAGACACAACAAACAAGCATATACATGAAATGGATTTGGTGAAAATGATAGACTTAACTAATGATAGCATGGATCAAATAGCAAAGCAATAGACATAGACCAAACTTCACAACTTCTAAAAATATTATTCAGGTGTGATGGATTGATAGAAGAAAATGTATGATCTACAAATATTAAAAGGTTGATCCATAGATCATGAGGGATAATGAATCTAACTGTTAGGGCAAACTTTAAACCCAAGGGATACTATAAAACCTCACTAAAGAGTTTATGGGCTATCCAAATTGAGTACATACATATTAGTAACAATAAAATGCCTCATGAATCTTAAATTAACTAACAAACTTTTACATTTTTGTTATTTTTATTTTTATTCTTTATGTCATATCAATAGAACATAGTATTAACAAATAAAAATATAAGTCAACAACACAAACTATTATTATTCAAAGAGAAAAATATAGCATAGTGACAAATACAAAGCCTGAAGCCACCAAATTTTGCTTTGATATATTCATGTAGTCTCAAGAAAACACACTGAAGGCAATGTATCATTAGTTTCAAGGGAGGTTAGCTCCCATCCCACTGTGGTTGCCAAATGAATCCCCATAAAAATTTGATCAAAATAGATTTAAATGAAAATAACACTAAATCTACCCAAATCTCTACAAAGAACCTAATATGAGAGAATTTAGAAGAGAAATCATAATTTTATAATGGACTTACCATCATTTCACTCCTCCTTCGGCTTCTCTCTAGGATGTTCTAATGAACTATCAAATGGAACTTGACTTGGATGTTTAGATTGCTTGCTTAGTGGCCCAAAGATGGATGATTGGATGAGGTTGGTAATGGCTTAGATGAATTCAAGGGGGATTTGTGTGGATTCAAGATGTCTATTGAAGGCTAAGGCAATTAAGACAACATGAATACATGTTTTCTCCTTTTTCATCATTCCTTGGGGTATGCCTATATTTTAAAGAGGTCTTTAGAAGGGGCTAGAAGGGATTTGAGAGGGATATTTTCCCTCGCAAAGTTTAAATTTGAAGAAGATAAGGTTATATAGGTGGGAAGCCTCTATACCTTCTTTTGGGAGGTAAATATATGAAAATAATTATAAAATTAAGAATTTAGGTGGAAAGTGGGGTTGTGGGGTAGGTTATGATTTTAAAGAATTAAAAATTGAGGATTATGTGGAATGTGGGGTTGTGGGGTAGGTTAGGATTTTAAAAGAATTATGAAATTTAGAATTAGGTGTAAAATGGGGTATTTCAAAGGATTTATTGATAAAGGGGTAATGTTAATTAAGTGACGAGATTAAGCCTAATGCTAGTGAGTAGAATTAAGTGCATATAGTAATAACTATATCTAAGTATCTAAACTAAATATGGGAATGATAATGTTACACATGATGATCCCAATATAATTAAATTGATATGAATCTAAACAAGCTGATATGAATATGAGCAAAAACTAAGTATAACTGATAAACTTGTAACTAGATCTATGTAAACATATACTATACTTGCTATACTATTCTAGCTAATCTGAGTTTTTCTAAAATTGAGGCTACTAGATAGTAGTTCCATGTGGTTTTAGTATCCACATTTGGGTTATAATGAAATTTTAGTCTTTAATTTGTGTCATTATACTGATTTTGATTCAGTATTTTCCCTTCATGTTTACCTGTGTCTAATTTTCTGAAACTGAGCCAGTGTGTTGAAAAATGTACTATGAGTGCAATATAGGAGCTTATTCTCTATTACAAACCCCTGTGAATTCCCCCTATTTTTAGAGGATTTATCTAACCTATGTAAGAAATACCCTAAAAAGAAAAATCCCTACAAAATGTGTATTATCTGGAGCATTTTATGATAATTACATGATAATCCAATATAAATACATACATAATATCAAAATATAAGATAATTCAAGCATAAGTATGTAATGTAATATGTATGTTATGTTTATTATTTCATAAGGGTGTTAATATAAATATAATAAATGTATGTAGCAATAAATCTAAGTAGAATTGAGTATTCAGCTAGGGGGATGGGGCATGACATCCATCACGACACCCAAGTAGGAAGGGGAGATGCATGAGATCCCTTATAGCATAAAAAATTGGTGTGTGTAACAAGAAAATACAAGTTTCATGGCCATGATGCATAAAATAAATAATACATATAAGACACATGAGGCACACAAAGTAGGCCAAGGGGCCATAACACAAGGGACATGGGTACATGTCACTAAATCTAAGAAAACAAGGCATACAAGGACATGTTCAAATGTCCACATATGCAAGTAATAAGTAAGTTGGCTTAGAGACACATAAGACATGTTTAAATGTATGCATACATAGTTATGAAATCACATAAAAGGACATGGGCACATGCCCAAAGCATACATAATGTGAAAAACATGGCGTAGAGCCAAAGATCTATGACATATTCAAATGCCCTCAAAAAGAAGAAGCATAGAAAATACAATCAAGTCTAACTTAAGTAAGATATAAATTAAATAATTCATGAATATGTAATACAAATATATGTAAGATTAAGGATTTACATATGTTGATTCTAAATTAGTGATAATTGGCAAAAAATCTAAGTATGAGTAGCAATGATTAATATAAGGATAGAACCTGGTAATTGAAATTGTATATAGGATGCCCTTAAGTGGGAAAATATGTCAAGTGAAGAACCATTAATCATTGTATATGCCCCCAGTGGGTAGATAATATCAAGTTTGGATAAGTTTAGTAGACATAAGTCCTATAAACAATCTACAAGCACTGGATAAGAACAAATGAAGCATGTATGTATGATAAAACTGACTATACTAAGATAGATAGCATATGTAGTGTCTGTCAAATATAAGAAATGTAAATATATGAATACATACAATCTATAAATTTTATGTTTTATGAGTAATTATTTGAATATTTTTGTGTTTTTTGAAATATTATATTATTTTTATATTTTTAGAAATAAGTTATGTACAAAGAATATGAAAATGAACTATGTACAAGGAGTAAGAGAGAGGGAAGATATGTACAAGAAGAGAGAAACTGTACTAAATGATGAGTCTCATGGGAGACTCACTATCACTGTGGTTGTGTCAAAAATAGGAATGGTAATCTCTTGTGAAATGTGAATGTTATGTTTTAGTTGAATGTTATTGCAGTAGGAATCTGAGTATTATTCATCATCAAAATTATAATAATGTTCATCATTGGAATAATAATAATTTGGAATTATAGAGGTAATTTTCTCATACTATGGAGTTAAACTTTCGAAATTATGTTTTGGAATATTGATTGTGATTTTTTCCTTTGAAATTGTGCTTGTTGTAGGCAGATAGTGTTGTGGAGGCTCTTTTGCTAGAGAACCTCTTATGAGAATGCTTGTTGGCATAACATGATTTTGACTTTACAACTTAATTTCTTAGTCTTTATATAATATTTCCTATGCATCTAGACATTTTACCTTGATAAACCATATGTATGAATGATTTACCTTAGGGTGTTCAATAAATACAAAACCTTGTTAACTAACATTATCAACTGCTAGAATAGGAGTAGTGATGCCTTGGGTCTATTTTTCCAAAACTTGACAATGATAATCAAACTATTGTATATATTTGTGACCAAAATTATACCATTTTTAAATTTGAGCCTCATTTTGGAGAGATATATTTGCAACGTTTATTTTCTTTACATATGCTTGTTGTATTTTTTCTTGCTCTGATTGTCTTTTGTGAACCTTTTATTGTTCTGATTTATGCTTTGGTAACCATTTTTGTATTGTTTATAAGTTGGACCCTTTCTGAATTTTTTTATGTGAAATTGTATGTTTTTTAGATGAATTTTCACTTTGTGAGTCATTTGTATCCATTATCTATTGTATTTTCCTTTTCAATACTAAACATGAATCAATGTGGTGCCCATGTATTCTATGATATGCACAATAATATCTAGATCTCGTTACTGGGTGTAGAGGGGATGGGTTGATAAACTTAGATTTAATCATTTCCATTATTACCTCACTTTAACTCTTATTTGACATTTAAATTCTTTTTGAATCACTAGTTTAGATTTACTTTATTGTGACTTATGATTTGGATATGAAATAATTTTTATCACAACCTTCCTCGGTGTAGCTACATATACATGGTTTATGATAGCATATTCTAAAGAATATGTATATATAATGTGATATGATAATAATGTGACCTTTTCACTTGATAACTGATTTTGACTATATAATCCTATAATTATCTTGATTATACTAATAATTTGATCACATGGAGTATCACAAGTACAAACCCTAATTGCTTCTGATTGAACATGTAAGCACACACCCTATATGTAAAATGTATGAATAGGCTAAGTATGAGGATTAGTGACCTTGGTATAGGATACTTAATCTCATAGAGGAATAATATCATGGACTTGATTAGAGGTAAAGTAGTTATCACCCTCATAGAGATGAGGAGAAGGAGTTTCTTTCTTGTGCATAAGATATGACATTTTTAACTGGAACATAGTTGTTATTTCATGTGTTAAATCCTCTAAGTGTGTAAGGGTTTACTTATTAATAGAATTAAACATAGGATAAAGGTAACATGCTATGAAATATGACATATATTTCAATTGATATAAATCATAATCTATATATATGTTTATGTCTTTTTTGAATTCATTCCAAATTAAAGGGAACAAGCATGCAAATGAAAGTATTAAAATTTGAAACAAAAAGTGATACACTTATTTTATCATTATGATCATGATTATGTCAAATAAAATTATAAAATGTATGGATCTAGAATTTGAATGCTGGAAATGTAATCCTTAAGGTTATCTAGGGTTAAGGTTTAGGAGTAATGTTCAAAGTAAGTCATGTTCACCAAATGTTTTAACCTTTTAGGGCTTAGTTAATGTAAATCCTATGTTTTATTAAAGGGATGAGTAGACTAATTAAGTAAATAATATGCATAAAATAAAACCATTGATTTTTTATAAAATTGACTAGCTTTAATTTTTTTTAAATAATAATAAATAGTGCAAATAAAGACTTATCTATAAAACACTTGATATGGGTGATATGAGTGCTAAAAATTGAGATGGAAGCTAGTATGAGTGTCATCAATGAGATCCCTATGTCAAAACCCATCCTAGATAGTATCATCATAATTAGATAGTATCACCATGTGACTCTAGTGTCCTAATATTATCACTAATGTCTTATGTGTAAGACTATCCCAAACTTTTGGTTGCACCTGTGTTTAGATTTATGGGGTTTATTCTTACATGCACAAATTCTATAACTTTGTATTTTACCTATAATGATTTATTTATGATGCAAAACCTAATCCTCATTGAAATTAGTGTATGAACTAAAAAATGTGTTTGTTAGTAGGATAGGCTAGACATCTAAAACACCCCATTGTGAAGAGAGTTTACATACCAATACTTCAAGGAGGAATCAACCCTAATGTAGATCTCCCCACCTTATTATTGGTGAAATTGTAAGTGATGCTAGTATGATAGTGGCCTTTAGTTCCTTGAGTGTGCTTGAGATTGGAAATTTGAAAATCTAAGTTTAGGACTAGTGTATATGGTAGTATGTAGAAATAGGGAAGAATAGGGATTGATAACCTTAATTTTGCTCAACTTATTTTTTTTTGAATAGGTATTTTACATCTAATTTCCATCTAGTGGATAAAGGGCTAAAATTCATGTATTTATAGTGTTATGTTACTTATGCAAATAAGAAATGATGTCTAGGCTAACTTGAAGAGGCTTTTAATTTTAAAAATATATTCATTTTGAAAGTTAGGGTAAAGGACATAAGCACCATTTTAGGGACACTAGTGCCAATTAGATCTACTATCTTTATTATGGTGTTATTGTCTAGCTAGAAAAATACTAGGCATGAAGGGCCAGAATCAATAAATGAGGATATGGGATTGAGTTTTAACTAACTATGCATGCATGTGGCTTGCACAAAGGCTATATAAGTGTGATAATAGGATCTAGGATAGGTCTAGGGCTAAGCAAGGGATAAGTAGTCTCAATTAGCACTCTTAGCACTCAAATACCCATATTAGGTGATTACAATATGACATGGATGTTGGATGATAATTATATCAATGTTTGTAACATGGAAAATGTTGTTAACTAAAATATACCATATCACTTGTAATCTTTGCATTTATTTTGATGAAATTTTAATAAGTCTTGCTATAATATTCTTGTGAAGTCCAATGAAACCTACCTCTTACGACCATGGTTTCTTTTTTATTATTATAATGTCATCAAAATACTTCATATATTTAAGTTGCCTATGAAATACAATGGAACCTACCTCTTATTACTATGGTTTTTTTTAGATAACTATAATGGCATCAAAATACTTCTTATATTTAATGTCTCTTTTAGATATGTAAGATATTTTTGTATGAGGAGATTCAATCCATCACAACTGTAGACACTCCAATATGGACGAGAGAAAACCTATTGAGCACTTCCAATAATGTATTATATGTTTGTTCAATTAGAACATTGATTGATCATGATCATTTCATATTTTAATCATGGCTATCAAGATGCAAATTTTAAATTTGTTGGGACTATTTATAGATTACAAATTTTGAATTTGTTGGAACTCTTTACAAACTATAAATTTCAAATTTGAAGGCAATAGAAAGAATAAAAGCTGCATAACAATTAGAAATGAATCAAATGTTAACCCTAGAGCATGGGTTAAAGATTAAAGGACAGTAAGTGAAGGATGGACACATTTGTTCCAATTGGAAGCAATTGTTATTTTTTATATCTCATAGTAATTTTAAATTTGTTTGGAAGATGAATGATGAAAGATGAAAAGTGTCATAGCTAGGAAAGATAATGAAGGATAGAGGAATACATTTGTACCTTGTTTTTTACATGCTTATATGTGCCACACTATTCTTTTATATTATATATTTTGATCATTACTTATTTTTTGATTTCTACTTATTCTTTCCATCGTTACTTCTCTACTACACTTCAATTTTTCATTTTTTATTCTTATTTTATTATTTGTATATATATATATATATATATATATATTCAAATATTTTGTTGGCTCTATTTTTTAATTTATCTTATAAAAATTGTAAAATAAGCATGACAATCATTTTTCCTCACAATAACATGACATTAGATTATTGTCCTCCCTACTACCATTGTACAACACCTCTCACCATAATTATTTATATAATAGATATTATAATATATATAATATACATACACACACATCAAGAGGTGTTGTACAATGACATCTGGGGGTGGTGGTGTGCTCTAATGGAGTAAGTGTGTTCACTTTTAATGGATAACATAAAACAAATAACTTAAAAATAATAAAATTAAAACACATACTTATTCATTGATAATTATATATTCTAAATGTGTATCACACATATCTCTCTAACTGCCCTTCTAGTCATAACCACATCAAAATTGATTTTTCTTCTATATTTAATTGAAATGGGGTGGCATATGCCAAGTCCAACTCCTGGGTTGGCAAATAATAGACCAAATAGTAAAGAGATAAAGCATAGAACAACATGGTGGAAGTCAAGGTTCTTAAATGTCAAGTCAGGGTGCAATTGATGCAAGTGTCTTAGGAGAAGGCTTACATGATAGATATTTGGCCAAGAGATGGATTGAATTAGATCATTTTTTTGAGTTCAATATGGAAAAATTCCTACAAGAACATATTTAGGTAGAGCTAACCCACACTCAACAATGAAAATAAAAAGGCCCTAGGTGCATTGACAAAACTACACTAGCTATAACTTCTTGAAAATGACACAAATAGTTCATTTATCATATACATATGAGTAATAAAAATCCAAATCCACTTCAATTATAAATACATAAAAAATATTAAGAATTAATGTGATGAAAATTATATCCATGTGTACAATCAAGTAAGCTTAACTAGGACTCACAAACTGGTTGACTTTAGTTAGGTAACTAATCATTTTTTTTAATATTTATGTTAATAGTTGAGAGTATGGAGCCCACCAATTTTTGAGTGTTGGTTAAACTTACCCCTATATTTTGGAAATCTCAACCAACACTCACAAACTCGTTGACTTTAGTTGGGCAACCAATCAATTTTTTAAAATATTTAGCACTTTTTGGTATAGATTAATGTGGTTGGTTGAGAATATGGATGTCACAAGTTTGTGAGTGTTGGTTAAGCTTGCCTATATGATTAGGTAAGCTTAACCAACACTCATTAACTGGTTGAATTTAGTTGGATAACTAGTCAATTTATTTAATATTTAGCACTTTTTGGTATGGATTTATGTGATTGGTTGAGAGTGTGGACCCCACTAGTTTGTGAGCACTAGTTAAGCTTGCCTGTAAGCTTAACTAACACTCATAAAATAGTTGAATTTAGTTTGGAAACCAATAAAAATGATGGCACTTTTTGGTATGAATTTATGTGATTGGTTCAAAGTATGGACCCCACCAGTTTATGAGCTACACAAATATTTCTTTTTTGACTACATAAAAAGAAAATTATAAATTATGGTATGCTAATCACGTACATACTTGTAAAATTAATTTACTGCATATACACTTTTTTGAGAGTTTAATCCCTAAGGTTGTGTTACTTTAAGGCCAAAACATCCATTTTACCTAATTAAAAAATCAAATGCATAAATGTCACTGTTTACTATAGAATTCAAGCATGTTTGTTTATATATATATATATATATAAACACACACACACACACACACACACACACTTCTACTACTAAGATATAATATTATGGCTTGATTTGTTTCAATGGTTGGGTGACCTTAGGCACTTGGAAGCATACTATATATTTATTGATGATAATATTGTTTTTTAGTTTTAGCTTAAAATTTTCATTTAAATTGATATTTTGATGAATAATTTCATTTTTTTTCTTTATAATACACATGCGCATGCACGCACACACACACCCCTATTTTTGGATGATAACTAAGTTAAGGTTTAAGTAAATTTTGTCATTTCTGTTATCTTAAAATACTTATATTATTTGCATTGTTTTCTTTCAGTATATTATAAATTTTATATTAAATTGAAAATATACATAATAATAGATTAAATTAAAATTAATATTAATATACATATTTTAAATAAATCTATTTAAAAGACTTTGAGAAATATCATTCTTTGGGTACCTATATTGAATCTACAACATAATCAAATAGTTGTCTCAAAAATGATCATTTTTTCCATCTTTTGCATAGATTTATTTGAGATATGTTTAAACCAAGAGGAATTCTAAAATTGCATATAGAGGTGTTGATGGGTTTTAATATAGTAAATATGTTCACTTTTAATTTCAACCTTGAATTTGATGCCCATTTAACTCTCACTTAAAATGTTTTCCATTTTTAAAAAAATAGTTGACATTATTATACCATATTATCTTTTATTAAAATTATAATTATATGAACAAACACTATTATAATTAAAACTTTGCTTGAAATTTTTATATCATATTAACTTTTATTAAAAATATAAATTTCTGAGCAAACACGATAACAAGTTAAGAACTTAAAATGTATATTTTTAAATTTCAGCCCACCCTCAACTATCACACATAAATTTTATCTTATTTGGAATATTAATGTTGTAAAATTATAAGGTTATACCATTATTTTTATCTATAATACCAAATTTCATTCCCTTTCATTCCATCAAGTGCCAATTCAAGTCAAAAACTTTATTTCTCAATTTATGCAATACAAATGGTTATTTTTATTTAACTTTCAATGTTGGTATGTGTTTGAAAGGAAACACTTATGCCTCCATTTAAACTATATTTTGGATGGCATTTTAACCAAGGTCTATGAATTTATTAAATAGGCTCATCTCTATGCTCAAAAAATTATTGTTTTAATGGATTAATAACCATGTTATTTTTTTTTCTTAAGTGAACCTACGACTAGAGTTTGAGAGTAGAAGTATTATTTTGTGGAGATGTCAATTATTTTGTTGCAACCCCAAGTGACATTTCTTTGTAATTTTAATTATCTATAATTAAAATAAAAATAGAGTTATGCTTAGGTTTGTAACCTAAATCTGATCACCATATGAGTCATGAATTTATGTACAACTGTTTGTATTAAATTACAATGAAAATGTTTTGTAGATGCAATGTGAAATGTTGAGCACACAAAACTATTAAAGCGTGTGTGTGTGTCTATGTGTTTTTGTGTACACACACACATATCTATATGTATGTATGTATGTATGTATGTATGTATGTATGTATATGTATGTATGTTAATATGTATGTATGTATATTACTATGATTTATATGGTAAATGTTGAATAGCATAACTTTTTAAGAACCAATCAAACTATACGTAACATATAATAAAATTTAAAACTGAAATGTTTATTGAGTGAATTTTATTGTGGATGAATTTGGAATGAATGCATCTTTCTAAAATGATTGTCAGTCCTCATGGCTATTGCTATAAATGATAGAGCAATACCCTATACATGATTATTGGGTATAATTATATGTATTAAATAAAATGTGTAACCTAAAAAATATCAACCAAAACAAGAAATTTAACTAAATAATTAGTAATTAAAAATATTATAATTAATTAAATTTTTTAAATATATTTATATTTATTTTAAATTAATAATTAACTGCATACACATCTTAGATAAATCTATGTAAAAGGCATCAAAAAATATCATTCTTGAGGTACCCCATTTCACTTATTTCACAAATTCAAAATCATGTAGGTTACTTGAAAATGATATCTCTCAAAATCTTTTACATGGATTAATCTTATATATATATATATATATATATATATATATATATATATATATATATATATATATATATATATATATATATATATATATATATATATATATATATATATATACATATACATACATACATATACATACATACATACATATACATACATACATACATATATATATATACATATATACATATATATATATATATATATATATATATATATATATTTGACTGCTTTAACTATTTAAAACTTAATTAGATGACTTTAAATTAAATAAACAAAAAATAGAAAAGGCTTATTCAATGAAAGACAACTCCTATATAATGAATTGATCAATGTAGGATGCCACTTAAATTTTAAAATGATAAACTTAATTCTGAATGTTGAGTGGCTAAAATGAAAGTAATTAAATTTTTAGTCATTATAGTACTCTTAAGAATATAATAATAATAATAATAATAATAATAATAATAATAATAATAATAATAATAATAATAATAATAATGGAATATTTTATATATTTTTTATTAGTGCTTTGTGACACATTATATTTAACACACACTTGCCTTAAAGTTGGAAGTTACACTAAAATGGATGTAAATTTATGTTTTGGTAAAGTAGGGTTTTATAAAGTGAAAGATTATGAATTGGCAATTGTACCTAACTCAAAACCCATGATTGATGACATCATCTAGTGAAGTGTTAAGAAATAGTAATATGTTATTTTTAGTGGATGTGACAAAGGAAAATTAGGTTGTATATTCCTTCAAATAGTATGGCAATGAAGTGTGTGGGAAGGAGATGTTCTATTTTGAAATGAGTTTGAGTAATGGAAAAGTAATGGAGAAGGGAAAGGACATACAAAAATTGAAATCAAAAAAATATTTAAAGGTGAGTTTGGTAGGTATAGTGAGAGGTAAAATCACAGGAAGACACATGTGCAAAATTAAGTGACATGTCACATCTACTAAGGCAATCTATAGCTTCCACCAAAATGTTTTAGTTATCCAACACATGATTGAAAGAGGTCTCATCTCAATGGAAACATGTGTATGAGATCAAACAAATCCTATAAAAATTTATATAATGCATCATGTGTCAAATTAGATGAGTCTAAAACTAAATAAATAAATATGTTGATTGCATTAACCATATAAAACTAATAATCTAATCGATCTATGCAGGATGCCATATTCAAATAGATATGGATACATATATTTTCAATCTTTTTCCATTCTTATTCTTATTAACACTAATATAAACTATTATATTTGTAATAGTAGTGATCAAATATATTTATACATTGAATGAAGTAAAGGTAAAGTTATCACCAAAATAACAAACACTGACAATTTTGGGTAGTCTCATGGACTTGGGTTCAAATGCCCACCAGTGTCTGACTACTCTCTCCAAGAACTATGAAAATTTCATATATCTAAAATTAGGAACCACCCTATTTTTTATAGGTTCCTTCATGGAGGATGAAAATTCCATACTGAAGAGTGTAAGTTACATCATAAGGGATGTAATTTTTTATTTTGGTGAAGTAGGGTTTTGTAAAGAAAAATAATGTAAATAAGAAATCATAAGTCCCTCAAAACCCATAGTCATTGACCCCATATCACTGTTTATACATGAAACATTAAACCATAATGGTCTAATATTCATTTTAATAATCCTTTCAGAACATATTTTTCCTAACTAATGCTCCCTTTAATTTTATGTTTTTTACTAACAAGGCTAAATGATATGATTATGGAGATATGCTCTAATTGTGGCCACCTTTTATTCCAAGGGTCCTATTATGGCATTTATATATGTTATTAATCATGATTTAATTATCCTAGGTGTCAATATATTAGTAGCATGGATAAACAAAATCTATGAGATAAAATCTAGAAACTCAATGTCTTCTTTCTACATTGGCAACATTACAACACTTATTTAAATCACACATTAGATGTGGATCCCTATTATAATTAAATCATATCTCATGACATACTCATCCATGCTTGAAAATAGAAAACTACCAATCAAGGATGACACCACTATGCAAGATGTGGACCCCTTTGTGATGGGTGTAAGGCATGTAAATCCAACAACTACCTAGAATCCAGGTTTGTTGCATGATTTGGGCCATATAGGGTCTAATATCACCTAAAATACCCTATCATTAGCCCTCATGATCACCATCTCTCTCAAATTGAAATATTACTATAGGTGTTAATATATTTGCATCATGGATGAATGGAATCTACAAGATGGACTTCTGGACCCTAATGTCTTATCCCAACATCAATGATGTTGCATTAATGAATCAAAATACAAATGAGATATGTATCCCTACCATAAAAAAATAGGCTCTCATGACATCCTCATCCACCCTTGATAATAGAAAACATCCAATCATATATGTTTCCAAATTACTTTGATATAACTGACATGACGTGTCAATTTAAAATTTAACATAGTCACATGTGTAGGTGTAAGTTATATGGGATAAATGTTATCCATATCTTATCGTAGATAAATTTATTTATCTTCAAAATGGTAACATATTCATCGAATCTAGCTAATATTATATTATATTACTATATTATATATAACATTATATTGTTATATGGGCCCCTTGGTGTATGTATCAGTATAAATATGTTTTCATTGCCCCTCACCACCATCCAACTCACCTTGAAACCTTTCACTATTTTCATGTTCTACATGGCCTTTCCCTTTCTTTTAGAGGCCTGAGTATGGCATTTCCATATGTTCTTAAGTCTAATGTAATAAATCTAGGTGTCAATCTATTGGTAACATAGATGAATGGAAGCTACAAGATAGACTCTGGGACTCTAATGTCATGTCCTTGCATCAACGATAATGCATCACTAATTTGAGCACACATTGAACATAGATTTATGTCAAAATCAAATCATAAGAAGGGATGTAATATTTTATCCCTGTAATGTGAGGTTTTATAAAGTGAGGAAGTATAATTTGGTATGATCGATTACCCCATCTAATATGATTATCATATATACTATATTAATAATATATTATAATATTAATAATATATTATAATATTTTATTATATTATAGTTAATATAGTTTATATGTGTGTGTAAAATAAAAAATATAATATATTATTAGCAATACTATATTTTATAAATATTATATACCTAAATATATAATAAGAATAAGAATAAAAACCTTTTATTTACCCACATATAATAAAAAATAATTTAAAAAAAAAACCAAAATAATATTGGGTTAATATTTCAATAACATTATCCATTAAGTACATTACATGGAAATTAAGTTTCAGACTAACACTCCACCTTATCAATGAATTTTACATAGTTAGGTTTGTTACATGAGGATTAAACATTGATATGGAAACAAGTTATATTTGAATGTGGATATGCTTAGTTTTATAAATGGTATAAATATGTCAAAATATAATGCACATGGAAGCCCAATGTTATCCTCCAAAACTCTTATTCGAACACATGTCATTATAGATATTTGTCTTTCATGAAAGACTACTCTAAAATTGTATATTTTGTAGAATGGGAGATCTACCACTCCACAATTTTTATACAATGTGTGTTAAGGAAATCTAGAATTGAAAATAAGCTAAGAAAAAAATGAAGTCTTAATCTTAACTAACTCAATCTATGATAGATATAAAAATAAAATAAAAAAACAAAATTATACCTTAGCACAAAAAGAAGTTTTCTCCGTTGCAATGTGAATTTGATTTGATCTCTTTGAATTATGGTTGCTCACTCTTCTAAAACAAGGGAAAATGGTGTTAAGAAAAAAATATACTAAGAGGGAGGTGAATCAATATATTATATATATTATTTCTTAATCAAATTCCTTTTCTTTAACCACTTAACCACACATTCAAGTTATGCAATAAAACTGAAACAATAATATGCACCACATGAGAGAGAGAGAGAGAGAGAGAGAGAGAGAGAGAGAGAGAGAGAGAGAGAGAGAGAGAGAGAGAGGAGAGAGAGAGAGAGAGAGAGAGAGAGAGAGAGAGAGTAGATTTTTATTTGGAAACCCAAAGTGGGAAAAAAACATAGAGAACAATCTCAAGTATATGAATGAGCACCAACTCAAATTATAAAGTTTGCAAGCACCAACTTGTAGGAGCACCAACCCATAGGAGTACCAACCCCTCATGTGTATAAAACACAACTATATCTCAATGTTACTTACTCAAAAAATGATATAACTCTATAATATATCCTAATTTTCCCTCTTCAAAAACAAATATAAACCATGCACTCTCTTACATATTTCAAATGGATTCTCAATAATTTATTTATATCTTTCTAAATAACCTTTGGCATTCACCCTTTGTGACCCTTCAATCCTCATGGAAAATGGTGCCAAACTTGCATGACCCTTCATATCCTTATATTTGAAAATTCATATGGTGACCCTTCATAACCAAAAGCATATTTTTCCATTTTATCTTTATCTTGGTGACTTTTTGTATTCCCCAAAGTGTCCCTTCATGGAAAAATGTGCCATACCCTCTTTTGTCTTCACATGGTGACTCTTGGAATTCCTCAAGATGACTCTTCATGAGAAAATGCGTCCCATTCCTCGTTCATCTTTTACCCCATGACTCTTTGACTTCTCCATGGGCCCTATTTTGACTTATATGAAACCAAAAATATATTCATTAATATTATATAAATATTAACACACATTAGCTAAGATATAAATATTAAAAACACCATTAAATGTAATGGGGCCTTTATCACCAATAATGATAGACCTTTGACATCAATGATAATATTTCCAACAAATGGGCATCGTTGTGGTATGTAAAATATTCTAATCTCATCATGATAAACCTATAATGAATAAGCTTAGATAAATTGGAGGAAGAACCTCCAATTTATAGAATAAAAGGCAATTTTTAATTCATAATGGGAATTTTGAATTATAAATTAGAGTGGAAAACATGCAGGATTCATAAATGAATATAAAATTTATTTGGGAGGAAGATATGATATAAAATTAGTAAGTGAATGAGATGGGTTATTAAATTAGAAAAAAATCAGATCATGGAAAATAATGGGAATAAATGTGGATTATTAAATCAGATCATTCAAGATAATTGGAATAAAGATGGATTATTAAATTAGATCATGCAAGATAATGGGAATAAAAGATGGATTATTAAATTGGATCATGGAGGAAAATACGATTATTAAATTGGAATGGTGGAAAATAGGATTATTAAATTAAATTATGGAATATAATATGAATAAAAGTGAATTATTAAATTAGAATAGTGGAGGATAGGTGGAACCTCAAGGCATGTGAGGATAATTTTGATTTTTTAGATTTATGAAAATTATGAATTTCCAAAATACATGGAATTTATAATTAGAGAAAGATTAGTTCATTAACTTTGGATTAATTTAGGGATAATAAATAGTGAATAGTGAATAGTGAATAGTGAATAGTGAATAGTGAATAGTGAATAGTGAATAGGGAATAGTGAATAGTGAATAGGGAAAATTAAGGATTACTAGAGAGGATTAGATATGATTAAGTATTTAGTGTAAAGAATGTTAAAATCAACACAAGTGTCTAATTTTAAGTGTTTATATTTTGCCCCTCTTTGAGAATTTATTGTGAGACATTGTCAAAGTAATAAATTTTCAAAGAATGAAAATTTTGATGAAAAGGTGGAAAAAAACAAAAATTTAGATGAAAAAATACTGGATGTTATGATTTTATCATTTCTAACTGATAGGTGACAGAGTTTGGATAGAAGAATAAGATAATTACTAGCACAAAATGAGGGACCCATGATGATGCCCCTCAAGTGTTCATGTCATAAAGTGGAGGAACACTTAAAATGATGTGGGAGGAAAAATGATAAAGTTGTGATAATGAATGTTGTCAAAGAATTGAAGCATGGGAAATTGATATCATACTTGCAAGATTAAAGTTGGTTGAAAATTATTTACCGCTAATTAAAAACTAGAGAATAGATAGAAAAAAGAATATTTCTTGCTTGAAAGTTGCATGCTTGTATGGTTCTCAAGACTCAGGGGTGACATGAGAAGAGGTGGGAATGATATATCCCAGTAAGATATAGGCTTGAAAATAAAAAATGTTAATTTTCCAATTTGAGAGGAAGATTTTACAGAATTGATAGTTGCAATCAATTGATAAAGATTGATAGCATTTCAATTAATTTGGGCCTAAAAGTGTGGAGAAAAACTATTGTAAAATATAAAAATAATGGGTTGGATGGAAAAATATTGAAATGGGAAGGGATAGGCTATAGAGAGAGGATGAATTAGAAAGTGTAAATTGATGGCATGGATGGAAATTGTATGGATAGTTAGATAGTTGACATGTGTTTATTTTTATATCTCTTTAGAATTCTAACATGAATAGGTGAGTAAGAGTTGAGCAACCTAATTTTTAATTTAGCACAAAATTATTATCACCAATGATATGAAATAATCATGATGAATATTTGTGTTTTATGCATAAGGACTAAAAAGATTATAATTTATGCAAAATAGAGTGCATTATGATATTGAAAAATCATAATCACACTATAATGTAATATACAAAAGAATCTTAACTAAAAAAATGATAAAAAGAAAGAAAAATAAACAAGTGAAAATAAGATGAACACAAACAAAAAGAAAAAAGAAAAGTTTACACAAACAAAAATGATGAATGTAAGATAAAAGAAGAAATGACAAGACAAGTAAGATTAAATGATCTTAAAGAAGAAAAGTTATGTACAATCACAAAAAAGCATAGGTGAAAACAAAAGCTAAAGCAATAGACACCTAGAAAAGAAGAAAATGACATGATGAACATCCTAGGCCTAGGTTAATAGTTTTGGTAGCTAACATTTATGATAATATTGAAGGACAGATGAGGAAGCCATGAGATAACCGTGTGGTTTTAGATAGAAATTAAAGTAAGAGAAATCACATAATGGATGAATGAAGATGATGGAAATAATGGTTGAATTGACCCCAAGGGCCCCATGCCCCCGAGCATTGCATACATAGTCTAAATTCTCTTACCATTAAAAATGGTGTGAATGCCCATGATTATAGGGATAGACTTCAGGCCACATGTAGTTCTCCCATAAAGGGGGATAAGAAAAAGGAATGAGGGAATGATAAGAAGAAACAAATAGAGGGAGGGGAAGAAGTAAATGTACTCACAAAATGGTGAGAGTTTGGACAATAATAATACACATAAAAGGGAGATAACCTTATGGAGAAAGAAGAAGAGATGTGAGAGGAGTGGGAGAAAAGATGAATTTTCACTTATTTTAGTGGTGAGAGAATCACAGTGTTTATGTCTACATCATCTAAGGCAAGATAGATATAATATATAAGTGTGCATAGTGATTGATACAATCATGATGTCCACTTCATTTAAGGTAAGAGAGAGATAATAGACAAGTGGTCACTTAGATAGTGATGTATACAGTCATAGTATCCACATCACCTAAGGTAAGAGAGAGATAATAGATGAGGGAGAATGAAAATAGTGACATAGTCATAGTGTTCACTTCATCTAAGGCAAGAGAGAGATAATAGATGAGTGGGTAGGCATATAGTGATTGATATAGTCACAGTGTCCTTTACATCTAAGGTAGAATATGATATTTTATGAAAAATAAGGAATATATGTGCACCAATAGTTGAAGGGGAGACAACAGTAACCCATATATGGTATGAACTCAGATAATAAACATTAGTTTTTGGATATCAATACAAAGGTAACCTAGAGAAACCAACCTTGGGATGAGGTTGTACAATTGGTCCTATAATGGGAAAAGGGTATCAACTAGTTGTGAAGTGAAGGGAGTAGTTGGAGAGGGACAAGGCACAAATAGAGTACCCATACATAACATGCAAAGGCATTAAAGGAATAAATAGATGTAGTTTAAGTAGTGAACCTGATAAGAGTTCATGTATTAAAGCAAGATAATGGAAGTAATGAGGAAACATGCATGTAAGATCAGTACAAATAGGTGACCACACTCTAATTAGTGAGGAGATTGAGTGCAAATGGATGAATGTGAGGGAGAGCCAACAATGGATGATGTGAAGGATGACAAGGAGTTGGACAAAGTAGGATTGATAAGATAGTGAGGTCATAGATAAAGATGATGATGATGAATATGGATAATTGTGTAAGAATCTAGACATGGAAAAGGAGAGAAAAAAGGACCATAAATCATGAGTAAAGTTACCAAATGAAATCATGGAGGATGAGAAAATGAAATGAAATGGAGAAATGAGAAGAAAAAAAAAGGTAGAAGATGGGGGTGATAGGAATGTGTTAAAAAATAGAAGATTGAGGAATTGAAAATGAATGTGAGAGAAGGTTAGCAAACATGAAGGAGAAGGGGATGATGAGAAATATGGTAGGTAATGAAGGGAGTGAAAAAAGGTCTAAAAGAGACTAAGGAGAAAAAAACTGGTGATGAAAATGAAAAACAAGGAAAAAAATAGAATAAAGGGGAGTGGGAATAAATAGGAGTGGAATAAAAATATAAAAAGGATGATAGGAGAGTGAAGAAACAGGTGGTAATGTGACCAAGTAAACATGTATATGAGAAATGATGATAAACAATGAGATGAACAAAAGAGCAAAGCAGATGGTGGGGTTGGAGAATAAAATGAGATGGAAAATATGAAAGGGGTTAACAAAAATGGGGGAATGTAGAGGATGGGTGGACAAGAAGGTGAAGAGATAGGGTGGGTGTCAATCATCTTACTACAGGATATTGGCAGGATGAATGGGTGATTAAAAAAGATTAACAAACTGAAAATGGGTGAGATGGTGAAGAAATAGTGGATAGAAAATGGAAAATGGATGATAAGAGAGTGAAGAAGAGAATTAATATAAAAACATAATGAAGGTTAATAAGATAAAAATAAGAGATGAAGATAAGGGATGATAAGAAGAAAAAGGAAGAACTAAGTAAGAGGCTTGACAAGGATATAAAGCACAGATACTTACATAGATATAATAGACAAGTGTGTACATATATGGAAAGATGAAAAGGGGAAAATCAAATTGATGAGACCATAACATGGCTTATTATATCCATGAAATAACATCCTTTTTCTTGCATAGGAAGTGGATTTAAATGTAGTTTCCAAACTTATGGTTTGTTTAGAATAAAATATCAAGTATATATCATGGTTATTTTTTTAGAATTCATTATTTCTTTTATTAGTTATTTCTAATTATTATCAAGAAAAATATGCAAATATGTGCATACACAATCCATACTAATCTTAATGATTCAAATTATGAAGAGTAATCATTCAAGAACAATGTTGGAGTAGTGTCAGATTCTTCTACAATATATCTAGACTCAATCTATAGTTACGCCCAACAACTATGGATTACATCAGGCATGTTATGGATTACATCAATCATGCTACATATTGCATCAAGTTTGCTATATATTACATGAGACTTATTATAGACTGCATCAATTTTATATATAGTACATCAGCCTTATTACAGACTGCATCAAGGGTGGTATGAATTACATCAAGACTACTATAGACTTCAACATAACTTATACAGACTTGTTTGAAAAGTTTTTATAAATATATTATAATGATTTCTTAGTCTATTCTAGATATCACAATAATTATTTCCATTTGGAGTCTTTCTATATATAGATTTATATATATAGACTTTCCATTTATAGATTGTATCTAGATATAGATTTATGTATTTTCATTCCAATAAATATCTCTCTCCATATTTTATGGAGATTGATAACATGTTGTAATAGATTACATTTTTATAATAAATATCTCTCTCCATATTTTGTGGAGATTTAGATGGGATAGAATGTCTAGGATATTACACTCCTAAATAAGGTGTTGGTTGGAAGCATGAAATTATAAATGTAACCTCCCACACTCAAATGAAATCAATCAATATACTTTTCTCTCCATCATTCTAAGTAATCTATTATGAAGCTTATTTTTTGAATAAGCCCTCTTCCAAAGAATGAGATGATCAATCATTCCAAGGAATATGGATCAATGTATTTTTCTTTATTTCTTGGTTATGTAATTATCATTTTGTTATAAATTGTTATTTTATTTCTTTGTACCTATAACTATTCCTTTTTATATTTTGTTGTGAACCTGCAGGTGTTTTATTTATTTATCATTTCTTTTCAATTCAATAATTAACTTTCTTATAAGTGTGATTTAATTTCATGTATGTGTGATTTAATTTTTGCAAGAGTGATTTTCAATTTTTACTAATGTGGAGTGTGGTAGAAAGGACTATTTTCCATATCTCTTTCTCCATTGCATATTGCCTTCAAACACCAACCTTAGATTGACATTATTAAATGAAGGGGATTGATGAACCTCATCACAAAGCACAAAGGCTTTGATAGATAAGAATAAATTGTAAATATGTAAAGCTTATAAAATGATAAAGACCCAATTTGAAGATAGTTGTGGAGGAAAAAATAAGATGAGAAAGATTGAAAACATGAAAATAAACCAAAAAAATAGAAAATGGAAAAGGTGTAAAGAATGGCAAATCAAAAAATGGTGGTACACAGAATAATAAAAGAGGGATGACAAATACAAGGGGGAACATGAGAATAATAATATGATGTGCATAGATGGGCACTATAAGAAATAGAAGAAACAAAAATAATGCAAGATGCAAAAGATGGGAAAGATAAAAAAAGAACCAAAAATTGGAATGAAAATAGATTAGAATCAGTGGAAGAGAAGTAATAAGGTGGTAGCAAAGAAGATAAAAATGCAAAAAATTCAATTATTATGTAAGGGAAAAGGATGATGTGGAATTAGTGAGGAAAATAAAGTTATGATGAGGGTATGAAAAATTGCCAAGGACAAGGGGAAATGATGAGGTTGGTAAAAGAAGATGAAGGAGATAGAGGATAAGGTTTGGAAGAAGTGGAGAGAGGGGGAAAATATGAAGAAGTGGGTTGGGGAGTGATTAGTGAAGCATGCACAAGAAATGTAATGAAAGGTGATGGGGAGACCAACAAAGTGAAGTAGATGGTGACTTTATAAGAGATAAGAGAGACTGATGAGGAAGGCTATCAATCCTCCTTTTAAAAGAGATTGACAAGCTAGAAAAATGGTTAAAAGATATTGAAAATATGAAGAGAGGGAGGTGGTGAAGAGATAGGTAAATCAATGGAGGAAGAGAAGCCAAGTGAGAAAGGAAAATAAAATAAAGGATGTGGTCAAGATGACCTCAATAAATGAGAACTACCTACATATTCCAAAAACAGCTCAAATTGATGTAGTTCTCCCAATAATGGGAGGAAAAAAATAAGAAGTATTAGATTATATTAATGTATAAGGATGCTAAGAAAAATTCAAAACTTGCCTAATATAGGATGCCCTAAGCAAGAGGGAACTATTAGTAATGGAAATTAGTGAGAAAAAAAGATGAAGAATGGGTACCATAATTAGTTGTTAGTGGCTGAGCTACCCTTCAAATTTAATTAACATCTACATAGTCTGTGGACATTAGGCCAATGTAGTTCAACACATATGGGAAGTGATGAGAGAATAGGTTGATGGATGAAGTGTTAAGATTGACCCATTGATGTTATTAACCCAATTAAGCTAATGATTGCACATTGTGATTGATTGTGATAATGGATTGATTTTCCCCCAAGTAGTGATATATTCAAGGAATGGACTAGGAATGATATCTCCTAAGATAGGTTTCATGCTTTGAGGTGTCCCATGAATCATGGTTCATAGGAGGTGATGTGGGAATGATATATCCCATTGAAAAGTTGTGATCTTAGTTTTATTTAATATTTTAATGACTAATTGAGTGATTTAGTGATTGAGTGATGGATTGATAGAGAAAGGATAGATATTGTGATTTTGTTGAACCTAATCAACAGGTGCATGAGATTGAGTGGAAAGGGTAAGAAATGATTGTGGATGATTGATGTGCAAGAATAAACAAATAAGTTAATTGATGACATGGTTTAATGATGATTGAGCACAAGATATAATTTAATATGGATGGATGAAAGAGAGATTTAATTATGGGATGCATGGCACCAAATTTGGTTTTCATCAGGGCACTTCCCCAAAGTACCAATAAACTATTTTTCACTCGTGGATTAACTATTTTTTATTTTTTATCTTTTTCTTTTTTTTTGTTTATTTTATTAATTTTATTTTTATATTTTTTTTTGATATGTTTGACTCATATGCCCTCTATAAAGGTAGATTTTACTAGGGACTTGTTATACAAACTCGACATTAGAGGACCAAACATTGATGATATACCATGTATCTCTATGTTTTTTATGATAATACTATGGAAAACGATTATATATGTGAGAAAAAAAAATGTGTCAAATGGATGTAACATGATGGATATGCATGAAATTTTTTGAATGCACTAATAGTTGTTTTTCAAGTGATGACCTAGTTATTTTATTTACACAACATATGACTTTCAATTTGTAGCAGAGAAATGAAAGGGGGAATAGGATAAGTATGAAGTGGTGAAGATGAAATCCAAAAATCAAAATTTCACATGGAAAATGATGGTGTCCTAATCCTTATGATTAAAGGGGTAATTTTACTTCTTACTAAACTCAAAAAATACTAACTTTATTGGATACATCAATAGATAACTAGTCCTGATAGAATCAGTAAATGAGATAAATTTATCCTTTTCAGCATAGACATATACACAAACTATTTGAAATAATTTTTATTTGGACATATTTTTTATTTAATATTCAATACATTTCTTTGTGACCCCCTACATGTAGTCTCATATGACTAGGAAGACATATGGTCTCATCACCAAAGGTTATATGTACGTGAGTAAGGTCATCTCACCCCAATGCTAATCTCATGCAACTAGTGAGATGCAAGGGCTCAACATCAAAGATTAACAAAGGGTGAAAGATGTGGAATTTGAATTTGATATTTCATAAGCTTTAGATAAGGGTAACATTTTATTTTGAAGTATTTTACCCCCAAGTCTTGGCCCCATGTAACTAGTAAGATGCAAGGGCTCATCACCTAATGCCAAGATAGGCAAGTAAATTTACAATATTTTTTTAGCATGTGAATGTTTTTTGCTTAGAGGAGACTCTATCATGGATAAGATTTTAGACTAAGTTTTAGGGTAGTATTTTATAAGTATTATAAGAAGAGGTAGGGAAGAGAGATGTACTCTGCTTGTAAAAACTAAGGCAAGAACCAATGTAATGCTAATTTTGAGAATGTTTTACATGGGATAATAGGGCAATATAAGAGATGAAATGATATGATAAACTACATTTTAAAATTATATGTTATGCTAATTGACAACTAAATAATCACCACACATGAAATTTGATATGCAAGACAAAATGTAAATGATGGAAAAATAAATGCAATGAGGTAAATGTGAAATGTAATTATAAATGGGCTGCCCTTGAGTGTCAAGTTACTTGTAGACAACAAGGTATTTTATTTTTTATTTTTTATTTTATAATTTATTTTTACTTTATTGGCATCTGAACCTAATGGAGAGTCACGAGATGCATATGTTTTTTTTTAGTTTCTATCATATGCCAAATCTAGATAATCCGTAGCATTTTGATTGGATTTCCTCTTTAATCTCAATTTTAGTTCTATCATTTACTTTGAATAGTACTTGACTAGGATGAGGTTAATGTGGCCCACCAAAAGTTATCAGATAACCATCCAGAGTATCATTCCCTATCAAGAAATCCTTATTAAATAAATACATCCAGATATAAATTTCTTTAGCAAAGTTCTATGGTAATTTTCATTTTTCCTAGGAAAACACAGTTATCAAATAGATCCACACTTATTTGCCTGATAGTAAATATAAACTCTAGAAACATTCTAAGATTTCTTTGGATCATCATGGAATTAGTAACTCTTTCCATGTAAGGGTTACAAGAAATACTATTAAATAGTATCAAACACCAAGGACTAATGAGTTCGACATATGTAAAAAAACCAATATCTCTTACCTAACCCCTACTGACTAACCACCAAATACTAAAAAATTCAAAATAAGATAAGTCTGTATTGATAATCCTTAATCCTAAATATTCAAATTTGTTATGGTGTATATCAAATGTGATCTCAAAATCATCTTCTAATTCATTACAGTGCCATGCTACCAGATTAGCTTATAATAAGTATGTAAGATAGGAGTTAGGATTTGTTCTTGGATTATAATTGGAAGATCATTCCATGTTGTTTCTCTCCTATCTAGACTAATTTTTTCATTATTTTCAATATTGTCATCATCAAGTAATGAAGAGATGACTTGTTCATCTATTAGTTTCTTGAAGATGTTTCTACCAATAGGGTACTTTTTATTTTGATTACCCCCCAGAGCCTAGAACAAGGTTTTTCTAGGGATAGTTTATTCAAATTGGATGACCTTTTAGATATTTATAGATGTGACAACTGATATGCCACCATGGAATAATTCCAATTATGTGTGTTTGTTTGTGTCCCAATTGACTTGTTTAAGAAATGAGTAGTAAGGATGTTGGTTGTGAAAAGGAAGGGTAGTTATTAAATAAGGATAACATGCTACACAATCCTCATAGATGCTGCCAAGATAAATTTTTCTATGCCAAATGAAGCTTCCTTAATAATTGTAAAAGTGTCACTAACATTTTCATACTTATCTATTGATGTGGATGTTGTTGAGACCACGGTGAATGATGATGTTGATGTTGAACTTGTTTTTAATGCCAAAATGGATTGTAAATCAGATTTGGATAATAAATTTGATCTTGGTTTGGATGTGGCCACAAGGAGGGCCTACTTAATTGCATTATCCACAGGTACCTTTTTCACTAAGCATTTGGGAATGATGGATTCAAGACAAAGATTTTTTGGAAATGGGAAATCTTAAGTAATGAATGAAATATATGTTATTGGCTAATGATGGGTTGTTGATATGTGTTTATAAGTGAATGATTTTGATTATGATAGGGAAAATACTCTCAGTATATCTCCATTTACGTAATTTTAGACTTAGACACATTTGATTCCTTAGTAAACAAGGGTTCATGGAGGAATTTATAAGGGATGTATTTATACATAGGTGATGTTTTAAGAAGCTCTAGGATGGGAATGTTAGTGGGCATCTTCTCAAGATGGTTAATAATGTTTTACTTACATTCAACATTGGATGATGATGCACTAGGAATGGTAATTTTTTCATGCCTTATGGTAACAACACAATCTTTAGATTGTAAATCAATATAATTAACTATGGATACCAAAGGGTGATTGACTTGAATAACATTACTTTTTTTGGGTTGTTCTTGTTTCCACTTACCTTTTCCTTGATCATGTTTGGGTAATGGATCTTGATATACCCCTAACTTTTGATTGTTATTTAGTTGTGTTTGGAATTGGTTTTTCATGGGTTGTGTTTGGAATTTGTGTTGTCTAAGTGGGTTTTGTATTTTTTTGATGTCAGTCACACCATCACCAACAAAAAAAAATTTCTTGGAAAAAAACTTTGGTTTTTCAAATTGTTTCAAGGATTTATTGTCAAGTTTAAATATATTGATAATACCTTTATTGATCAAATTACATTTAATATGGACTCCCTTTTTAATAATTTATTCAAATGACCTTGAAAAAAGGAGTAACAAGTAATGCCCCAAGTCTAAGTTAAGATTATTCAAAAATATATTGACAATTTTAGTTTTAGGAAAGGACCACAAAAAATGTCTTGCCAATGCCTACCATATTTATAACGAGGCAAAGGTTTCACCATTTTGTTGTTGAGTGTTATGTAAGTCTAAGGTGGTCAAGTAATTTTTGATATTGTAGGGAAAGTGATAAAAAAATTTATAAGAATGTCCTCAAAATTAAAGATAGATCCTCTGTGAAGGCATGAAAACCATTTGAATTCTTAACCCTTAAGACTTCATGGAAATAATAGTGACATATACTCATTTCTATAAGAAAAATTTACATATGCGTGATATAAGTCCTTAAGGTTATCCTTAGGATTTCCCTTGCCTTTGTATTTGTCAAATTTTGGAAGTTTAAAATAATTAAGGAAAGGTGTTGTCATGGTAGTTAAATCATATGGGTAAGAACAAATTTCTTCAAACTTGTATTATTTTTTCTAGGAAAATGTGTCATCTTGCAATCCTTGATATTTATCTTTCAAATTTTGAAACTCTTGGATAAATTGAAGTGGTAGTTGATTCATTTAGATTGAACAAAGGTAATAGGTTTTGGCCTATGAATGGGTTTGGTTAGTGTAAGTTTGTGAAAATTGGTGAAGTGGTGGATTACTATTGAAGTGATTAGGAAGTGGGTTGGGAAAGTTAGCATGTTGTGGATATGTAAAGTGATTTGTATTGGTTGGATTAGTGGAAATGTTAAAATGTTTTGTGTTTGGATTAGTGTTAAAATTTATTGGGTTAGGATTGTTGTAGTTAAAATATTGATGGTTTGGGTGAGCATTAAAGTTGGGGTTTGTATGATTAAAGTTTGGGTTGGATTGGATTGAGTTGGTTGGTTTAATTGTTGACCAATTTTTGGTCCTACAAGCCAAAATGGGTCACCCCCTCCTTTTTCTATGCAAAGGTCATCCAATCCATGTTTTGGCTAGATCATCCCTTTGTTGCCTTGTGAAAAAAATGTTCTCTGTCAGACCTTTCTAATGAAAAGTCTAGGTATTTCCCCCATTCTTCTTTACCAAGTGCAAATTGGGTTTGTGCAGGTGCATTATTTGTCTACTTTTATAAGTATAATAAATTGAAGAACTTGAAATGGTATAAATCAGTTTGCAAAAGGCAATGGATTTCCTTTAGAGGGAAATTAGATGGCTTGAAAGATGTTTGTAAAAAGTCTGAAGGGTAAGTGCCCTTGCAGAGGGCACCTTGGTTGGTGGCAAGACCAAATCAAAGTGCCCTTGTGAAGGGAACCTTGGGAAAGTGAAGAATAAAGACAAAAAGCCTGAGAGGCATGTGCCCTTCAACAAAAGAAGCAATCAAAAGAAAGAATTCCTTTAGATAATTTTTTTGAAGGAATTCCTTTAGACCTTTTATCTGAAGGAAAGCACGACAAAAATCCTAAGACAAAGAAGCCCTGATAAGTCAAAGAGCAAGAAAATAAAATGCCAAGGAAAAGGAGAAGTTAAATGAAGGAGACTAAATGCAAGAAAAGACAAAGCAAAAAAGATAAAATAAGGAACCGTTCCAGCTATTGACAAAGATAAAGGATATAATCAATGACCACTCAGACCAAGACAAGTGGCATAAATGACTTAGCAAGGAGAATTAATACATTTGGGGAAATATATCTAATGAAAACCAATAAAATAGATTGGTTTTTAAACTATAGAGGAGAGCAGCCCATGTTTTCATGCTTCACCATTAATGCTTAGCCAATTGTGCCCAACATTGAAGAGAGCATGGTCCAACCACAACTTGGGGATGGCTTTGTCAATTGTTGGAAGGAGTATTCCATGCTTTTGTAGGCCCAAGATAATAAGGGTGGTGACTTGGCCATCTAAAACATGGCTCTCACATACACAATTAGAAGAATACAGTAGTAACATGGCTCTCTGTCGAAGTGTTTAACTTAGCATGGGTTTCCATTCCTTGATTTGTCAGCTATCTTGTTCCCAGTTCTCTATATATTTGTAACTTCTCATTTGAGACAGGATATCTCAGCTTGTAAGGTGAATCCCTGAAGGAATTTACCTTGAATCAAAAGAAGCATTTTTTACCTCCTTTTGAGCTTGCAATTTTGTATATGTCTATGGTTTTATTTTATGTTAATTCATTTCCTTTTCATGCTTTCATAAGTTTATGCCAACATATCTAGTGTATTGTGATTTCTTCTCTTGCAGGTCAACAAGAAGAGTCTAGCTTAGAGTATAGGTGCATGTAAATAAGTTTTCCATAGTGTGTCTTAGAACACCTCTGATAGTTCTTCCTCCTTGTATCTCCATAGGATCCCCTATTAAAACATTGATGTAGGAAAGGTTCTCATTTGAATGAAGTGTATGTTTGCTTCTCTCTAGTGTAAAGTGTATGTCAAAGTTGAGTAGACCAACCATTTTGGTGCATCACCACATTAGTTTAGGATTTGATTTCAGTATTTCTCTTCCTTTTCATCCCCCCCCCCCATTGTTAGCAATAGGAAATCCAAGGCCTCAAGATGCATCAAGGGGAGCTAGCCCCTAATCTATAGATTCATCCCTCACATTCAAAACCCATAGCAAGAAGAATATCTCCATTATACCATGTGGAGGAAGAGAGATGAGACTCCCCTTAGAGGGTGAAATCTAATACATCAATATTTTTTGGCATGCTTGATGGGATAAATTTTTGTCTCCTACAAGTCTCAGGATTGGTGTTCATCTTGATATTGTTAAAAAATCCAAAAGGAGTTATATTCAGCACTTGGTGACTCCATTCAAGAACTCAGTCTCTAGATAATGATTAGCCTAACATCCCATGCCAAAGGTCACTACAAGATCTTCTTCTAGGGGTGTCCCTTTTGAATTTGTTGAGTTACCTTTGAACTCAATGAAAAGGCTGAGGTTTGAAAATACCCACCCTTACTTAGCAAGCCATTTTCTTAAACCAACCATAAAATATACCTACTTAAGGAGACCCTTGTTGAATCCTTTCATAACCATGGCAACCCTTGGGGCTTTCCCTTTTATGGCCTTCAATGGTCAAAGGCCCTTGAAACTTTAGTAGTAATACACAATTCTAGGGACAACTCTCAAAAGAATTTCTCCCTTTAGTGGAGAGGACCCAATCACTACTGTTGAGCATATTAGAAACATAGGAAACCTTTGCAACATCTATAATATCACTAAATAAAATGTATCCATTAGATTTCTAGCCTTGTCCTTTGAAGGGAAAGTTTTAGAGTGGTATGGGATCTTGCCTATGAACTTAGTTGGCTCATGGAATGAGTTAGGGATCCTCTTGACCAATAAATTTGGGGAAAAAGTGACCATTTATCTATAGATGAGCAATTAACCACCATGAAGAGATCCCCACATGAGTTTATGAAAGATTTTAACACTAGGTCCAAAAGACTTGGGATAGAATCCCAATTTTTATAAGGCCAACCCCAAGCTATGCTTTCCTTTACTACTTGAAGGCCCTGAATAGTGATATTTTTGTCATGATATAATCTATGGGTGGAAACACTCTGCCCACTACTTATGAGATAGCCATAGATACTGAAAATTGTCTTGTTCAAGTAGGAAAGATAGATCCTAGACTTCCTATGCCACTCTTTCCTAATTTTCAGCCCTCAGTCTAGCCTTCTTAGCCCACTCTAGCTCCTCTACCTAATTAAGAGAAGTCAGTTTCTACCCCTGTAAAAGACATACATGAAGTTAAGAGCATACTACAAAGTGTTACCAATGATTTAGTTAACCTCAAGAGATAATAAGCTTATATTGATAGGTCCAATCAAAGCTACCAATAGTTTGGGCAAGGAAATAGGACTCCCTTCTAGAATTATAATCAAGGACAAGGTCAAATTACACATGTCAAGCCTTATCAAAGTTATAATCTAAATGCCCCTTCATCTTCCAAAGCTCTTGTCCCCACTCAAAATAATTTAGTGAAGGATAAACCTAATGATCCACCCTTTGTTCATGGCCAAGAAAAGGTTGATTATGTTAGTGAGCTACCAAATCAAAGCATGACTACACAAGGTGAGAAGGTAGCTTAATTCTCAAATTTGAGATGTCAACACAACTTGGGATGGATTGTAGGTAGGCTCAGTTTGATTCCACTCTTATGAATCACTTGGAAGGAGAGTTCTACGTAGTCAACTATGTAGGGAGCATAAGTAATCAAAATGTTGGTGTTGCATCCAACACTAGGTCTAAAAGGAGAGCCATTAATGAAGCTCAAGAAACCACTCAAGCACCTACAACATCTTCTTCACCCAATCAAGTAGGAAGTGTACCTGAAGCTTCCCCAAGACCACAAAAAATCCAAAACTTTCCCAATTATAGGCCAATAGTTGTAATTTTAGCTCCTTAGGTTATACCACAGGTTACGAATGTTCCCAAGGAGAACTCTAAAAGGGCTAATCCTTCAATCAATATAGTGGACAAAATGAAGAAGCTTTACATGAAAATATCATTGTGGGATTCTTTAGCACTGCTAGGACAAAAGGATATACTCCAAAAGGAATTGTATGGGTTGAGTGAGTAATTTGTCCCAACAAGAAATGATAATGTGTTGGTACTAAATAGGGCTCCTCCCATGGCTAGTCAAGTAAAGAAAGATGAGAAGGTTCCTCCCTTCTATTTGTCCATAATTATTAGTGATTTATTGGTCCATAATTTCATCATTGATAGTGGAGAAAGCACCTAAGTTATGCTCAAATGCATAGCTAATAAGCTAGGCCTCAAGTATGAAAAAATGACCAAAGGATTTCTACAGTTGGATGGATCACTAGCTAAGACCTTTGGAGTGGAAAGAGGCTTGAATCTAACTCTCCATGCCTATCCAACCTTATAAATTCCCCATGATGTGGTAGTGGTATATGTTCCTCCTTACTTTGCTCTTTGCTTGTCAAGGGATTTCACATCCAATATAGGTGGATACTTAGCAGCCAACTAGTCTTACATGGTTTTTAGGATAGAGTATAAAACTAAAGTGAAGATTGAGTTAGATCCCATCCACAAGGATCACCTAGAGCCATACTCACCCAAAGTGGTGAATGTGAACTATGCAATAATTGATGAAGAATAGTTCTAGGTGGACCAATCTCCATCATCTTCCCTTGTAGGAGTTGTTGACCTACTCCTAGATAAATGGTGAAATAACAACTTTGAGCATGATCCTTACAAGTTCATTGAAGAAGCTAGTCTTGGAGTCTACTACATGCATGAAAATGATGGTTTCATGCTGAAATTGATGAAGATAGACCAAGAGGACTATGGTTTGTGGCAGTTGTTCTTTGATGGATCTAGAAACAAGTTGGGAGTTGGTGGTGGGGCAATGATTGTTTCACCTTCAAAGTATAAATACTTCTCAAATTTAAGGTTTTAGTTCTTCTACACCTACAACTAGTAGATTATGAGGCCCTTGTTCATGGACTATAATGAGAAAGGAAGAGAGGAATCAAATAATTGCATTTGTTTGGAGATAGTGAGTTGATTGTAAACCAAGTGAGAGGTCAAATCTTGACCAAGAAATCCTTACTCAAGTCTTACAAGAATAAAGTATGGGACCTTATAGAGAACTCTTTTTTTTCAACATCACTTCCATTCCAAGAGAAGAGAATAAGCATGCAAATAGTTTAGTAATAGTTGGTGCTCATTTTGACATCCCAAAGGGGATGAGACAAAGTAAGAATCAACATCATTTGAAGGTGATTGTGAGGCCCTCCATAACAGATAATGTCACCAATTGGTAGGTTTTTGAAAGTGACTAATAAATAGTACTTTTCTTGTAGGAAGAAGCTGAGTTTGCTTCCAAAAATTAGTCCAAGCTATAGTAGCAATATGGTGGGCAGATTGTTCAACTAAAGACCAACATATTTCCTAAAGGTTAGGTAACTCTTGAGATCAATTTTAACAAAGATTACCAACTCAAGAAAGACAAAGCAAGCATTTCAACCAAGAAAAAAATTATGAAAGGGTAGAGATCTACAATGATAATTTGATTACACTTGGGAAAGTGTGTACTAATGAGGAAAAGTATGCTTTCATTATGTTATGTCAAGAGTTTGTTGATGTCTTCACTTGGGCGTATGGTGATTTGAAGGGCTTTGATCCAATCTTGGCAGAACACACCATTGAGATAGAGGAAGGTGCCAAAACCATCAAGCAAAAGCAAATGCCAATCAATCCAAAGATTGAGCCTCTCATGAGGAAGGAACTCACAAAACTAATCAAGTCAAGGATCATTTTCCATATCAAATATTCTTCTCAGCTGGCCAATTTGGTCCTTATTAAGAAGAAGAATGGATAAGTTAGATTGTGTGTGGATTTTAGAGACCTAAATAGAGTCTCACTAAATCACTATCCCCTTCTAAGTATGGATAAAAAAATTTAGATGGTGATAAGTAGTGAAAGATTCTCTCTCCTAGATGGCTACTCTAGGTACAATCAAATCCTAGTATAATAATGTGACCAATACAAGACAACCTTCACCACCAAGTGGGGAACATATGCCTATACGAAGATGCTATTCAGATTATCAAATGTTGGAGCTACCTTCCAACATTCTCTATGGATATGTCTTTTCAAGGTTTGATTAATGACATTATGCTATTTTATCTTGATTATGTGATAGTCTTCTCCAAGGAAGCAAGTGAACACTTGAAACACCTAAGGAAAATCTTTGAAAGGTGTAGAGAGTTTGGCGTCTCTCTCAACCAAAAGAAATGCATGTTTTCCATCCATGAAGGCAAGATCTTGGGCCATGTCATTTTGAAGGAAGGCATGTCCATTAATCCAAAGAGGGTGCATGACATCTTATCATTGTCCTTGGCTAAGCACAAGAAGGGCATATAAAGTTTCTTTGGTAAGATAAATTTCATTGGGATATTCATTCCTAATTTTGCTAAGATTATCAAGCCACTAACTTGCATGCTAAGGAAGGATGAGACATTCACATGGATAGCAAGAAGAAGAGAAAGCTTTGAAAGCATCAATCAAGCTATCACCCAAGCTCTTACCCTATCTAGTCCAAACTTCTCCAAGGACTTAAATATATACACCTTTGGGAATGAAGAGGTAATCTATACTATGCTCACTCAAGCAAATGGTGAAAATTTAGAATAGCCTCTTACTTTTTTCAACCAAGGTTTAGAAGGCTATGAGGTTAGATACACATATGTTGAGACGCAAGTGCTTGCAGTCATATAAAGTCTAAAGAAGTTTAGACATATGTTGTACAGAAGCAAAATTTACATCATGGTGTCACATCCTAGTGTAAAAGACTTCTTGCTGAACTAAAACTTGAATGAGAAAAGGGCAGGTTGGATCACCAAAGTAATAGAGTATGACATAGAGATAAAGACCACCAAGTTGGTGAGAGGAAGAGGGATATGTGAGCACCTTGATATAGAATTGAAAGAGCCAAAGGAGGATGTTTTGGTACTCCATAATGAACCTATATTATTTGTACCTATGGTCATGAAGATCTAGGCACAAGACATGGTTCATTTCCTTTGAAGTGGTGAGTGTCCACAAGGTCTTCATAGGACCAAGAGGAGGTATTTTAGACTCCAATCTCTTCCTTATGTCATATATGATGGAGTGTTGTTTAGAAAATACTTTTTATGGGTGCTCTTGAGATGCATTGATTCAAACCAAGTCAATAAGGTACTATCTGAGTTCCATGATGGACCAGCTGATGGCCACTTTGCTCCCAAAGCCATAGCTACAAGGATTATGAGGGCTGGTTACTTTTGGCCTAGTTTGTTTAAAGACACTCATGCTTGGGTGAGGAAATGTCAAAAATGTGCCTTCATTGATGGGAAGCAATGACTATCTATCATGCCTCTTCATCTTATTTAGGTGGAATAACCATTCATGTAATGGGGGTTGGACTTCATAAGGTTGATCAATACTCCTTCTAGTGCTAGCCACAAGTGGGTTTTTACTACCATGGATTATTTCACAAGGTGGGTAGAGGCCATAGCTTTGAAAGAGGCCAATGAGAGTGTAGTTCTAGACTTCTATGAAGGCATAGTGACAAGATTTGGGGTCCTAACCATAATCATTTTAGATGATGCATTAGCTTTCTTGGAAACAAAGACAAGTGAGTGGGCATTGAAGTATGGAATATATCTCATCACTTCTTCCAACTACTATCCACAAGGAAATGGGTTTTTTGAGTCCATAATAAGAATTTGATTAGGATCATAAAGAGGACAATGGAGGAAAATAAAAGGACTTGGCATGCCAAGTTGAAGATAGCTCTTTGGGTAGATAGGATCACTCCAAAAAGGGAAATCAATAATTCACCATACACACTTGTATATGGAAGGGAAGCTATACTTCCTATCTCACTTGAGTTACCAGCCTTGGATCTTTGCCATCAACTACAATTGATGGAGAGTGACAGCCTGGAAGTCAAGTATTATGAGCTAATGGAGCTTCAAGAAGTGAGAGACCAAGCCATGGATGCCATGACCAGCCACCAACAACAAAAAAATAAGCATTTTAACAAAATTTATATGCAAGGAGCTTCTTAGAAGGTGGAATTATCTTGAAGTGGGATGAGGATAAAGCCAAGCTTGGAAGGCACATGAATTTTGATGCTTTATGGAGTGGTCCATATGTCATCACCCAATGCAAACAACATAATGATTTCCAAATCTCCAAGTTGGATGGTGAAGAAATACATATCCTAGTCAATGGGATATATCTTAAGCATTGTTAATATGTCTCTTTTACCATGTACATAGTTTTCGTTGTTTTCCCTAAGTCTTTTTATGCATGTGTGTAGTGTTTTTAGCCTTTGTGTGTGTTTTTTCCTTATTTTTTGGGTTAAAATATTTAATGGTTAATAGGTCATTACAAATATATTATTTAATTCTCTAAGATGCATCCTAAATCCATGACAAATGGAATTTATGGCTACCAGTCTTCCCAAGCATAGCAAGCATGCTTCCCCTATGAGTCACTAATTGTGTTAACCAATTTTTGGTCCTACAAGACAAAATTGGGCACCCCCTCATTTTTCTTTGCAACGGTCATCCAATTCATGTTTTGGATACATCATCCCTCTACCAGACCTTTCTAATGAAAAATCTAGGTGCTTCCCCCATTCTACTTTGCCAAGTGCAAATCAGGTTTCTGTAGGTGCATTATTTATCTACTTTTATAAGTAAAAGCAATTGAAGAACTCAAAATTATCTAAAGCAATTCACAAAAGGAAACATATTCCCTTCAGAGGGAATTTTTATGGCTTGAAGGATGTTTGTAAAAAGTTTGAAGGGTAATTTCCCTTGTGGAGGGTACCTTGGTCAGTGGTAAGACCAAATCAAAGTGCCATTGTGAAGGGCACCTTGAGAAAGTGAAGAATGAAGACAAAAATCTTGAGGGGAATGTGCCCTTCAGGAAAAGAAGAAATAAAAAGAAAGAATTCCTTTGGACAAAATGTCTGAAGGAATTCCTTCAGACATTTTGTTCAAAGGAAAGCATGACAAAAAGCTTGAGACAAAGAAGGCCCAATAAGTCAAAGAGCAAGCAAAGAAAAGGCCAAGACAAAGGAGAAGTTGAAGGAAGGAGACAAAATGTGAGAAAAGACAAAGCAAAAAAGATAAAAAAAAGGAATAGTTCCAAATACTAACAAAGACGAAGGACATAATCAATGACCACTCAGATCAATACAAGTGGCATAGATGACACAGCAAGGATAATTAATATATTTGGTGAAATATACTACCAAAAAATAATAAAATAGATTGGTTTTTAAACTATAGAGGAGATCAGCCCATGTTTTCATGCTTCACCATTAATGCACAACCAGTTTGACCTAGCATTAAAGAGAGCATTATCTAGCCACAACAACTTAGGGATGGCTTTGTTATTTATTAGGAGTATCCCATGCTTTTGTAGGCCCAAGATCATAAGGGTGGTGACTTAGACATCTACAACATTGATTTCCCATACGTAATTGGAAGAATATGGTAGAAACATGGGCTTGTGGTCTCTGTAGAAGTGTTTAACTCAGTATGGGTTTCTATTCCTTGATTTGTCAGCTATCTTGTTCCCAATTTTCTATATATTTATAACTTCTCATTTGAGAAAGGATATCTCAGCTTGTATAGCGAAGATGTGAAGGAATTTACCTTGAATTAGAAGAATCATGTTTTACCTCCATTTGAGCTTACACTTTTGTATATGTCTATGGTTTTATCTTGTGTTAAGTCATTTCCTTTTCATGCTTTCATAAGTTGATGCCAACATATCTAGTGTATTGTGAGTTCTTCCCTTGCAAGTCAACAAGAAGAGTCTAGCTTAGAGTATAGACGCATGTAAACAAGTTGTCCATAGTGTGTCTTAGAACACCTCTAATAGTTATTCCTCCTTGTATCTCCATAGGATCCCCTATTGAAACACTGATGTAGGAAAGGTTCTCATTTGAATGAAGTGTATGCTTTCTTATCTTTGGTGTAAAGTGTATGTCAAAGTTGAGTAGACCAATCATTTTGGTGCATCACCACATTAGTTTAGGTTCTGATTTTAGTATTTCTCTCCCTTTTCATCCCCCCCATTGTTAGCAATAGGAAATCTAGGGCCTCAAGGTACATCAAGGGGAGCTATCCCCTAATCTAGAGATTTATCCCTCACATTTGTAACCCATAACAAGAGGAATGTCTCCATTGTACTGCATGGAGGAAGAAAGATGAACCTCCCTTCAAAGGGTGTAATCCACTACGTCAACAGTAATGTTAGTGTTAAATTTGAGGTTGGTTAGGTGAGCTTGGTCTAAGTTTTGATTTGGCTATGAACTAATCATGTGATTAGAATGGGTGTTAATGTTAAATGGTTGATTAGGATGTGGATTATTTTTGAATGGATTGGTGTTAAGTGATGTTTAGTTTCAACTAATTCCTAAAAGAGAATGGGAAAAGTGATTTTGTAAACTTCTTAAATTACTATTTGGTTTTGGATTGGTGTGCATACTTGAAGTAATACCTAAGCTTGAATTTGAGAAAGATTGGTGGATTTATGATCTAGAATAATTATTCAAGCTTAAATTAAGATTTGTATTGATGATATTATTGATTAGTGAGTTGCAAAGACTCAAATTTGAATAGATTGGTGAGCTAGAATAATTATCCAAGCTCATATGATGACTTGGATTGATGATGTTGTTGATTGGTGAGTTATAAAGACTTAGATTTGGATTAATTTTTGAGCTAGAATAATTATTCAGTCTCAAACTATGATTTGGATTGATTGGTGATCATGAATGAATATGTAAACTCAGATTGGATTGATTTTAAATAGGTAAACTTAAATAAGTATTAAAATTTGGATTTGACTTATCGATGGGTGAGATTGAATGCACATTCAAACTTAGATTTGGATTTATTGGATAGTTAATTTTATATTGATTCGAATATGCATTTAATCAAAATTGATTGGATTGAGCCATATGTTAAAAATAGGATTGTTTAGATTTGGATTTGTGATGGGATTGATCAAGGGATTGTTCAACAAAGCCATTTGTCTAGTGATAGGTGATATTGCTTATAAGAAATTTTTTAACTCAAAAAAAGATTTTAAAAAAAAGACTTAACACTAGACTATAAAAAATACCAAAGTGTCTAAAAACTTGATTGACAACTAAATGCTTTTGAGTTTGAGTGTAAGGTTATTGGTAGATTATTAATAACTCAAAAGAAATTTTTTTTCACATAAGGATATTGTATCACTTGGAAAACACAAGAAAACAGCAAATAAATTCATATTTTAAATATTCAAGCAATGACACATAAAAGGTGAAAAATTATGATAAGGGTTATGAACAATGTTTGGGCCTTTCGATGTCACTTACTCATTTTTGATCTCAGGTATGATCTAATATTTCAAAGCAATAACCATGGAGGATATTGTGATTCCCATTGCCTAATAAGTCTGGTTTTGAGGGTGTGTAGAAGATAACTTCTTGATGTTAACCGTTAACTAATGCACCAAAGTTAAACAGAAAAAGAGGCTTTCCTAGGCTTAAGGTTTAAAAAATATTATCTAAGGGGAGTTTTTTGATATACCTTGTAGTATTTTGAGGCCCAAAGCCATGGAATAAATAGATAAAATTGAACCACACTACTGGGTCTTGTCTCAAAGTGTTCAACATAGTTGTAGGGGTTTTAATGTGTTGATAATTGGTGATATCATATTTTGAGGTAGCTATTGAAACCCTACGTATTAGAGAATGAAATCCCTTCACATCATGATGTGCTTAAAACACATAATTTCTTAAGTAATTTAAATAATTGTATATTGATTTATAAACCCCACTAGTACACAAGGTTTGGCCTATTGTGTGGTGGTGAAATCCATATTCAATAGAACCCCTAGAAAAAGAAATAAAAAGTAAGTGTTCATTTTTTATTTTTGAGTATCATCACCAATGTGATGACAAGGAAAAATCATATGCAAACACCACTTGGGTAACACATAAAATTATAAAATTATTTTTGATTCCTGAGTATCATCACTAATGTGATGCCAATGGAAGCACATACACAATTCCACAATTACAAACAAGCTTAACAAGAAAAAATATACTCCAAACCAAATGTGATGTAATTAATAAAAATTAGAAAGACTAAATTGAAAGTTTTAGTATAAAAATTAAATAGATTAGTTTTTTATCCCTTTTGCATATTTTCTTTGACAAGGGTTCTGAAAATAATTTATTAGAGAGTTTTTTTTTTTTTTGCCTTATCTAAAAATAATTTATTAGATAGTTTTTTTTTTGCCTTATAGTCAAGGGAACCTACAACAAAGTAATCACAAACCACAAAAACAAGAGAAAATAACAAAAATTATTTTAAAAATACTTCTAAAGGGTAAGTGCACCAAATTGGAGGACAAAAAAGGGCCTACTCATGGACATGATTTTTCTAAAATTTCAAAAATATGAAATTTTGCAAATAATTTGAAATGGCTACAGTCAAAATTTGAAGATGGTATAAAAACATGAATTGTATCACTTCAAGTCTAGTTTCCAAAAAAAAAAAATTTGAAAAATGGTTAAGTATAAATAGGTCAAACATCTAAAATTTGAAGAGGATCTCCTATCTTTTTTTAAGAAAACATAGTAGATAGATGGCCATGTGGCCCTCCATTTTTTAAGAATCATTAAATATGTTTTGAAACCATTTGGTGAATATTTATATAATATCTTGTAGTATGTTATGATTTTTTTTATTTTTTATTTTTTATTTTTTTTTAATGAATATATTTTTATTAATTTTCTAATTAAGTAGATTCTGAAAACTGACAAAAAAATGGATAGTTGGTCATGCGGCCCACCCTAACTACCTCAAAAAAATGAAAATTGATTTTTTTTTAATGTGTGTAGAATTAGGCCTATTTTGTTACCATATTATTTCTCTTTCAATTGGATCAATGAAAAACAAATTAGGTAAAAATGAATAGGCATGTATAGGTGCGGCATGTAGTTGCCTAAAAAATGTGTAGTTATAAATCAATATAGTTTGAACTCTTAAAATTGCACAAAAATTATAAAAATAATATATTTAGAAAGAGGAAAATGTGATCATCATGATGGTAATAATTTTTTAAATTTTGATGTTGAAATACATAGCGTATTTGGTGATTGAAGTTGAATTTTTTTGCTTTTTATTAAAACTCTCAGTCTCAACTTTAAATGCACAGTCACAAGCCTTTGGATCAGAAATCAAAGCCATTTTCAAGTCTAAAGGATTGATTTTAAATTCAAATTTAAATAAGGTGTATGTATTATTATAAATTCAAATAATGCATACACATTGTATAGTGTATTATACAACGTGTATGCATTAATTTTTATAAGACCAAAACCATTTTCATGAGCATGTGGGAGTTACACATGAATCCAAATTTAGCCATAAGGTTATATTTACTACTCTAAATGTTAAATATAAGTTTACATATACTTTAAATTTATTTTAGTAAATATAAGAAATTAAGGTCACTCATCATCTGATAGAGTTTGTCTCACAGTTGCACACCTTATGATGTGTAAAATAGTTTTTCAAAATCTAATCAGGTTAGTACTTAGGCATTTTATGGTCTAAGTATTAAATGTAGGTATTTTAGAACATAAATTTTGCAATTAATATCCATTTTTGGTAAACATATAGTCATTTTTAAGGTATTTGTGCCTTCCAAATTGATTCTTAGCATTTCTAGGAGTCTTAGGTTTGTCAAAGTTGAAGTTTACAAACCACTCACTTTGAAATTGATGAAAAGTGGTGTGATTAGAGTAGCATAGGTTACATTGATGACCTACACACATCAAACAACCACTTTACATATTAATTTCACTTTATTATCATCCCTCCCTCATCCTTGATCACTTCTTACTCATCTCTCATTACCCCTAATCACTATCTCATCAATCATGATTATCCCTAATCACTCCCTCATTAACCCTCACTATCCCTAGTCATCTATAATCAATCCCTTATCATCCATAATCACTCTTCTATTGAACCTCACTATCCCTCATCATGACTAATCACTCCCTCTCCATAATTAATCATCCCTAATCACTCTTTCATAATCCCTCATCATACCTAATCACTTCCTCATCCCTATTCACTCCCTCTTCATCCCTAATCACTCCTTCATTGACCTTAATTGTCTCTCATCATTTATAATCACTCAAGCTTATCATCCTTAATCACTCCATTTATTATCATCATCCTTAATCACTCACTTCTCATCCCTCATGATACCTAATCAATCTTTCTTCATCCCTCATCATCACTAATCACTCCCTCATTGACCCTCACCATCCCTCACCATCCTTCATCACTCCATCATTGACCCTCACCATCCCTTACCATCCCTAATCACTCCCTCATCATCTAGAATAAGATTATATATTATAAAGATATATTTTATTCCAATCATATTTTGTTTAATCTATTATAATATAAATTAACTCTTTTCTAGGACTTGTGTTATCAATACCCATTTGTGATAGTCAATTTTATTACTGAATGAATTGGATGATCTTCCAAATTTATAGTCAAGTAATAAAGTATTAATACAAAATATAGTCTAAATTTTAATTCATATAATTATCTTTGTTGTGTATATGACTAAATGAAAATTTATTCGGTTCCACCTTTGGTAGTTTGGTTCAAAAGATAAAAATTAAACATAAATATCTTGTATAATTTTTTGATTATAAGAAGATTTGAATTAGATACAAAGTTATTTAGTATTTCCCATTCCTTCATGAATTGAATCTTGGGTAGGTTCACACATGCACTCCTTTTGTGTGTAATATGTCCCAAATATTTTATCTCTTGCATGAAAAAATAACATTTATTCATGTTATCACAAAAATATATTTATGCAAAATGTGAAACACTAGTTCAGCATGGTGTAGATGTTCATCCCATGTTTTCTAAATATTAAGATGTCATCAAGGTAGATTAAAAAAGTTACATAGGTAAAGGTCTTGAGGATGTTTTTCAAAATCTTGAAATGAATGAATTCGTTATATGATTTAACCTAAAAGGCATAACCAACTAGTCAATCAATCCTTCCTTTGTTTTTAAGACTATATTCTAAATGTCTAGAGGTTTAACATGAATATGATGATACCCAAACTTAAGATCAAATTTGGAAAAGACTTCTACACCATGGATATGGTATAAAAATGCCTTAATATTTAAATGAGGATAATAGTTATTCACTTTAATCTTGTTAATTTTTTTGATTGATTCATAAATTTGGCACAAACATAACTGGGTTTCTGCAAGGTAATGATTTGGGCATGATGTGTCCATTATCCGTGATTTCATGGATCTACCACCTGATCTATTCATTCTATATAAATGATATGTTGTATAAATAGTTTTGAGTTATAGGTAGTTAAGGGATCAAGTCAATAGTATTATTTAATGTGTAGTATGTAAGAGCTTATTTAGGTGACTGAAAGACATACTTATATTCATCTAGTTTATGGTTCAATTATTTTGTCTTTGTTATTATTGGATAAGCCACACTATTATATGGTGATATAAGGATTTCATTAAACATTTAATTCTTATCATTAAGATTATAATTCTTACCTAAACTGACAATATTCTTGCACTTCCTAGCACTAATGAATAAAAGCTTATGAACTAACTATGATATATGGTATTTTAAATCATGAAAATCTATCACAAAATTTAAAGGATTTATTTCATAGACTACATGTCAATGGTAAATACATGGTTGACCACATGTAAAACATCACAAAACTATAATGATGAGATGTCACAATGGATTGCATCTTTAAAAAGTTTGATTTTGTACACCAAGTGACACTACTAGCTGATCCATTTCTCAAGGCCTAAACTAGGCCATACACTAGCGTATGGTTATGGATGATTTATAAATTTCAATTTTAATTTTTGAAAATATGATTTAGGAGAAATTAAATTCTTTTGAATTCCATTAGAAATGATGAAGTGTATTGTCTCACCATTGATCTACTTTTGTTAATGAAACAATATTTTTAATTCATATAGTTTCTTGTTGGGAGAATTAGAGACATTTTTAGTACTGACCATATCATTGGGTTCATAATCTATTATCTACTTAACTTTTTATATTTATAGATAAATTTTACACACTTCCCAAGATGTGAAAGTAGAGAGATCATAGTGTGACACTCTTCATTGGATTGAATATTGAAGTTATGAATTAAGCACCACTTTCTAATATTGGACTACTTGTTCTAATCATTTGGAAATTATTTTCCACTCTCTAGTATGATGGCTCAATAAATATACATAAAAATATAAAGCCATAAATATTATTATTTAGATCATAAAATGTCCTCATATGGAAATCAATTGATTTGTTTTAGGAAATTGCATAGCTTGGTGATCCTCATGTATTTACTACCCATTTTTGGTGATATGGTGGTTTTACTTACTTCTCTTTTTCTAGCATATTTTCAATTTTGAATTCCATCATTTCTAATGGGCCCATATTTTTTCATAGATGTTAAATATTTATGTTTCAAATTTGCCTCCACATCACTTTGATCACTAAGTCTTATATTTTATGCTAGCACTCAACTCTCCAATTTTAGCTCCTAACATTGTTAAACCCCAACAAAATACCAACATCAAGGTATTGGATGGAGTGATTAAGGATAATGAGGGATAAGAAGGAATTGAGTAGAGATGATGAGGAAGTAAATGATGAGGGATGGTGAGGGTCAATGAGGAATTGATTAGAGAGGATGAGGGAGTGATTAGGGATGTTGAATGATGGTGAAAATTAATGGAGTGATTAGGGGAGATGAGGGATGAAGAATAAGTGATTAGGATGATGAGGTATGATGGAGCAGTGATTAGGGATGATGAGGTAAAGTAGGAGAATACTACCCAATGTAAATAGTGATATATTCTTGATGTTTTGAGTATTTAGAAGGTGGTCAAGGTCATAATAAGTCTGTAGGATTCTTTCTAAGTTTCTAGTTTTTTGTCAATTTTAAATTAGAGTTGTATTGGACTTTCTAGCCAAATCTTTCATTTGAATTTTAGAACTTTCATAGAGACTTCAATATTATTTGAAGAAGTCCAACATTGAATTTGGTGTGGTTAGACTTTAGGAAGGATTTTAGGATGTTACAACACATATAACTAAACTCATATTTTAGAAATATGTTATTAGTTGAGTTAGTTGAGGACACTCTCAACATAAAAAAGAATTTAGAATTTAGTTGATGATTATTTGGTAATAAGAATCTTGTCCATGTCTTCTTTTATATTAAAAGTTAGATTCAAGAGATTTAGATGGGGTAGGATTTGAAAGGATGAATGTGAATAACCCAAAATAAGTTAATAAAGACAAGTTTTGATTATTTGCAAATAAGAAAGCAAATAGACCCTGCATCTTCTTGAATATGTGCAAAGATAGTTGATAGTGTGCACGATCATGAAACATGATTAGTGACAAGTCATTTGTGATCTTGGTGTGAATGGTAAGTTGAAAATACCTTTTATTTGATGGTGATTATAACATTTTTCATTTGAGTTTCAAATCTTTTGAATTTTCAAATTACAAACTATATACCCTGTGCTTTTACAAAATGTGCCTTGAAATCTGAGTGAAAGTCAGAGTCTTGTGGAAGAGGAGATTATATTTAGTGGGATTTTGGAATGTATGAATAATTAGTAACTTGACATAATAATTACTAAATAGTCTTTAAACATTATATGTTGTTATTCTTCTAAGGACATTCTATGTTAAACAACACAACCCTATCTTTTATGAGTAAAAGTTCTAAGTATACATCTATGTGAGAAGGTATATGCATGTATTGTAGTGAAAATTTAAATTTTTATTTTGGTGAGTTTATTATAATATTATCATTAAGTCTTATATTATTTCAAGTAGCTTTCATATACTTGGATGAGCAAAAAAAAATTAACACAATCCTGTAGTCATCAAGAAACTTAACATAGTCAAAGTGGTATCTCATGGAAATTGGAAAATTGAGTGATATATATAGAAGGATTTGATTTTTTAAAGTTTATAAACATTGTGCATAGTATTTTAAGCCTTAATGTTTATTTATAACCCTTTTTGGAATGAATTAGAACAAATAACCACTTCTCATATTATTACAAACTTGTGATTGAGTACACAATCTATTCAAATTTGGTTAAGTCAATCTATTGTAGCTTAAAAAGGAAAATATAACAATTGGAAAACATTCATAGGGTTAAATAAGACCTAATACAATGATTAAATTCATTATAAATTCCTTTGGAAGATTGAAATCTCATTTTAACACTTCTTGGGTCTGTAAAACCAGTCCAAACCCTATATTAGGGTTTTTACTTTCAAAGTGAGTTTTTAGGAGTTGTAACCATCAATAATTCATTAAATTTGTTGAAATTTTTGATTTCAACATTTACAAAGATAATACAGTGTTTTTAAGTTGTGTAAATATATATGGGGGAGGATTGTGTGGTAGATAGATTACCTAATCTGAGAGTAGAAAGAGCCAAAAGAAGTTATCAAATTATTGAACCAAAGCCTAGAAATTTGTGAATATATGGTATATGTTATAAGGTATCCATAAATGAGGTTGATTTGATTATTTGAGTCTGTATAATAAAATTCTATGATAGAGTAAGAGGTAATGTATAATATGGGGATTGTATTGAGAAGTTAAGTAGGGTTGAGAAGAAGTTAGAGAGAACTCAAAAGAGTGGAAGGAAGTTTGATAGAGTCTTATGGAATCCTAAGGAATGATAGATAAGATTTTATCTAAGTTGTTATAAAGCATAAATACTAGTAAGGGGGATAGTCTCAAAGTAAGAAAGGTTTAATGCATTGAGTAAGGAGAATGGAATGAAGAGTTTAGTGAGACTATCTAATTAATGGTGGAGAATAAATGAAATGAATAAAATTCATATGTAAATTTGAAATGTATGCAGTATCTAAAGATAGAGATCAAGAAATAAAAGACAAAGTGAAATTTAGGTGGATATTGGCAAAGAGCTTGGACAAGCAGAGGTGAGGGGAAATGATGGAGTGATTATAAATGATGAGGAATGGTGAGGGTTAATAAGGGAGTGATTAAATATGATGAGGGATGGGGAGGGAGTGATTAGGGATGATGAAGTGATGATTAGGGATCATAAAGGCTAATGAGGGAGTGATTAAAGATGATGAGGGATGGTGAGGGTTAATGATGGAGTGAGGAGGGATGAAGAGGGACAAGGAGTGAGTTATTAGGGATGATGAGGCATAGTGAGGTTAAATGAAGGAGTAATCAAGGATCATGAGAGAGTGATTAGAGATGACTAGGGATAGTGAGGGTCAATGGAGTGAGTAGGGATAATGAATAATGATGAGAGAGTGATTAGGGGTGATGAAGCATGAGTAGGAAGTGATTAAGGACAAGGGAGGGATGATGATCAAGTGAAATTAACACAATGTTTTTATTTAATATGTGGAGGTCATCAATGTGACCTATGCTACCCTAATCACACTACTTTGCATAAATTTCAAAGTGAGTGGTTTGAAAACTTCAATTTTGACAAACTTGAGACTCCTAAAAATGCCAAGAATCAATTTGGAAGGTACAAAAACCTAAAAATGACTATATGTTTAAAAAAAATGGATATCAATTGTAAAAGTTACTTGAAATCCCTAGGTTTAATACTTAGACCCTGAAAATGCCTAAGTACTAACCTGATTAGATTTTGAAAAACTATTTTCCACATCATAAGGCATGCAACTATGAGACCAACTCTATTAGATGTTGAGTGACCCTAATTTATTATATTTACTAAAATAAATTTAAAGTATAAGTTTACATTTATATTGTTAAAATTTAGAGTAGTAAATATAATCTTATGGTCAAAGTTAGATTCATGTACAACTCCCACATGCTAGTGGAAATGGTTTGGGTCTTATAGCAAAGCAATGTGTATGCATTATATAATTATCGAGACATAATTTAAATAACATAATCACGTTAATTAAAATAATGAGATTGTGTTACCTAAAATGTCCATAGAATTGTCCCCCAACTCTGTGCACATACCCTAAATGTGAATATGAAAAATATAAGATGAAAACAAAGATGAGGAAAGGTCCCGCCGGGTGTCCCAAAATGTATTAAAGAAATATAGAAATACAAATAAGCTAAGAAATAAAATGAAATCTTAATTTAAATTAACTCAACCTATGATAGAGCTAAAAATAAAACAAAATTATACCTTAGCACAAAAATAAGATTCCTCCATTACAATGTGAATTCGATTTGCTCTATTTGAATTGTGGTTACTCACTCTTCCAATACAAGGGAAAATAGGCAGTGTTATGGTATGCAAACTCTTATAATCTTAACATGATAAACATTTAATGAATAATCTTAGATAAATTAGAGGAATAACCTCTAATTTATATAATTTAGAAATGGTTGTGAACTATCCATCTTAAGATCAACATCAAGGGCTAAGAATAAAAGGTAATGTTTAATTCATAATGGGAATTTTGGATTAAATATTAGAGTGAAGAATATGTGGGACTCAAAAATGAATATAAATTCATTTAGGAGGAAGATATGAAATAAAATTACTAAGTGGATATGAGGTGGGTTATTAAATTGGATAAAATCAGATCATGGAAGATAATGAGAATAAAGGTAGATTATTAAATCAGATCATGAAAGATAATGGGAATAAATATGGATTATTAAATTAGATTAAGGAAGATAATGAAAATAAAAGGTGGATTATTAAATTAGATCATAGAGGACAATATGATTATTAAATTGGAATGGCAGACAATAGGATTTATAAATTGTAATGGTGGATAATAAGATTATTAAATTAGAATGGTAGACAATAGGATTATTAAATTAGATCATGAAAGAAAATGGAAAAAAAAATAGATTATTAAATCAAAATAGTGGGGGATAGGTGGATCTTTAGGGCATGTGAGGATAATTTTGATTTTTCAAATTTATGAAAATTATGAATTTCAAAAATCCATGGAATTTTTAGTTAGATAAAGATTAATTAATTAACTTTGGATTAATTTAAGGATAATAAACAATGAATAACTATTAGTGATTAGTGAATAGGAAAAATTAAGGATGATTAAAGAGGATTATAAATGATTAGTTATTTAGTGAAAATAAGGTTAAAATCAACACAAAGTGTCTAATTTTAAGTATCTACACAATGTGTCACCAATATTTGAACCTGCCTAAGCAATCAATTCTTTCCCAAGTTGGTATTCTTTCATTATTGAAGGTAATAACTTACATAAGCAACATTTCACTTTATGCTACTCTCATTTACATAACAAATGATGAATTGAATATCAAACAAATCAAATTGTAGATTAAAAAATAATATGTTAAGAAAACAACAAGGTTTCCAAACTCAGGTAAACATGTCTCAACATTTTTTCCCTTAGCACTACACTATTAAATAATAGGCTCATATATAGTGACTATTATGAAATAAATGAAATGATGACTGTCAATGGTATCTATTGGGCATAGTAATGGTGATTGCAATCAACTTCTCCCTACTAGAAAATGTGGTGCCCAGCAACAATAGAGGATGGTGCATGGAACAAGGTCCCTAGTTTTGAGAAATAATGAATTATTCACCATAAATTCTTAAATGTTAGAAGATAAGCTTGAATCTAACATGTTTTTTTTATAGTTATAGGGGTTGGTAGTTTCCTCTTTATATTCTTTTACTATAGATTTTTTGTTTATTAATTTAAAAATCAAAATAAATATTAAGAGTAGTGTGTAATTAATTATTATTGATTATGAAATTAGAATAAATAATTTTTTGGATGAAGCAGTAGATTTATTTTACTTATATTTCCTTTTTAATATTATGTTTCATGCAATATTTATAGATCTATTTTAGACTATGTTTTTAACATATTATTTTTGTATTCATAAGTTACATGTATTTTTCATCTCCTTCAAATTGGTATTAGAGCCATTGAAGCTATTTGTGAAATATTGTTGAAGATTGTTTGTGAAGGAATATCTATGACAATGATGAGTTTATTTTTTGTTAAAGCAAGTTTATCAAGAAGAATGGTGGTTTTGAGTAATATTAGTCTTACTCAACCCCATATTACACAATTCAATGGAAATAATTACAATTATTAGAGCATCAAGATGAAGAATTTATTTTGTTCCCAAGACTTACGGGACTTGGTGGAGAATGGTTTCCTATAACCTCCTAATCAAATAGATTTAAATGGCCTAACACAAGCCCATAGGGATGTTCTCAAGAAGAATAGGAAGAAGGATGTGAAGGAATTATTTTTAATCTAGCAAGCAATGGAAGAGTTAATCTTTAAAAGAGTTGTAGTATTAAAAAATTCCAAATAGGAATGGGATAATTCCTAAAATTCATTTAAGGGAACCAACAAAGTCACACTGGTAAGATTAAAAATGCTTAGAAGATATTTTTAAAATATGAAAATGACAAATTCTAACTCTATAAGTGAATTATTTACTTGTGCTTTAAACATTGTGAATCAAATAAAGTATCATAAAGACATGCTAGATGATAAAAAAAGTTATAGAAAACATTTTGAAGAATTTTCCTGTTAGTCTTAATCCAATGTTTTAGTGATCAAAGATTCAAAATATTTATCACAAGTTTAAATTAATGAGATTATGGGGTCTTTGTAATCTCATGATAATATTTATAATATATCATATAGTTCCCTTATGAAAAATTCATTTAAATATAGTAATAGTAGAGGAACAAGAGGGGGAATAATGAGTTACATAGGTGGAAGAGGATTTTATAAAGGTAGGACTAACAACCATGAATGAAGAGAGAACAAATTCAAACTTATTTAAATGTAGAGGAGGTGGAGGCAGTAAGAATCCTCATAATCATGATTTCCATGCACAAGGTATATGGTATAAAAAATCTAAAATTTAATGTTATTATTATAATAAATTTAATCATTATTCAAATGAATGTAGAAAGAAACAATTTGGCATGAATAGGCATAATGAATTTTTTTTGATATAAAATCAATGTGAAAATGAAAATAGTGATTCAATGTTCATTACCTATAATGTTGTACAAGAAATTTTTTTAAATGTGATTTTAAAATAGTAGTTACAGTAATCACATTAGTGGAAACAAAGACATGTTTGAAAGCACATATGAATATGTGCACTTAAAATAGAAATTAGAGAATGATAAAAAGGTAATTGTAATGGGTAAAGGGAACACATACATTAAAACTAAGTAAAGAGATAAAATATGCATTTAGATGTGTATTATGTTCCTAATCTTAAACATAATTCAATGTGCATTTGATAGCTAGTACAAAATGGGTTTAAATTTTATTTTCAGAATAATGCATGTGTCATTCTAAATAAAAATTAAAGGTTGATTTAAAAATTCCAAATGACACAAAATAATATGTTTCCCTTAATTTTCCAAAGTGAGTTCTCTGTAGCATTCAAATCTATCATAAAATATTAGTCATGATTATGGTATTTAAGGTTTAGGTATATAATTTTTAGTGGCCTAAATGTATTGTTTTAGTCTTATAAAATGTCACTTGAGTGTGATTAGTGTCACTTGAGAGAACCTATCCCTAGCTTAGCCTTAGACCTATTTTAGGCCTCTTTTGATCCTTATTTAGCTTTCATGTGGGTATCCCAAAATTAGTCCTAGACCTTCCCCTTGAGATCCAAACCCTTAATGACCCAAGTTATACCATCTAGACACTAGCATGGTTATTTGGACACTAGCATACTACACTAGTGACCAAGGGACCATGATGGTGTATCTTGCCTAATTTAAACCCTGACATATATATTTTCAATTCTTAAGACACATAAGGTCAGCTTATACCTATTTCACACTCTGTACAAGCACCAAAGCAATATAAATGCATGATTTTTATCCCTTTACCCACTAAATGGAAATAAGATGCAAAATACACAAATAATATTATAACAAGTGCAAAATCAAGGTTATTGATCCTTATTTTTCACTACTTCTACATATAGTCATCTATAACCACCTTAAGCTTAGAATACATAGATTTATATTCTTAAACCTCATTCAAATCCTTCAATTTTAAACCCATACTAGCATTCACTTTAAATTTCACTAGTACTTAGATTAGGAGAACTAGATTGAGCTTGATCCCATCTCGAGGTATTGATATGTAGATAATTCTCAACATAGTGTGGTGTTGAGTATGTCCAACCTACCCAAATAACATCACACTTTTTCTACTTGTACTCTTAAAATACTCTAATAACATGGAATTATATGGTTTTCTCACAAATCAATATAAAATAGTTCACAAGCAATGAACTGGAGCTTGGCCACATAGGTACAGCTATATCAAACTTAATCAGAGATTCACCTAGAAGATCACACAATTTTTACATAAGGGACACTAGCATGATATGGAGGATACTAGTGTAATACACTACTATAAAAGGTACCAAAATAGTGTTAAATAGGGATTTTGACACTTGGATCTTGTTTATGGCATTCAGATCAACTTTTACACCAATTTATAGCCCTTAGATCATTCACCTCAGTCAGTTTCCAGCTAAGTACTTATTTGTGTCATTCATTACTAATTTTAAAAATATCATATTATGTCAATTCTTATAAAAATTAGTGGTTGTATTTATTACACATCTTTCAAATTATTCTTTATACTCATATCCTTTAAAAAAATAGGATTTACATACACTAAGTCACTAAAAGGTAAATCATTTAATGAACCTGACTTACTTTGAATAATACCCAAACCCTAGCCCTATATGATACTAGGGTTTGTATCCTTATTTTTCCTATTTCCCTTGGACATGTTAGGCTTTTCAGACTATATATAGATATTTTTAAACAAACTATTTCATTTTATTTTCTATATGCCATCTCAAAAAGTTATATCTCTTCCTTTAAGAAGAAGTTCTAGGCTTAGCGGTAATCCCATTTAGCATACTCAGATTCATTCCATTCGAGATTATACCATGTAAAAATAAATAGTTACAACCCCCCTAAATCATCCTTAACACCTTTATTATGTGGATTTCAATGATAATACATCTGAACATGAACAATACAATCGGGATCAAAATAATACACAAGATGGGAATCAAGAAACACTCCCCCTACCTGATAATGAGAATATTATAGTCAATAAGGATGAGATTTTATAAAGTTTTAGACATAAAATTTAGGAACAACCTGATGATCATGCACATATTCTACAATCCATAATGGAAATAAAGAATAAATCCAATAATGGTCAATCTTCTACTCCCCCAGATGCTAATATAGTTACACCTACTATGGGGGGAACTCAAATTCTACAAAAACCTTTCTAACTTGGAAACCTTCAATAATGGAAAAACTTCCTATGGATAGTACACATTCCTCTACTCTATATGTATAATCCCTTGTGTATGTGATCCATGATCTATAGGCTAAGGTGTTACATCTTCATTATGGATCCACTAGACCATCTTATTCCTTAGATTATCATGTTATTTTACATACACATTTGACACATCACATAGCAGAAACTCATTTACCATCCAAATTCATGGGACCCAAGCTTACTTTGTATGATGGTAAGGGTGACCTAGAGTACCGTCTATGAGATTTTCACACAAAATTCTTAGATTATGTGTTGAATTATTAGCTCTTCACTAAGTTATTCCCTAATAGTTTAAATGACTATCCATTACAATGGTTTTATGATCTTCACAATATGTCCATCACAACATTAAATCCATTGAAAAATATGTTTTGGAACACTTTTCAATCAACATTAGTCATAAGGTTTCATATGCTCAAGTGGCACAACTCAACAAAAAATCCAATGATCCACTAGTTGAGTATGTCTTGTTATATAAAACTATATTAACAAAGATGACTAGCCCCATGGTAGATAAATAAATCCAAGACACATTCAAGAAGAGTTTGTTATCGACATTACACAAAGCTATCATATTCAATAATTTTCCATCATTCATAGATCCTTTTCATACAATGAAATAATGGAAAGTTAAACTTAAATCTCCATTTGCAAACTAAATTACACAACTAGATTAGATTCAACTACTAAGATTTATAATAATCCTCCATATAAAGTAAAGCCTAGTGAGAACAAGAATGATTAAAAAACAATAGTTAATATAGCTTTAGATCCACCTATTCACATGGTTTTATTAGTTCCTCCAAGGATACCTTTTATGACTCTTCCTTAGTCACCATCATGGGTTCTACAATAGCTCTTAGAATGCAGTGTCATATATCTCCCTCTCATCAAAGAGGTTGATATGACTAGGACTCTTCCAAGAAATTATGATGCTAATGCATTATGAAACTATCATAGGGCACCATGCCATACTACAAATAGATACATTATCTTAAAATATAATATACAAGATTTGATAGAAGATAATATCATTGATGTTGGCACTCCTACATAGGCACCTAAACCACAACCAATGGAAGCAAAAGAATTGAAAATATTTTCAAATCTAATTCCAAAACATATAGCTAATGAGACAGAAGGCACTTCAAGTGTTTATTATACATATCAGGAACATCCACACTATCATCTTATCATAGTCATATAATGGATCCACATCCTTTACATAATATTATTGGTGTGTATCATACTATAGTTCCAGTTAGATCTCTTATCACTTTTTCACAGTAAGAGATATTTGATAGTGATAGATATATATGCACTCTTTGTATGAGACTATATTGATCATCATCCTATCTAGAGTATCATGGTTAACAATAGGTCAAGTATCAACATGTATACCATCACACTTCTACATCACTTGGGTTATTCAGATAAGGATATTTCTCAGATAGATACAATTATTCATGTCTTTAGTGGCCATGTCTAGAGTTCTATTCAAGATATTTTATTTCCATTATAGGTTATGCCCACACATGTGGTAACCAAATTCATAGTAGTACCTAGTGTAGGCACATTTGATATGTTATTTGGTAGGCCTTGGATATAGTATCTTTGATCTATTCCATCTAATATACATAGATGTCTCAAGTATATACATGTTAATCAGGTGGTTATAGTTGAGGACCTTCCATATGAGTATCCTTTACCTATTTCACAACCACGTATATAGTAGTCATCAATTATAGTTTTAATCATAGATCTACTAGCACACTTTAAATGCCAATTGAGCCACCAGTGTAGGTGATGTGTACTCCTATAGTAGTACCATGTATGCATACTCTCCCATAGAGACCTTTATTAAAGAGATCCCTGCATTAGAGACATGTTGTGGATTCCTAGAGGGCCTCTCTCTCCACCACCACATATATTAGTGTTACAATAGAGAGCATCCCTACCAATTGCAACATGCTCTACGAGATGGGTTTCTAAATGTACCATAGTTCACAACCCAATTTAATCATCTTCATAGATTCATGACCCTACTCCATAGGTAGTTTTAGCTATAAATCACTTAGTACATCCTATTCTTAGATCCCTGATACCTCATCACATAATACACACGATCACTCTTCCTTTACTTGATATAAGACGCATTGATTATGAGTCTCTTTTAAGACTCAGTGAGTAGCATGTTCCTCTCTACTTGTAAATATATTATCTTATATTTCTCTTTGTATATAGTTTCATTTTCATGATTGCTTATACATATCTTATACTCAAAAAATACAAAAACATGCAAATATTGATAAAAACACAAAAATTAGATTGTTTGCATATCCATGTTTACATTTTTATGCTTTTCAGGTACTACATATGTAACTATCTTAGTATAGTCAATTTTATCATACATACATGATTCACTTGTTCTTATTGAGTGTTTACAAATTATTATAGGACTTAGGTCTAGCACACGGATCTAGATTTTCTACTATCTACCCATTAGAGGCACATACATAGATTCATCATTGATGCATTTTCCCATTTAGGGCATTTTATACATAGATTTTGGTTTACCAATTTACATCCTTTTATACTCTATATCACAGATTTAATATTGATTATATCCTGATATTGATCATCCCATACTACTCATATTTTTTGTCAACTACTAATACTATAGACTCATCTTATGTAAATATTTTATCTTATTCAGATTTTTACCACATGTTCATATATAATTTCATTTCTAGATTTCCTAGTTTGGATTTTCTTATCTCCCTATTTCTACATCTATTCAAAGGCATTTGAATATGCCATTGATGTATGGCTCTACACTAATTCCTTAGATTGTATGTGTGCTTTGGACATGTGCCCATGTCCTTGTGTGTGACTTTTTGAATATTTATGTAGACATTTAAACATGGCCTTCCATGTGGCTCTAATACAACCTAATTTTTGTTAGTGTATATGGACATTTAAACATGTCCTTGTATGTATTGATTTCTCAAATTTAGTGACATGTGACCATGTCCTTTGTATTATGGCCCTTTGGCCTAATTTGCATGCCTGATGTGTGTTGTATGTTTGCTTTCATGTATGTGTCATGTCCATGATGCTTATCTCTTGATTGTTACTTTCATAACCATTTTTTGATGTCATGAGTGCTCTCATGCATCTCCCCTTCCTCCTCAGGTGCCTTGATGGACATCATGCCCCATCCCCCCTAGGTAGTTACATAGATTTTTACTCAAATTTGTTGTTCATACACATGATTGCATTGTTATATATATATATATATATATCTTTAAAATTTTGTGAATTCTATATCTAACACATCCTATATTTCCAATTTATGCTCAGACTCTATTACATTTTGATGTCATGTATACATATTATATTGGTTTATTATGTAGATATCATATTTTTTCAGCCTAACACACATTATACAAAGATTTTATTTTGAGAATAGTTATTACATAGGTATAAAAATTCCCATCAAAAGAGGGGGAATTCATAGGGTTTTATCATAGAGAGCAAGACATCTGAGTACACTGAGATTATAGTTTTCAACATGTAGACATAGAATTATAGAGCTCAAAATTAGGAAAACATAGTGTAAAATAGTCAGATAGAGATCAGAGTTAGCTTGGCAAGAAGAAAAACACAGAGGATACTATCATGACATAGAGAACACTATCATGGTGTGTTAATATCCAAGGAACCATGCTACTATCTAGTATCCCAAAAAAAGGAAAGTCTAGATGTACAAGAAGAACATAATAGCTACAATCTAGATTTACATAGTTTCACTCACAGGTTATCAGATTTGATTACTTTATTCTCAATTTTTCATAAAATCATAGCAGGTTTGCTTAGATTGGGTGAATATTGTGTGGAATTATCACTCACATTTAGGTTTCATATATAATTAGACATAGATTACTATAACTCAGTCTAGAATCCATATGCATAAATATCAGAATTGGGAGCATGTGCATGATACATTATTTCCACATGATCAATTTTATACTAGATTATCTCAGATGGAATGATGAATCCATGTCATTATCCACATTGTATACTTTAGACACCATTTTTACCAAGTCTCACACTAGATTGATGAATTATTCCATCCATAACAATTAACATTTTTTAGTAGTCCTTGAGCTACATTCTTGAGTGCCCAAGAGGCCCCTTAGCCATTTTACATTTTAGAGTTTTTGAGTGACCCTAAATCCATCCTACATAGTTTCAGTTACATCATAAATTTTTAGTTACAAATACAATTACTACACATAGATAGGAAATGATGGATTCATATCTTACTTGAGCTCTTGAGCCACATACATAGGAGGGTTGGACAAGCCATAATTCCAATCCAAGTTATTCATAGTGTATGATCTATTAAATAGGGGTGGGAAATGATGGATTCAAAACTCGATTAAGTTATTTAGCCACCCACACATGGGGATTAAGAAAGTCATCATCTCAATCCAAGCTATTAATTATTTTATCACTAGTTACACACATAGAGGATGTCACTAGGTTATTACATTGGTTAACATATTCAATGAGGTATATTAATTATCTCTCCTCTCTCTCTCTCTCTCTCTCTCTCTCTCTCTCTCTCTCTCTCTCTCTCTCTCTCTCTCTCTCTCTCTCTCTCTCTCTCTCTCTCTCTCTCTCTCTCTCTCTCTCTCTCTCTCTCTCTCTCTCTCTCTCTCTCTCTCTCTCTACTCAATTTTGTCTTTAATTTTACTAGTCCTTAAGTAATGACTGATTCATCCATGTTTCATTTATGAGATACGTAATGGAGCATGCTTCACATACTCTGACCTAACTTCATGAGCTTCACCTCTTAAGTAAACCTAGGTATGCTTATTTTTCCTTTATCATAGTCATTTTGATTTTTTATATTTCTAAAATAAATTGGGGAAAATGTAGTCATATTAAATGTCAATTGAGATTAATGAGTGTCACTTGAGACCTCCTATCCATAGCTTACCCTTAGACCTATCTTAGGTACTCTATTGACCCTTATCCAACTTTCACATAGGTATTACACATTGTTAAACATCCCAAAATGAGTCTTAGACCTTCCCCTAGGGATCTATCCACTTAGTGCCCCAAGTTCTACCACCTGGACACTAGTGCAGTTCTTTGGACACTAGAACATTGCACTAATGACCAAGGGATTGCACTAGTGTCCCTTGCCTAATTTCAGCCCCAATAGATATATTTTCAATTCTTAATAAACCTAGAGTCATCCTAGACCTATTTCACAATCACCAAATTAGTATAAATACATGAATCTTAGACATTTATCCACTACATGAAAATCAGATGCAAAATACACAAATAGGTTTAGAATAAGTTATGTAAAATCAAATTTATTGGTCCCTATTCTACCTTAATTCTATATACAGTCATCTATAACCACCCTAAACTTAGAATACATAGATTTCTAGTCTCAAGCCTCATTTAAATCACTCAAGTCAACACTCATACTACCATTCACTTGCACTTGCACTGACACTTAGATTATGATAACTACATCGGTCTTGATCCCCTCTTGAGGTATTGGTATGTAGTCAACTCTCAGCACAATGATGTGTTGAGGACATCTAGTCTACCTAGATAATATCACATTTTTTCTAATTTTTCTCTTCAAATACGCTAACAACATGGAAGCCTAGGGTTTTATCACAAATCAGTCAAAAATAGTGCACACATAGTGAATCAAGGCTCATCCACATAAGTACAGGTAGATCAAACTTTGATAAATGTGCACCTAGAAGATCACATAGTTTTTAAATAAGGGAAACTACCATGAGAAGGAGGATACTAGTGTAGTGTGCTATTATCCAAGGTATTGTGCTACTATCCAAGATGGTTTATGACACCTAGATCTTATTTATGACACTCAAATCAACTTCTACATAAGTTATCAACCCCTAAATCATTTGCCTCAGTTAATTTATAGTTAAGTATTTATTTATTTCATTTATTGATATTTTTTATAAATATCATATTAGGCCAATTATTATACAAATTAGTGGTTGTATTTATTGCATATCTTTCCCTTGATTTACTCTACTCATACCCTTTAATAACCTAGGATTTAAATACATTGAGTCCTTAAAAGTTAAATCAATTGCATAAAAATAACATAATGAATGGAATATCTTTGATTGATCAACATAATTAAATTTTTGAATGTTGAATTCTTAGTAATTATCATAGAGAATAATTCCCAATGGAAAGTCATATAGAGAAAGAAAACCACTAGAGATTTTGCATTCAAATTTATGTGGGCCTATGTAAACACTTTCAGCAAGCAATAGTTTATAATTTACAACTTTTATAGATGATTATGCCAGGAAAACTTGGGTATATTTTTTTAAACATAAATTAAAAACTATTAGAATCTTTCAGTAGTTTAAATATTTGGTTGAGAATCAAAGTGGGAACTACATAAAGGTATTAAGAATAGACAAATGTGGTGAATATGTGTCTAATGATTTTATAATTTTTTGAAAAATAAATTATATCAATAAATAATTCACTACCAAGTATACACTATAACAAAATGGCATTGCATAAATGAAGAATACAAGAATCATGGAGATGGCAAGAATAATGATGAATACTATACATATACCAAATGAGTATTGGGTTGAGGTTGTAGATTGTGTAGTGTACATTTTGAACGGTCTACCCATAAAAAATGTAAAATACTAGGTACCAAAAGATGCATGGAGTGATAAAAAACATATTTTTTCTCATTTGAGAGTGTTGGAGTGCATTTCATATACACATGTTCCTGATGAAAAAAGGAAAAAGTTAGATGACAAAGGATGATGATGTGTTTTTTGGGATACAATAGCAATCAAAAGCATATAAGTTGTATAATCCCATCACAAATAAGACTACAATCAGTAGAGATGTCAAGTTTCTTGAAGATGAAGAATGAATTTGGAATGGAAAGCTACAATAGGAAAAACAATAACTTGAGACTAGAGAGTTTATTGAAAGTTCTTCTAGATCAAGTACTCCAAATAGTAGTCAACAAGGTCCTACTCTAGAGTTACCTCCATTCAATATTTCTAGTTCACATGGAGAAACTTCACCAACAACACCTAGATATCACTCTATTAATAGTTTAGGATCAAATGAGACTCCAAAGTAGATAATGAGATTGAGAGAAATATATAAGGTAACTCAAGGTAGTCATCATGATAATTTGATTTTAGATTTTACACTATTTTCTATTGCTAATATTTTCTACTTTGAAGAGATAATTAAGAATGAGAATTGGCAAAAATACATGGATGATGAAATAAAGGTAATAGAGAAAAATCACATCTATCAATTAGTTAATTTTCTAGAAGGAAAAGATGTAATTGGTGTAAAGTGTAATGTAGAGAACACAATTTTGATCAAAATCACTTCTTTATTCAATAATGATAAGAATAGTTATAAAAAAACAATTGGTCCTAATTTTTAGGAAAAAAACCTTATATCTAACTTTCATTCTTATCTCCACTCCTATTTTCTTCCCTAGAATCTCTCAAATATAATCTAAATATCCTCACTCAATATTCTTTATTGAGTGAGTTATGTAAACAAACAAATAAGTAATCATATGACTACACACCTAAAATCTACCCATACAATATCATTTCTCATCATTAATAAATTTGATCACTAATATAATAATTTACTAACATTCCTCCCTTAGTGCTCACATGGGGAAAGGAATCACATGGACTAAATTTATTTATATTACCACCCTTGAATTTTAACTTGTGGACATCAATACCCCGATAACACATTCGATACATAAATGAGAAATTGTTTACATTTGATGAGGTCAAATGTTTTATTATCATATACCTTACAATATAAGATTATTAAACATTTTTGCCACACAACTTAGACACTTACTATAACAAGTTTAAAAGACAATATAAAACCATAATATATAT
>JARHVA010009865.1:135000-256871 GCA_037957365.1 Torreya grandis
GCCCTATGCACATCATTATAGATTGAGCCAATTAGTTAATTTGGGTAATGAGTGATGCAATTTGGGCCAAATTGAGCCATATGCACATAATTCTTACTCTAAATGATGTTAATTAAATATAAACTAATTTTTTTAGGTTTTAGGGTTTAGGGTCCAATCATGAAGACAATTGAGCTACTTAAATCCATTTATGAGTATAGAAAATGATTTTGGGCACAATTAACCCCAACACCATCACAAATTGAACCAATCAACCAACTAGGACAATAATTAATGTGACTTGCATTGAATTGAACCCTATGAACATAATTAAGTGGGTTTAAATAAAATGGTTTAAGGTAAATATATTTTATGATTTAAGGTTTAGGGTTTAAGGCGTAAGGCTTAGGGTATATAGGGTTTAGGTTTTAGGGTATAAGGTCTAATCGTGAAGGAAAATAGGGCCAAATTAAGCTCCTTTAACCTATTTGTGACTACATAATGTGATTTTAGGCTTAATTAGCCCCCACGTCATCATATATTGAGCCAATTAGTCAATTGGGGAAATGAGTAATGTGATTTCAACTAAATTGAGCCTTGTGAACATAATTCTTACTCTAAAGGATGTTAATTCAGGATAAATAAATTGTTTTATAGTTTAGAGTTTAAAATTTAGGGTTTAGGGTGGATAATTGTGAAGTCAATTGAGATGTTTGAACCCATTTATGAGTATAAAAAGTGATTTTGGGCATAATTAGCCCCAACCCGATCCCAAATTGAACCAATAAGTAATGTGATTTACATTGAATTGATCCTTATAAACATAATTGAGGTTAAATCTAATATTTTAAGGTAAATATGGTTTATGATTTAAGGTTTAGGGTTTGGAGTTTAGGGATTAAGGCTTAAGGTATACAGGGTTTAGGTTTTAGGGTATAAGGTCTAATGGTAAAGGTAATTAGGGCCAAATTCAACTCCTTTAACCTATTTTTTAATATAAAATGTGATTTTGGGCTTAATTGGCCCCCACATCATCATAAATTGAGCCAATTAGTCAATTGGGGTAATGAGTGATGCAATTTTGGGAGCCTTATGAACATAATTCTTACTCTAAATGATGCTAATTAAGGATAAATTGATTGGTTTAGGGTTTAAAATTTAGGGTTTATGGTCTAATTACAAAGGAAAGTGAGGATAATTTTAGCTGCTTGAACCTATTTGTGGCTAAATAATGTGTTTTTTGGGTTCAAATAGCCCCTATGCCATCACACATAGAGTGATATAGTTAATTAGAGTAGTTAGTGGTGTGATTTGGACCAAATTGATCCTTGTGGACCTAATTCTTAGTCTAAATGAAGGTAATTGGGGATCAAATCATTTTTTTATGGTTTTAAGAGTTTATGATTTAGGGTTTAGTGTTTCTAGGGTTTTGGGTTTGGGGATTAAAGTTTAGTTTTGAGGGTATAAGGTCAAATATATCAAGGTTTTAGTGGTAAGGGTTTAGGTTAGGGTGTTTATGCATACATCCAATACCGCATATGTAGTTTGGTTAGTGTTAAAAAAAATTAGGTCAACTTCCTTCTTTTAGATTAAGACTTATGTCCCCTGGGTACTCTAGTATGTTCTATTTTGTATACTACAGATCTATTTTTTACTGATTTGATACATGTCCCCACCCTCAAAAGTTAAAAACTTTGTATAATCATGGTTGAATAAAGAGTTCATGTCTATTTTTTAATAATTTTATTATTTTCCCCACTTGGTACTACACATCAAGTAGGTATGATTCTTAATAATTGAATTTTTGTCCCCACACTCAAAAGTTGACAGCTTTGTGAAATCATGAGTGATGGATTTCATAATAACAAGAATAATTTAAAGGGAAAAATGCATAAGGAATTACATGTGCATGGATAAAATCAAAGGCATTGAATGCAAAAACTTCATGCAAGTAAGTATACTATCCCTAACGAATTGAATGTCACAAATAATGATGAAATGAACAATGATATTATACCAAATTCTAAAAGTATAATTGACAATTTTGATAATATACTAAATTATAATGCAAGTCCACATTCAAATTTTATGGTTTTTAATTTTGATGATGATGATAGAATGCATAATGATGTAAATTACATGGAAACACTGATTCATGAAAGTAACAATCAAGAAAACACTATGGGAACACCATTGAATGAAGAAAATAGCAATGAATAAAATAATATGGATACACCAAATCAATCAAATTTACCACTAAGATCACCTCCTAGGATTTGGAAAAGAAGACATGTTTTTAATTGAAATTGATGAAAACATTTTGAAACCAGTGACTTAAAAAATGTCTTGGCACCATATGAGAAGAAAAGCTGAAAACTTTTTGAACTCATAATTTCACAAATTAAATGAAACTCAAAGATGATAATTGTTTGTTACATTGATGAAAATTCATAATATGAGACCTATAATGAACACCTTAGGACTAAGAACATCTAACATTGATGGTGTAAACAAGGCAATTGTTGGAATTTTGTACATAATGCATACCATCAAGTAGGTGTGAATAAATGCACCAAAAATGGCAACATTACCTGATGCATTATTGCAACTTTTGTGGTAAGTTTTCAAACAAAGAATAAATGATTGATTAGACAAATAAGCTAAGAATTGCACATAAATATAAAAACATTGATGAAAGTAATTGGGAGATGTAGAATACTTGACATTTTTTATAACAATGACTTGTGGGCATTCTCTAGTAGATTCTCACGAAAAGAGAAGGCTATATCCAATGCCATAAAAGATTTACTTGCAGATTTTTGAAAAGATAAAACAAAGGTGTCACCTAATATTAGAGATTTAGTGAAAATAACAGTTATTTCTTGTGATCATTAACCACATCCTAAACAATTTTTTGATATGATCCAAACATAATTGTACTCTAATTTTTTTTAAAACATATCCACATATTTCCATTAGTCAAAGATATTTTGAAATGGCCAAACCCTTCTATATGAAAATCAATCACACACACACTACTTGTTGTTGTAGGAAACATGTTAAATTTTCTATACATTATGATATTTTTCATCACGTTCATTATACCTTGCATACTGACAACATTTTTTAGGAGTGTGGAGTGGAAGACCCATAAAAATTGGAAAGGGAATTTATTCCATCTATTTTTTGTGAACAATGAGATGGACAATTTTTTTTATAATAAGGCATGTTTGGATGGAAATTTCAACATTTGTGATGGATTTAAAATTTTTGAAAAAATTTACCCATGAGGAGAGTACACACAGAATTGGACAAGAATTGGTTAGTTTTAGTAAATATAAATATGTAAGATATCAATTAAAAGATATAAAATAATCTAAAAAGTGTGAGATTATTATAGATAAATGTCTATTTTCAAATTTATGGACAAAATCAGGGAAGAAATTGTATATGATTATACAAGGTAAACACATAGAGCTCGATGGCTATATGAACGATTCAAGTTAAGTACGGACACATTCCCACTTGATACTATTTTTTCTAGAGTTAACTTTGTATAGAATTACACATTGCAACCACAAAGAGAGGTTCAATCAAAATACTACTATTCAATATAGATTTCCTTTTTTGTACATATAGTATTCATGCATTCACTTGATAGTATAGAGCATGATTAAAAAATATTAAGGGAGTACTGCTTATATGCCAGTGATGATCAAACACATTATTTAGAGTATGTGAAAGGTAGTTTTCAGATGTTTTATGGCAATTTGAGTGAAAGGAACATTACTTTTAATCAACATTATATTTGGTCAAATAAATGCATGTCATAATTAAAGAATGAATGGATGTTCTACTAGCTAAGTAGGATGTGTATGCAATCAAAAGTTCATGATGTACATGAATTAATCCTAGATCAGATAAGAAAGAGTGAACCTACACTTCTAATTGGGTATATACTTGTTAAGCAAGATCATGACCAATATGGGGATCTGTTAGACCCAATTAGGAGATCACTCATCACAACATACCATGCTAAAAAGGGTTCCAAAGCCTACAATCTCACATGATCACACAACCCTAAAAGAGTCCTATGATTTGATATTTCACTTATACTAATAAACAAGAAAGTAAAATATTATAATAACAAGAAAAGTAAACTAATCTAGTGTGCACCAAAGCTTTTGGCACAAAATGGGTGTTAGAACAAAATAAATAAACAAAAACTAAACTAAACATGCATAGGAGACATGTACTCATGTCAATGTATATGAAATCCTAATACATGGAAGAAAAGAATACATATTGCATTATCTATCTACTCTTACAAAGGAGAAATAAAGTTAGGAATACTTACCTTTGAAGATGAACCTGTCGAGCCGCAATCTCTCCCTTAGCCAAGGTGCTTCATGAGAGATTATTGTGGTTGTAAGGATAACCAAGATAATCATATCTAGGCTACATGACCTACCTAAGAATATAAAATACTTCTCCACAAGATAATATTAGAGCTCTAAATAAATTATTGAACCCTAAAGCTTTATTCCTCAAGTAGAATGGTCAATAAGTAGATGTTCATTCATACTTATTTTCTTTCTTATTTTCTTCTTATCAAATGGTGGTAAATGACCTTGTATATATAATGGTAGCTTACCTAAAAAAATTTAGATATGTCAGTTGTATTAGGTCAACCGAGTTGATCTAGTATATTTTTGGGCTAATGCCTAAAGTCTATGCTAGGTCGGCTAGCATGCTAATAAACCAAAAGAACTAAAGTGTCTCTATAATACACTAGGTCAACCAGGTCAACCTAGTGTATTGAATAGGTCAAAAGGATAACAAGGCAAATAATGAGGGAATAAAACATGATAATGACTAGAATGGATAGGAAAGAGAAGAATAAGCTTAGGGTTTACGTTTTTTATGAGACTAGAGTGTGGATGGCAAGTGGCAAAAGGAACAACAATCTTTTGAAGCATCGATAGTCTACCTACCCCTTTCCCAATGCACCCAATATAACATGCACTCAAAGAGAGTGAGACTCAATAGGTTAATGTAAGATACAAAGTGTCATTAATAAATAAAAGTTTTAAAATATTATGTGTATACATATGCCTTAGCCGAAGCTCATCACGTGTTACGTAAGTGCAACATAGGATGGTACTTCAAAGATAGAACATGATAATACATAAGGTTAATGCTAAGTATGTTGTAATAAGAAGAAAATAAGATAAAGGAAAGGAAATAATTAAAAAACACATAACTTTAACTTACCTTAATGCTATAGATAAATAATAAGACAACAAGAAAGTGAAGGTGTCCAATGTAAAACACACTAGGCAAACCTGTAAAAGTTAGTGCAAAAATAGCCAAAAATCAAAAAAATTGGATGATAGACATATGATAGTGGAAAAAAATCTCTACGTCATCATGAATCCAATGCATTTTATAGTTTTCAAAATGAATGAATAGAAACAAATATATAAGAAAAACAAAGATTTTGAAGGAAAATAATTGTAGTAATTGAATTTTGAAAAGTTTTTTTAAATAGGGCCAAAGATAATTCATTTTTTATTTTGAATTTTAATAGAAGAGAAAGAGAGATCTGATACCAAACAAGGATAGGATGGTGAAGTAATGATAGGATAGATAAGGAGGACACCTAAAGGCGACAACAGATGCACTACAGGTATACAACTATGAATCTCAAACCAATTTTTGAAATATGTATTGAATTAAGTGAATTTTTTAAAATATTTGATTTTAAGCATTTATACATGTCAAAATTGAATAAGATTAGATTATAAGAGTAGAAAATAAGAAGATAGGAAATGGGTTGGAAGGAAATGGGGAAAAAATGAGAAAAATGCATATTTTTAGCAAAATAGACTAGGTCAGCACACTAAACCTACTAGGTTGACTAGATCAACCTAGTAGGTCGAATCAAGGTGAAAATCCATGTGGTCAACCTAGTAGGTATAGGTTGACCTAGTGTATTTTGAAAGCTAAGACCTAGTGAAAAAGTGTCCAATTAGTCTGTAAGGGCTAGAATAAAAACTTAACACTAGGGAGAAGAAGATAAGAGGAAAAATAAGAAATTTAGGATAAAATAAGATAAAAAATAGGGAAATTTTTGGTCAAACTAGGTTGACTAAAGAATCAAAATTAGCATGGAAAAGCATACAAGAAGCTGAAAGAGGGTTAGAATGGCCCAAAATGACCAAAAAAGGGAAAGAAGGACCAAAATAGGATAAAATAGATAAAAATGAATAAATTATTATTGTTTTTTATTAAAAATAGAAATGTATAAAGAATGTGTTGGTTATACAAGACATGGAGGAACTAATACTTCCTTTGTTATTTCTTGATTGCATAGACAACAATAGTTCTATAGGTTATTAGACATGTCTTGGTTTCCACAATTATTAGACAAGTTGATGGATGGAGATAGAGCTAGGATGGTACTCATAGGTCTAAGAGGTATATCAGATATATGTAGGATCCCTCTTAATGTGGATGTGTCGATCATGTTCCTTATTTATTTAGAATGATTGACCAACATCTTTAGATGGGAGGTAGATGGGGATGTGATAGAGGTAGATATCACACTAGAGGATGTCCATTCCATCCTTGAACTACCCATAGTAGGAGCATCCATGACTGTAGGGATACCATATAACATAGAGGAGAGGGGAGCTTTAGCCATGTGGGTTATAGGCTCAAAGATGATATTATCAAGGTGGAGAGTGGGTATGGATGATGTGTATATGTCATAAATTCTAGCTCTCTAAAAGGTGGTGATAGGCCTTATGACATAGTGAATTCTCTATCATAAGTCAGATGGCAAAGTACCACTATATGTGGTAGTCTTGAGAAGGATGATGCTATAGGAGGGAGTATTATATGATCTAGGCTCTATCATTTGGGTCTAGTTATTTCATGATCTATTTGAGATGTGGGTCAGAGGACATAAGACCATGGGACTAATCATACTATTAATAACATGAATATATGATATATTTCATATATATCAGCTAGTTGGGTTACCTCATGCAATCAATGATAGGTCACCTTGAGTGAGGAGATGGAGGGAGGACTAGGTAGCATAGGTTGTGCCCCACATGTTAGTGCTACAGATGGTGAGACATATCGATATAGTATGGAAATCATATGAGCAGCTAGTGACTACTTGGGAGAGATAGCACACATTTGGACTAGTGTTAGATAAGAGAGAGGTGATAGGGAACTATACATGGTGGAGAGAACCACATCTAGTGGCATGGGTGCTAGGGAAGATAGGTCTACCCCATCTAATGACACTGATACTCATGCCTGAGTAGTGGACTTGACATGTGAGAGAGCCACAAGGAAGAGGGGACTCAAACCATTGATAGTGAGACTGACATTGAGGACATACTAAGAACAACCATGGACTATTCAGGCATGATAAGGAGAAGAGTAGGAGGAGGTAGAGGTAGAGGTAGAGATATTAGATGTACCACCACTAGCTCCATAGAGATATGAGCCATGACTACCAAAGACATGGTAGAGATTGAGGAAAGAGGAGTTATTGAAGACCATCATCATCCTTGATGAGTCAATAGAGGAGCTAAAGGAGAGATGAATGAGGGAGAGACTACTCAGGTATAGGTTGAGATGGATGTGAGCCATGATAGCTAGGTCTAAGCTAAGGAGGTGGCCTATAAAAGAGGTAGTAGAGGCCACATAGATAGGGAGATGGTGCTAGGTATTCATGTAAATGGTGAGACCATAGGAGCTGAGACACAACTAGGTATGAATATGGTTGAATTATTTATCAAGTTGTTATTTGGTAGATAGATAGATATTATGAGATATGAAAGATATCAAATATCCATCTGATGTGATTTTATATGTGTACCTGAGGATAAGAAGGAGATATGGGGTTCCATAGTTAGGGGAGCACTTCATGACATCCTAGATGAGACTTTATAGTCATAAGACCCCATGACACTAGAGGATTTGAGTATACCATCTACCCCATCTTAGGTGAGCTAGTTTAGACTAGAGAGAGAGACTATAAGGTAGATATAGATGTAGAGAGAAGGCACAACCACCAATAAAGATGGGTATAGGGGAAAGGTAGGCATAGTAGGCCCTAGCTAATGAGAGAGATACATATTTAGAGATAGTGACATAGATGATTTAGGTATATATGGTGATGTAGACCTAACTGACGTAGGCACATGTAGTGACCCAGACCAAGTTGGTACATGTATAGGTGTAGATAGCACATCTATAGGGATAGGTAGCGAGATTGAGATCGTAGACTACCTCATTATAGTGTACCATTTAGAGGAGTCAGACTGAGGCCTTAACAGGTAGCATCGATAGGCCATGAGATAGACATGATAGATCTCAGCCCTAGTGCTGAGGCATTGTATGTGATTGTATATGTTGTATCAAAATCTTGAGATGTGTGTGTGTGTGTGTGTGTGTGTGTGTGTGTGTGTGTGTGTGTGCGTGTGTGTGTGTGTGTGTGTGTGATGTTTGATTTTGGCTTATTGTTGTTGGTTTTGTATGTTGTCTTTATGGTTGTTGTGTTTGTTCATTATGGTTGAGGTTATGGATGCTTTAGATATATGTCTTTCTAGAACATGCATTTATCTTTGTTATATATGTTATAGGAGATATATGTGATGTGGTTTCTTTTCTATCATTATGGATTACACATGCATGGTTAAAAAGAAACAAGTGAAAAAGGACTTGGAAAAATATAATCAATCAAAGAAATGCACTACACACTAATTCAAACTAGAAAATGTGTAATAACATGAAAAAAGACTAAATATAACAATCTAAGAAAATGGAAAACAAAATGGTAAAAAGAGATTTGTTTTTAAAATAATGTAAAATATTTTGGATCAAATTCAAAAAAGTAAAATCATACTAAATATCATGTTGGGAAGTATGACAAACAATGTAATAAAATGGAAGGTATGTAAAAGGGTTCAAATGGTAATAAAATCAAATCAAATTAATTCAATCAATTTATGCTATTTCATAATGAGAAGTACTAAATAAAAATAAAATTTGTAAAAACTTGGTCTTAAAGTAATCATACTAATTCAAGCTGGGAAGTATGAGAAATTCAATACATGGTTATAATCTTACATGCACTTGAAAAATAAGAAAATAAAAGGCAAAATACAAATGAAGTAAGCATAAAACATACTAAATATCAAGATTCTAAGTATGTCAAATGATGTGCAACCTCATAATCAATAGAATTTGATCTCTTACTTAACACATGTAATTTGGATGGTGACTTGTTTGATGGAAAATGTTTGTTTTGTGAGGTGGGCCAAGTCCTATCCATGGTATTAACTATAACTCACAAAAGAAAACCCAAGGGGTACCAAACCAACATTGGTAACAAAAAGGATTAGGACTGGTAAATCAAGGATGTGGGTAATAGGATGGAAAAGTTAGTAATTTGTGAGGGATGTTGGGTCCTATCTATTATCTTACAAAACAACTCACAAATGAAATCCCATGGGTAGTGATCAGTAAGCAAGATAATATTTCTCAAATGGAAATATGAGGAAAGGGAATGAAAAAGGGAGTGTAAAAATAAAATACTTAGGCATCTTATGAGAATACCTTAGGAGGCAAGAGGCATACTAAGGACATGAGAAGACACTAAGTGACTAGTGGTCATCTATATACAAAGGAAACATGTTCCTTATAGATAGAGTTTTTTAGGTAGATAAGTGTGATACTAAGATAAACTCAAGAAGGTATATTAGAATAAGGAAAATTAAAATGGACCTACCTTCCAACAATGTGTTCCCCGCTCCTTATGACCCCTTATAGAGCCATCAGTCTACTATAAAGATTGGGTACTTGAGAAAGTAGGTAGCACTTAAAATATTTTTTTATTCTCCTTTTCTAATCTACTGGCCTACCACACCCCAAAGAACCTTAGCTCTATCATGAGGCCAACTATGGAGTTTGAGCTTTGACTAAAATAAGGAGATGTGCTTTGAATCACATCTTTTAGTGTGATTAGAATTTTAAGATATTCAATATGTTTGCCTTTTGATATCATTTCCTTTTATTTAAATGAATTGGATTTTAACTTTTTTAAGGATTTTTCTTATTCCTCCTCCTTACAGACTTGGAATGACCAATAATGAGAGAGATAGTGATACACACGAATGAGTTTTAGGCTTAAGGCTAAAGGAAGCTAAGTAACCTAAGACAAAATATTGACTAGGACACTTGGCCTTGGTAATGACAAGTATGTGATCTCAAGTCTTAACCATGTATATGCTTAGTTTTCAGAAAAGGAAGAAGGAAAAAGGAGATCCAAAGGTGGATCAATAAAAGGAAATATTAATGAGAAATATTATTTGCTAACTGATCACATGGTAATAGGAGATAATAACTAGAGGGAATATGGTAGATATAACCAAGTCACCATGACAACTATATAGTCATGATAAGGAAAAGACAAGTATAGTCAAAAACATAAAAACATAAGCTAACTATAGTACAATAAGAAGGAGAAAAATGATATAAGATAGGAAATAATTTGATATAATGTCAAATGATATAATCAAAAATATAAATAAAATTTGAGCACACATCCAATCCAAATATAAATGAGAAAGCACCATGCATGTGCTTATAAATACTAGTAAATCTATCCACACACATTATCCAAGACATTGGATAAATCTCTATGAAGTTGAATGCAAACTACTGCTAATGTCTCATCAATCTTTGTTGAATACTAAGTAAATACTTCTTTTCTAATCTCCTCAACTAAAAATATATGAATACTCATTGGATCATGCTAAGGAGGGGAATTGGGAAAAATATGGTCAAGATAATTCATGGGAATGGGATCTACAAGAGATGTAGGAATCACTGGTGAATAAGGATCCATGGGTGAACGAGGGTCCATAGGTGGAGAAAGAACCATAAGTGAAGGGATAAAAGGTGGTGAAGGGACCATAGGAGGTGTAGTTATATGTAAAGAAGGGGGAGACTTCTTGTGAGAATGACCTATGGGAGGAATGGTAGAAGGTCCAGGAATAGCTATACAATGATCCTTAAGATGCTATTAAAGGATATAACAATGATCAGTGTGATGTGTGATGCATTGGTGATATAGACAATACCTCTCACCATACTTAGGTATATATTTAGGAAGGATCTTTGGAGGAGGTATGGTAGTTTCTATTGATAAGGAAGAAGGATGCAAGGTATCAATATATTATCATAACTTATGATAATGGGTAGAAGAGTGATTATCTATCCCATGGAAGTAACATATATGTTTGTGAGTATTTTTAGGAGAAACATTCATTAGAGAAGGTGTAATAGGCATGGAATAAGATAGAGATGGATCATCGGCCCATTTGGTTGGTATAGGATCCATCTTGGGTAAAGGAAGCAAACCATTAGCAAGAAAAGGTGGTGATGGAGAGTGAATGGAGTTAGATGTAATAGAAGGAACACTAGTAGAAGAAGCAAGAGTAGGCTCAGCAATAGTGGAAGTAGCAATAATAACTATTTCTGATATAGGTTCCACTATGAGAGGGGCTGGATTAATAGAAGGTCTAAGGAGGACTACCCTAGGTGTGGCAAAGTGATAAGGTTCAGTCATAGCATGATACAAGAGCATGGTCCTACATGGATCCTCAGAAACTAAAGGTGTTGATACCATCTCTACTCTATGATAAAGAGTAAATTTGCAAGAATCAAGAATTATAAATGTTTAAACATGAGAAGATACATGAAAATAATCAATTAAATAAGAATGATAATGTGTAATCTTGACATCATGGACTTGGAAAATACCACCTAATAAAGGATCATCCAAATAATATCCATCATCATAATCTAGCATATGAAGATCAATGACACAAGTTGGAATAACTTTGTCATTAGAAGAAGCATGGTGAATAAAATGTTGAGTCTTGGATAAGACTATGGGAATGCCATCACAAGGAGGTTTATGAGAGTGAGGCTACAAGGAAGTAGGAAGCTACGAGATGAGATGCGGCATGAGATTCTAAGTTTTGATCTTTCAGTTAATCTCATCAGGCTCATTATCATAAAAGTCTAAAAGGTTGGGATGAATATTACCAATGAGCTCAGTATGCCTATTGTAACCTCTGGTTGAGTTGATAAGAAAATTTAAATGTTATGACTCATAGAATGGAATGCTAGGTAAAGGCTCAAGAGTAGGAATCTTGAAAACACCATGATCTTAGAGTTTTTAAAAATGCCAAGGGTTATTATCTCCTTTAATCTTGTAAATGGATCTATTATGAGGGAATTTAATGCATTGGCAAGCAAAAGAAGTGATAACTCGCATACAATGAGTCCAAAGTCTACCAAGCAAGATGTTATAAGAAATGGGAAAGTTGAAGACCATCACCTTTACATGAATGATGATAGGTGGGACTATAATGGGAAACCACACACACCCAAGATAAGGCATTTGCCTTCTATCATATCCTTGGTAGGTGATACATGTATACTTAAGATTGCATTCTAAATATCCAAGGATTTTAATGAAATCAAAAGAAGCAATATAAGTGCCATAAGCCTCATCAATCAATGCTTGTTTAACATGGATATCATCTATTTAGATGTTAATAAATAAGGGAGGATCATCTGCATGAATTAGAATCTCATCATAAATCATAGATGTGATGGGAAATTTCAAAGAAAGAGAAGTGTCTATAGTTTCATCAACATTGATGGACATATTTTCACATTATTTCAAGATACAATCCTCAAAACTAAATAAGGCTACCTCCCATCCTATTAAAGGAGGATGAGGGACATTTATCTAAAATAATAGTTGCATAAGATGGTTTTGATGATGGGGATAAGTCCTCATAAGCTCAAGATGGAATTTGAGATGGGAGATTAGTGAGCTCTGCAATGGGATCCCACTTATCATAACCCTTGAGAGGATTGTTAGATATAGGTGTGTAATGATTAAGGAGGTCTTCAGAAGGAGGAGTCAAAGAACATTTAAATTTGTGTTGATAAGAATGAGAAAGTTTAGAATAAGGTTGTAAATCATTTGGTGATGAAGAAGTAGTTAGTTTAGATTGATCTTGAGAAGTAGAAGAAGTTTTAATATAAGGTTGATTATTATTGGAATATTGATTACCATTGGTATTAGAAGATGATAAAAGAATGGTAGAAATATAATGGGATGTGTTATCCAAGGGAGAATCACAAATTGGACCAACATCAAAGGTTATAAGATCTTCTTGCCTCAACTCATTAAAATGAGTTGGAGAAGAATCTTGGATAACAAGGTTGAGAATAGATGAAAGCCACCACCCTTCATGTATTATTTATGCTAAACACATTCTCTTCTGAAGTTGGTTCAAAAAGACTTTACATATTATTGGTGGAAGGAGTGGGCTTATCTTGGTCTTCTTGAATAGGTTAATGATTAGGTAGAGGATCTTTATAGATAGCTAAATGAGTGTTTACTTGATTCAAGGCTTGAGATTTATCAATATTTTTGTAGTCCTTGAAAGCAATCTCATAAGTTTGTTGATGCTTGTGAGTGATAGAATCATGATCAAAACTAGGTCCAAGAAGAAAGTCCATAGCTAAATTATGAAGTTGTCTACAAGTCTCATAAGAGTGATCGCAACTAGCATGAAACCAACAAAACTTTCTAGGATCATACCAGTTTTTCATAGGATGAGTAGGGTCAATCTCTCAAGGAAGAGGCCTAGGTAGATGCTTAATAAATTTAGCTAAGGAAAGAGGTTTATGAACATTAATGTTATTTATTGAAGAGAAATGAGGATTAGTATATTGTTGAAAAGGAGCTGGTTCTGAAGAAGGGGTAATAATGATAGCTTGAACATTATGAATGGTATCATATGAATTGGTAACACCATCATTGGTAATATTACAGTTTTTATTTTTAAGTAATAGATGAGGACCCATGGAAGGTTGGGGTGGATCAAATTGACACATAAGGAAATCTTATCATTTGGCTTGGTCAATGGCCTCCTCCAAAGTACATGGAGAAAGGGTACATACTTGATATTGTAATTTAAGATAAAGAGTAATTGTAAAGAGATGAAAGAGATTATCATCATCCATGTTATGTTCACATTTATTTGACAAAGTATTCCATTGTTTAATAAAGGCTTGGGTGGTTTTGTTTTCATTTTGTTTGCAATTGATGAAATGGGCCAAAGTGTTTTTAGGAAGATCACTAGTATTTAATTCCTATACTAAAGCATTCACTAAATCCTCCAAACTAGTAATGAAATGAGATATAAGTTGATTATACCAATCCAAGTCATCACTAGTGAGGGTTTTGGCAAGGATTTTGGTAGCAGCAAAGGTGTTTAATTTGAACCGATCTTTATAAATATTTCCAAATGTTTTAAGATGAAGGGTAGGATAAGTTGATCTTTTATAAGAAATTGTAGGTGTTTTATCTCCAATATCAATGTTAGCAATTTGAGTAGTAAGAGGCTCATTTGTTAAATGCTTGATAACTTTGTTGACTAAAGGAGGTTGAGGAATAATATTTCTTTGAGAATCTTGAAGAGGGGGAGGAGGAACACTTTGGTTATGTGTGCCCCAATTCATTGGTTGAGGATTGGAATGAAGATTAAGAAGGTGGTTTTTCATTCTCATCACTTGATTTGTATTATGAGCTTGGAATGTGTTCATTTTATTGAGAGTTTGCAAGAATATTTGATGAGTTTGATTAGTGTTATTAGAAAAATTAGTAGTGGTGTTTTTGTTGGTATTTGTGGCTTGGGTGCCACTATTATTGTTGACATGAGTTTGAGAAGAGCTATGAGAATTTAAGGTACTAGTGGCAAAATTTTCTTGTGAAGAAAAAGATGGACTAGCAAATGGTTGAGAGGAAGAAGCACTACAAGCATGAGTGTCTTGGGTACAAAATAATGAACTAGTGGAAGGATTAAGGATAATGGATCTTATGAGAGGCCCACTAGATGTAGAACCAACCATGTTAGTTGAGATATTAGGCATAGAGGTAGAATAAGTTAAAGAAGAAGATGTCATGGCATAAGGAGTCAAGATTAAAGGAAGAGGTTGAGAAGTAAAGAAATTGGTACCCCCAAATCTAGTTGAGAAATTGGAAGTAGGAGAATGAGGTTCTTAGACTCGATGGCTAATCATGAGGTTACATATGGTGAAAGTATATTTCCCTCTATGTTGAGGGAATTTCATGATAAAGAAAAGCATTTAAAGAGTATACTCTAACTTAAGTTGATCCTCTAATATAAGAGGAAGGTTTTTTTGCAAATAGGTATGACGATTACCATAGTTCATTGTACGGGTTGAAATCTGAACATTATAAGCATTGTCAAAAAGAACCCTACTTTGTCTATGAGATATCCTATTAGGATTGGTAAATTCCATCATATTTATTGGATAAACTTCAGTATTGTCACCAAATAGAAATTTTATGATGAAAGGGAAAGAAGCAAGATGAGAAAGCAAAGAAATCAAAAAATGATTGACACAGAACTAGGTCGACCTAGTTGACATAGTACAAAAAAAGGGATTGTGAAACTGCATGGGGTCCATAAGATTGACCTAGTACATAGAACAAAGACTAGCAAAAAAGGATAATTTTTTTGTAAACAATGCTAGGTTGACCAGGTCAACCTAGTATAGTATACAGAGGCTAAAAAATGTGTTAGGTCAAGCTAGTTGACCTAGTATAGTAAATAAGAAGAAAAACAAAGAACTGATTAAGAAGTTTGTGAAATGAAAAAAGATAGTTTACCATTGATATAAGAAATTAAATGCTAAAATTAAATGGAAAATCAATTGAATTGATGCTGGCCAATCCAATTGATGCACACAAATCAAAACCTTGCACCAATACCAGCTAAAGCAAGTTCTTGCATACATAATTGAACAAAGAGCAAGCAAATAACTTGAAATTAAAAATAGATAATTGGTCAACCTAGAATGTTAATTATATTATTAAGAATAATTTTAAATGATAAGGATTTGGCTTCAATCAAGGTACTAAATAATAATATATGGATGGTTTCAAGTGAGTTTAGGATGAAAGGGACTATCGTGGCAATGATACAGGTTTGGTATTAGGGCCTACCCCCTCACTTCACACACTATAGTGATAAGTGTGTCAGGTGCTTAAATAAAATATACCATTAACCATGATTTATACTTGACTAGAGCATCAAGCCAGCTTCCCCCTTGGTGATGAAATCCAAGTAGGTTGGCCTAGGTAGTCAAATGTCAAAATGCTTGTTGATGTTATGTGATTTGTCCATGTGTGCATAAAATAGAAATAATGAAACTAACCAGTTAATTAAAAACCTCCTAATTAGACTATGTGAACTATTCTAAGCATGCAAACAACTGAAAGGAAAGATGTGATTAGCATACAAGGTGAATTCTAACTTTGAAACAAGGTATAGTGAGAACACTATATAGATGACATATAGAACTAGGTTGATAGGGTCGAGTTAGTACTATTGAAGATAGGGTTTAAAAAACCTACTAGGTTGACTAGATTGACCTAGTTGTTTTAGATAACACACATAAAATAGAATGAAGTTGACCAAGTTGATTTAGTTTGCTATGTAGAGGTAGTTTTGAAGACTACAAACTTTAAAGGAAAGATATAGAGAATAAAAGACTAACCTTGATGGTGCAAAGATGGAAAAAAAGGAGATTATTGATCTGGAACCTAGGAGAAAACTATCAAAATCTTAAAAATTAGGTCAAGCCGGTCATCTAACCAATACAAAAACCTACTATAGAAGTTGAAAAAGTGTTGAAAATGCACTAGGTCAATTTGGTTGACCTAGTTGACTAGATTGGAAGCCTAAAAATCCACTAGTAGGCTAATCTAAAAATCTAGAAAATTGGAATCTATACTCGTTTGATCTGATCGATTAGGTTGTATTTGAACATGCTACAAAGTGGCTAAAAATGTACTAGGTTGACTTGGTTAACCTAGTAGGCTGAACTAGAAGTCTAAAAAGTGTTGAAAACCTATATTGGGTTAAGTTGATCAATCTAGTTGCTTTTTCTTATGCACATAAAAAATAACCGGGTCAACAAAATCAAACTAGTGTGTCAAAATATATGATAGAAATGATGATAGAAAGAATAAAATAAATGAAGCAAAAAATAAATCCTGTAAGGGTTAGTTTCATGTCAGGTTCACTAGAATGTATGCAATCAGAATTACATAATGTATATGAATTAATCCTGGATCATCTAAGATAGAGAACACTTACTCTTTTGATTGAGTATACACTTGTTAAGCAGGAGCATGACCAATATGGGGATTTTCTAGACCTAATTAGGGGATCACTTGTATCACTCATCACAACATATTATGTTAGGAAGGGTTTCAAAGCCTATAGTCTAACATGATCACACAACAACCCTAAAAGATTCCTATGATTTGATATTTCACTTATACTAATAAACAAGTAAATTATTCTAATAATAATAAAATTAAACTAATCTAGTGTGCACCAAAGCTTGTGGCACAAAGTGGGTGCTAGAACAAAACAAATAAACAAAAACTAAAGTAAGCATGCATAAGAGGCATAAACTCATGTTAATGTATACATAATCCTAATACATGGAAGAAAAGAATACATATTGCATTATCTATCTACTCTTACAAAGGAGAAATAAAGTTAGGAATACTTACCTTTGAAGACAAACTTGTTGAGCCTCAATCTCTCCCTTGGCCAAGGTGTTTTAAAAGAGATTTTTATAGTTGTAAGGATAACCAAGATAAATTATCTCTAGGCTACATAACCTACCTAAGCATCTAAAAGACTTATTCACAAGACAATATTAGATCTCCAAAGAAAGTATTAAACCCTAAAGCTTTATTCCTCAAGTAGAATGGTTAATAAGTAGATGTTCATTTACACTTCTTCACTTTCTTATTCTCTATTTATCAAATGGTGGTAAATGAACTTGTATATATAATGGTAACTAGCCTAAAAACTTTCAAACATGTCAGATATACTAGGTTGACCGGATCGACCTAGTACATTTTTGGGCTAATGCCTAAAGTTTGTGCTAAGTCAACTAGTATGCTAATAAACCAAAAGAGCTAAAGTGTCTCTAGAATACACTAGGTCAACCAAGTCAACCTAGTGTATTTAATATGTCAAAAGGATAAAAATGAAATAAATGAGGGAATAAAGCATGATAATGACTGGAATGGATAGGAGAGATAAGAATAAGCTTAGGGTTTAAGGTTTTTAGGAGACTACAGTGTGGATGGAAAGTGGAAAAAGAAACAACAACATTATGAAGCACCAATGGTTTGTCCACCCCTTTCTCGATGCACCCCTTAAGGCATGTACTCAGAGAGATTGAGACTTGATAGGTTCTTTCAAGATATGCAATGTCAGTAATCAATAAAAGTTTGAAAATATTATGTGTATATTGGATGCATGTGACCACTATTGTATAACATATTTATAATTTCACTAAAATAAGCAATGGAAAAAGGGAGCATGATGGTGTAGGATCATGTTTCAAAAGATAAAATACAAGAGAGGAGTTGAAGTTTGAAGAGGTCACTAATTTGATGAAGGTAAAAAACATAGTTAAATGGTGTAATGAAATTATGGGCCATGGTGCTTAACAAAAGTCCAAAGTTTATACATATTTTTGGCTAATGGAAGATGAATAATTGGCAAGGTATGAATATTATATAATAGTAATAGTATCAACTGAGTTACACTCATTTCATAGCTCAAACATAGGTTCTTAGATGGTTCATACGAGGTAGATGGCATGTTTTTGTTATTCATGCATTGAATTTGTTTGGAATGAGTATGCATCATAAGAAAGTGTGGATGAATGGGATTGTAAGACTTTAGTTCCAATTAACACTTATCAATTTCCATTAGCATTATAACTTATAAAGCTAACATCATCATGTGACTTTGACCATAGATATGATCTAGTGAAACTAGTTATCGTATATTTAACATGTGTTTCATGTACTAAATTTGGTAAATATATCAACATATTATGTTCATAAATCATATTTTGTTTTGAGATGTAGGGCATGTTTATGTAGTTATTATAGATGAGGTTAACAAAGAGGGGACAAACTACTAATTATGTTTGTGTGTAGAGGAAAAACAAAAATTGACTTCTGTAGTCACAGATGGGAATGTTTCCCATTGGGTCTGTGGTAGTCACTGGAAGTTGGCTTCAATATTATCCTATCAAGAATTCAAATGTATAGTTATTTGAAGACTAAAAAGTACATAAGAATATACTACACTATGCAAATTTGGTTCTTGCAACAAATTTTCAATTGCACAATTATTAGGGTAAGCCATAAAAAAGGACTCTATGGAAGGTTCATGAATCTGACCATGAATCAATTATTGCTAATATAAATAATAGAGTCAATCCTAGTGGTTCCTTAGATTAAAATCCTAAGGTATGTTGACTTCTCAAATGCAAATGTATTTACTTTTATCAAATTTTATTTATTTCTTAGGTATGACATATAAATTTCAATTTGATTGCATGTTAACATATTTTTTGTAGGTTAGTGGTGCCAAATTAACTTCCACCTTCACATTGTTGGCACCGTTAATTGAGAATTCCATATTCTCAAATCTAAGATAAGCTTTTGGTTCATGTAGATGATAGAGTGTTTTACCTTTTAGTTCATGTAGATGATTCCAACTTCACATGGTTACCAACGTTAGTAAATAATCATCTTTCATCTAGGGACAAATGGTCTTGAGGCCTAAATGGGTGCTCCATCTCCTAATTGGGCGTACTTGGATGATAGGAAAGTTATATTTTAAGACTAGTCATTGAATCTTCTACCATGAGTTTATTTATGCTTTGAAATATGATAGCTTCAAGATGCAAGTAAATGAATTCAACATGCATGTGATGGTTCTTTTATTTTGTGGATATGACTTATAGTTGCTATTTTATGGTTGTCCAAAGTTTGCCTTAAAAACACCAATTTTTGCTTTGTAGGGACAAGTGGTCTTGAGGTCAAAAAGGGTGCTTTGTCTCCTAACTAGGTGTACTCATATGCTAATAATGTGGTCCTAGAAGGTAATCCCCACCCCTGATGTGGTGGTGATGTCAGTTTTCACCCATAAGCCCTCAAAGGTAGAGATATTGCATTATAGCTTGCATCTTACATTTAGGGACAAATGGCCTTGAGGTCAAAATGGGTGTTTTATCTCCTAATCAGACATAATCAGATGTTAGGAATGAAGTCTTAGAGGTTAATACTCACTTTTGACATGGTGGTGATGTTATTTATGACCCACAATTCCTCGAAGATAGATATCTTATATTGTGGCTACATCTTGCATCTAACAAAAAGTGGTCTTAAGGTTAGAACAAGTGTTTTGTCTCCTAATCAGGCATACTCATATGCTAATAATAGGATCCTAGAGGTTAATCACAACCCATAACATGGTGTATATGTCATTTTTCACCCATAAGGCCTTGAAGATAGAGATCTTGCACTATGACTTACATCTTGCATCTAGGGACAAGTAGTCTTGAGGCAAAAATGGATGCTTCATCGCCTAAAGATGCATACTTGGATGCAAATAATGGGGTCATAGAGGTTAATCACCACCCCTAATGTGGTGGTGAAGTCATTTTTCATGCACGATCCCTCAAAGATAAAGATATCACACTGTGGATTGCATCTTGACAACATTTCTTGTCAATGTTACTTGAGGCCAAAATTGTTGAAAAAAAGGATATCCATATGGATTCAAATGCCATGAATATGGTAATTCATGTAAATTGTAAATATCAAGTTATTATAAGTTATGTATTTTTAGGTGGATGTCCCAAAAGTGGAAATGTCTATTAAAGGAAAATAACCTATCTCTTAACTACATGAAAGTTGCATTTTAGGACTAATCACTGAATCCCTACCATGAGTTCTTATATGATTTTAAATCTAAGAGATTCATTTTAAAATTATATGACTTTGACATGCATGTGATAGTTCTTTTGGTTCATGAATATAACTTATGGTTTCCATTTTATGGATGTCCAAAGTTTGCCTAAAAACACCAATTTTACCTTATAGGGACAAGTGTTCTTGACATTGGAATGGGTGTAATCAAATGCCAAGAATGCATTTCTATAGTTTAATACCCACCCTCGACATGGTGGTGATGTCATTTTTCACCCACGAGCCTCCATAAATAGATATCTTGCATTGTGGCTTGCATCTTGAAGCTAAAATAGGTGCTCTATCTCCTAACTGGGTGTACTCTAATTCAAATAATATGGTCATAGGATTTAATATCCATTCTATATGTGGTTTCTATGTCATTTTTCAACCATAAGGCCTCGAAGATAATAAACAAATTTTTATTAACAATCTGCCATGGTAAACAAGGTTTTGTGTATGAGGAAACTTATTTTTCTTGCAACCAAAAGGGATATGTTGGTTAGATTTATTCTATTCATCTTGTCCTTGTATAAATAAAGATTAATAAATTCAATTTAAGGAGAAGTTTCACTTTGTTCAAGGTCTAAGTAGTTGAAACCTTCAAACAACCCTGTTTTATGTATTCACAATCATTTGCAGTCACTTAGAATAATATTCTTTTGTTCAAGAAGTAATATTCTACAAGTATAAGTATAATAGTCTATAAGTATAAGTATAATCATTAGTCTTTAAATTTATCATATAAGGATAAGTATAATATTCTATTCATGCTTTGTGATATATCTAACATGTAGTGAAAACTACCTTTACATTGAAGCATGTGCAAAAAACAATTTGTACCCCTCCTCATTACACTTTATGAACCAAAGGTATTTTAGTGTTTTTTCAAGGCCTTCATTAATTATCTCTCCCAAAACATTTTCATGTTGGCAATATTCCCCTCTATCAATGGGTTGATGCTTGCATCAAAACTTCTAGCTACTTTTATCCTTCGTGCAACCTCAAGAGCTTCATGTGCATCCAAATATGTCTTTGATGCATGAATTTTCTTAAAAAGGGCCAAGAGTTCTCAAAAAACCCACATAACGGATGACCTTATTAAAAATAGCTATTAGACTAGAAACATATTATTTACAAATAGATAGCCCATTACATTGTCATTTATACTTAATGTAACAACATAGACAAAAAAATGGAAAAAAATTAGAAATTTCTAAAACAAAGCTCAAAACACATACTTCTAAGATATGTTATATATAATGGATTTTCCATAATTATTCACATTAAGTTATATATTGTATTTCATGTATTTAACAACAAACCAAACCAAACCATAACACAAAAATACTTGCAACTACTTCAAAAAATATATTCTATGATCACTACAAGGTATATTATTAATGTCCAACAAAAGTTTAAGGAATACAATGATGTGAACATTTAATAGAATATGTAATAAATTAAAACAAAATCCAAAACTTGAAATCAATGAGAATATTTATAAAGTGAAATGATGAACAATATATAATGTATATAAAACCCATATAAAAGTGTACAAAATGTGAACACAAGTGATACAATATCCTGGGTTAATTCTATATAGGCATACAATGCCAAAAAATTATACATCAAGCCATATATAAATGTGATAAAATATCATAATACATGATCCTAATCATCAAAACATATTGATCTTTTTTCCTTGATTATAAAATCATCTCCCTTAGATGCCTTGCTCATAGCTGGAGGTGTTGGATCCTTCCTCTGCTCAAAACTCCCCTGTAGCTCCAACTATTCATATGAAAATATTTTCATCAACTTTACATGTACTAGATCTAGATACTTAAATTAACAAGTTAACTTTTTAAAATGATACAAAAATAATTAATAGGTTCACTTAATGCAAGATGGCAATCACCCTCAATTTGGGATTGGTGCTCGATAGGGTCAATGATCAATTCACTCTGGTGAATATGAGTGTGAAATGGATCAACAATAGGATCCAGTGAAATGCTCATGATAATATAAGGGTTACATCCCTATAACATATAAACATGTGTGTGCGTGTGCGCGTGCACTTGTGTGCATGCATGTGTGCGTGCGTGTGTGCGTACGTGTGTGCATGCATGTGTGCGTGTGTGTGTGTGTGTTCAAAATTATCTCATAAACATTTAAACCAACTAAATAAATCATCTAAATATAATATAAAAAGTTATAAATTAAACTATCAACTGTACCACATCATGACTGTTAATAATTTAAATAGGACCAGAAGACATCATCAGATGATTTTGCATAGATAATTGTTTCATGTGTCATCTATTTGCACAAGTACAAAGGATAATTACAAAACACATATCCATATTCAAACTTAATTAGTATAATAACTCTCATGTACATCAGTGAGTTATTGTGCATATGAAATCACAACAGTAACAACTATGTTTGCTACCTCTAGAATGGATGGTAGAGTGTCTAGTATGGTCATCAATTGAACAAAAAAAATATCATTGTCAGTCACTTTAGCATATATACAACACCATATATGTACAATAAACCATAACATCAGTTACTTCTTAAAAATCACCTCCATTTAGGTATACAAAGGCATAATAGTAGCAACACATGCTTGCGTGGTGTCCAAAATCCTGCTACAACATTAAAAATTTTCTAAATTATTGATCTTTCTACATGAAAATTAATTATTACCTTTTAAATTATACAAATATTTGAAATTTAACAAGCCTAAATTTTTTTACAACATGTAAAATATTAAAGCTTCCTGGAAATTTGTAGCTAAGGTGTCTAGATCAAATGTAGATGACTGAAACATAGTGAGGTTGATATCATCTAGGCCCATGGAAATACCACCATGAGTGGGATGCATGGTATCCTCCTCCTCAGGTCCAATGCATATAGCACTACATGATCTAAAATAATGAGCTCTTTGAGTAACAATGGTAGATGAAGCCTCACCATATCCACCCTCACCAGTAGGAGTACAAGAAATCTAGCTCATATGGTGAACAAGGGTGTTATTAAGCACCTTAAGTGCATGAAAAGTATCAATCTCTATAGTCTCCTTGACTATAGAGGGTAGGGTCTCAATAAGATGTGGTTTGTTAGTATGCACTCTCATAGGCTGATAGGTGCATGACATGCACTGGCCTATCCTACACAGAGCCCTTGCCTTTGCCAAAGAACTCTAAGAAATCAAAATAGTTTAGAATTTCATTCAACAAAAACTCACAATATAATTTTCTCAAAAAAATACATTGGGAGTTCATTATTGTTATAAGATGGGTGATCAAAGACCATCCACCATCTATCCCAAAAATTTAGTTTAACCAAATGGTGAGTGTACTAGTGGATTGGAATCCATTTGGCCATCACATCAAATAGTTCACCAGTTTTCCCATAAATGAATAAGGCACAAATTTGGGCTTTGATTATATTTTCATCTTTCACAATAGTTGCATATAATTTGTTATAATAATATGCCCTACATCTATTTCTTTAGTCATCCCACCTATCAATTTAACTTATTAATGGCTCAACTTCACCTAATAATATTTGTATTTTGCTTTCCAAACAAGTTTGGTAGGGGTTGTTTACATATGGATCCCTTAATTTCATAATCAAATTCTCAAGTTTGATATTATTTTCAATGATATGGGCTACTGAATCCTATTGACTACCTTGGGGGACTTGAGGAACTACATGAAGGTTTTATGGGTGAGGAGGGATATGAGGTTTTTGTGGATGAGGAGGGATAAGAGGATTAGGTTGATGTTTATTGTCATTTGCCTCTGTATGTGCTAAAAGATAAAAAAATATATACAATTTTAAGAATAATGCAATGAAATTAACTAATTTTGTTTGTAAATCTAATAAAATACATTTGCATACTTCTCTTATGGCATGCTATTATCGAATTTGGGTTGTTGGAGTGTTTTTTTCTTGCCCTTGTTATGCGTATTTTCTCTTCTCCTCTTATACTCATAGTTCTCATCAATACCAAATGAATGGAATTGATGATTTTTTATTTTATTTTAAAATGATAGAACTGCATACATAATTTTTTCATTTTAAAATTGTGTATACAGTCACATCATGTACACGGTTTATATGTATAAAACCATGTATATGGTTTTGCCTTGGTGATTATCGAGCCTATGCCACTTTACCATGTATGTGTTGTTTAATAACCATGTACATGGTGTTTAATAACCATGTACACGATTCTATTTTTTTGGCCCCCCATCTCCGTGCACTTACCCCAATGCTAAGATGATGAGTGGATTTGGGTTGAAGGCATCGAGTAGGTCTAATTTTTTATGTAAATCTAAGAAATGGCTAAAGTGGAGCTCAATGTTTGGCAAGCTCATTTCCAAAGGTACAAAGTAAAAATTTGAGAGACACTGTCACCAAATATGTAGACCAAAGGAGACCATTCAAACTAAAAGGAATAATAGGAATTTTTTTGTCTTTATCTTGGTATGGTGTGAGGATTTGAAGTGGCTGAGGTAGAGATAAAATCTACCTTAATATTAAATCTAGTTTGTGCAAACCTAGATTCCAATTGAGCTAAAATAAACCATCACCAAATGTTGTTATGGATAATGGGTCGAGAGATAGAGTAACAAGATTCATTGAGCTTAGTCTTCAAACACTACTACTATCAATTTGAGGCTAATGCTAATGTAGAACTAACTAGATCACATTTAGTAGGGGATATTTTGAATGTCAATCCCATAATATAACCCATTGCTTAATGTATGGATGCATGGATCAACTTTCCAATGATAGATCAATGCTACTCTTTGAGGTGAGTTGGGGTTAGAGTTGGTGTAAATCACACACTAAAATGTTCTCATTCAACAAAATTCTCTACAAAGAATAGGGATCTATAGATAAACGCTTCAAAATCTTCAAACCAATTCTGAATGTGATACCCTTATCAATTCATACAACCTGGTTTGGTCTAGTCCAAGACATTACAAAATATAAAAAATACATAGAAGTATATGTAATTATTATTATTATTATTATTATTATTATTATTATTATATCAACAAAATATAAATGGTCTACACTGGAAAATTATTGGCAAATACACCCTAACAAATGATAGAATCAATTGACATGGTTTGTGTATACACATATTATTTTCAAACTTTATCAATCACTGATGATTTCTCTTTTTAAAACCCATTGAATTTTAATCTCTATAAGTGTATACCTTAAGAGGTACACCAGGAAAGGGGTGAGCAAACCATTGATGCTTCATAGGATTATTATCCCTATACTACTACCGTTTATCTACATATCCATCTCTTAAAAACATTCTCCTAAGCTTTGCCTCCTATTTTTCACCTCTATATAGTCATTTTATGACTTTATTAGCCCTTCCCTATCCTAAAATATTTTTTGATGGTTTACCTTACAATGTCAATCCCATCAACTTTGTACTCTAGTTGATAAAAATTATTTAGGGTTTAGGTCATCCCCTGACCGACCTAGACCAAGACCTAATTTGTTTTTGTTAATAACGATACAATGTCAATTGGGTTGACCTTGTTGGATAAACTTTTAGAAAGGACTAGGGTTAGATCCATCTATATAAACACATCCATTTCATCAACTCTAAGAGAAGAAAATAATAAGAGATATATATTACACATTTGCTTAACCACCATTTTATTTGAGGCACATAGCTTAGGGTTTCATACTTTCTTTGGAGATATAGATCTTGTCTTGTGGAGAAGTCTTTCAGAGGCATTGGTAGGTTGTGTAGCCTAGAGATGATTTATACTTGTTATCCTTACATACCACAACAACCTCTTACAAAGCACCTTGGCCAATGGAGAGATTGAGGCTTAGCAGGTTCATCTTCAAAGGTAAGTATTCCTAACTTTGTTCTTTCTTTTTAAGAATAGATAGATATGCATTTGTACTTCTCTCCTATACATTAATATTTCATATAAATTGATGTGAGTATATTTATTATATGCATGTTTAATTTTAATATTTATTATCCCCACTTTGTGTGATAAGCTTTGGTGAGTACTAGATTAGACTTTACTTTACATGTTATTAGTTTAGTGAATATGAAAAGATAGGACATAGTTAGGGTTATTGCATAGTTTTGCTTGAATGGAGGCTTTAGAACCCTTCCTATCAAAATAATTATGGTAATATATCCCTTGGATAGGTCTAGTAGATCTATTTTGGTCATGACCCTAAATATATAATGTGTCAAAAATCAGAAGTGTAAGTAAGATTTATCTTCTTTGAGCTAGGTTTGATTTATAGATCAATTGTATTTTCATTTGCATACATTCTGGTGAAACTAACATGAATCTAACCCTTACAATTTTTATTTCCACCATCTTTTTTATCATCTTATTATATTTTTCCATATTTTTAGTAAAGTATCAAACTAGTCAATATAGTTCTAACCTTCTATGTGTAGATTTAACACACAGTCTCTTCAAAATGACTATGTTATGTCTATGCAGGTCTTCATCAACTACAGGTTATTGAATTGAATAGTTAAACATATTATTCTTCTTAGTTACAAATTATCATACACTATGGAATATTTCAACTCTATCTATTAATTCTTTTTACCAACATACAAGTCAATGAACACTATCAAATAGGTCGACCTTGTTCCTTATCCTTCTATGACATACAGGGTTTTACAAAACTCTATCAAACCAGTTGTCCCAGTTTGTAAAATTTAAAACCAAAAACTAAAGCAATAAAACATAAAATTTTTAATCTAAATCATCTTCAATCCCACCAAGGTTACTTTATTTTCCCTCTTTATCATTTGAGTATTTCTTCCAGTCATGTTTTTCACAAGTTGGCAATTTTCAAAACTACAACTCTACAGCTAACTAGATCGACTTGGTTGACTTTGTTTTGTAGTTTGTTTTCTATCTAAGAGACATAGTTGACCTATTTGAATATGTTCTTAAAAACCTTACTTTTATAGAAAAACATCAACCCAATCAACTCTATTATGTACTGCTTGCATACAGTGTCACTTGAACCGATTTTGTACTATTATTAATCGAGGAAATTAACATCTATTTATTAGTAATTAATTCACATTTCCTTTTTATTAGTTTTCATGCTTAAAATAAATCACATAGTACAAATAGGTAATTTTTCAAATTACCATTTTTAGTTACACTATTTTACTCTTTTGCACACACTACCACATCACTTAACATTCAAAATGCATTTAAACATTTGTCTTCCCAAGGCCTATCTAATTGGATTTCATCATCAAGGAGGAAGTTGACTTGGTTTTTTTACCAAGTATAAATATGTAGTTAATGGTATATATTGGCAAAGCACTCGACATCCTTATCATTATGAGATTGTGAAGTGAGTGGGTAGGTCCCAATACCAAGCTAGTACCATTGCCAATATAGATCCTTTTCAGCCCAAATATCTTGAAACCAACCTTAGACTACTTTCTAGTTCCTTATTTTATCCAACTCTCCTATCACATTAAAATTAAAAAAATTTAATAATCTAATAACACTTAAGGTGACCAACTAGTTAGCATTTACTTTTCAGTTGATTGCTTACTCTTTGATCTTTGTGTGTTGTATTGTAAAACTTACATTGGCCAACATTGGTGAAAGGTTTATGCTATGTGCCCAAATTGGATCAAATATTCACTGATATAGTCTCTTATAGATTATGTTTTACCTTCTTACCAGTAGTACATAGTTGACCTGCACAACAGTGTCTTCTTATTCACCCATTCAGTTCTTCATTTAGCATTACACAATCGACCTGAATGATTGTGTATCCTTATCATTCTACTTCACCTTCTTATTTGTAATACATAGTCAACTTGAATGAATGTGTATTCTTATCTACCTATTAGGTTATAACACATAGTTGATGTATTATACTTTGTATCCTATTTTCTAACTTTGTCTTTGCATCATTTTTATCCTTCTTAACCTTTTTCTCTCATCATGAACTTCATATTTGAAGACAACACAAAATTTAAATTAACAAATATGATGAGCTTTACCAATCCCAATAATTTTTCCCATAAATAACTTATCACTCTTAATTTAGACAAAATTAATTTTCATGTGGCCACTCCCACTATAAATTATGGGACTCATCCTCATGAATCTTCAATTCACAACCCTCTATTCTTCTTATAAGATCATCATAAATTATAGTATACTCCATAAATGATTTTATTCATTAATGCATTTCTTCATCATCAAGTAAAAGACCCTTTCGCTATTTACCACCTTATGATAAGTGGTCAATAGGAAGAACCCCATTCACCCTCCCTACATTCTCACACACGTTTGAGGGCAATAGCTTCTTTGCCTCTCAACCTCTTCCTTCTCTGTTGACCCCTTCTCATACTATGACCTCTTCTTCCTTAAGTTATTCTACCTCCATGCCAAGTATATTTACTAACATGGCAATTTTAACATCTAGTGGGCCTTTTCCAAGACCCACTCTTATCAATTCCTCTATTAATGCATCATTTTCTACACATGGTAACCATTCCACTGGTGATTCTTCTTCTTCTAATCCTTTTGATAGTGCATCTTTCACAACATATGATAATCATGCCACTAATGATTCTTTTTCTAACAATGTCTTTCAAGCCACTAATAACATGCATGCCATTACCCACAGTGGTACCCAATCCACTAATACTAATGCTAATTTTATTCATGTTATACACAACACCACTCAAACCCATCAACTTTTGTTGTAAAATCTTAACCAAATGAACACTTTCCAAGCTAATAATGCTAACCAAATGATGTAAATGTAGAATCGCCTTATACATCTCCAAAATCAACCTCAATAGGTTCCATGGGGAGTACACAACCAAAATGACCCATCACCCTACCCCCCTTAGGGATTCCATGGCAAACTTATTCCTCAACCACCTCTTGTTAACAAAAAAATTAAACATATTCAAAATGAACCTCTTACACCTCAAATTGCCAACATAGATATAAGAGGTATCACCCCAACCATCAGCTATAATAGGTCAATTGATATTACCTTACACTTAAAAACATTCAAAAATATATACAAAGACTAGGTTAAATTAAAAACATTTGCCTCTACCAAGCTCTTTGAAAAAACCCTATTCCAAGATGCTTTAGTTTGGTATAACCAACTCAAATCTCATTCCATCACTAGTTTGGAAGATCTAATTAATGTTTTAGTACAAGACTTTCAAACTAGTGACCTCTCTGACAATACTTTGGCTCATTTTATAAATTCCAAGCAACTTGAGATGAAAAATACACAAACTTTTATCAAATAGTGGAAGACCTCGTCTAACAAGTGTGAACACAACATGGCAGATGATAACCTCTTTCATCTATTTACCAATGATATCTATCCTAAATTACAATATCAAGTCTATAATCTCTCTCCATGAACTTTAGAAGAGGCCCTCAACCAAGCCAAGCACCAAGATTTTATCATGCATCAATTTGAGTCATCCTAACCTCCTCTAGGCACTTGCATGCTCATTAAAAATAAAAATAGTCATGATACTAATAATGGTGTCACTAATTCCTAGAATACCATTCATAATATTTAAGTTATTACTCTTGGCCTTGCTCTAGAACAAGTTCCCCCTTTCAACCACACCTCTCATCCTCAATTTTCTCAAATTAACAACATTAGTGTTCATAAGCCTTTATCCTTAGTAGAAATCTAAAATCATCTACCAATGCCTCTTCTATGAGAGTTTGATCCCACTCGCCCTATGAAATCATGGTACGATCTAAATAAATTATTTTGGTTTCATGCTAATTGGGGTCACTCTCATGAGACTTGTAGGCAATTATGTAACTTAGCTATGATTTCCTCCTTGTTACAAAATTTGACCATGATTCCCTTATTCTTAAACATCAACAAGACTATGACATTGCCTTCAAAGCTTAATAAATACAAATTAAAAAATCAATATTTGAACTAGGCTAATGTTCATTTACAAATACCCTCTTCTAAATCATCAAGACAATAATGATAGGCCTACTCCTTCCACCAATAACATTAACAATCTTATAGACCCAACACCCAAAGAGAATTTGGTCAACATTACTAATATATGAAGGGTAGTTGCCTTGATTTATTCTCATCCTACCCACACACACCAATCATCTCACACTTTCTATGTTATCCAAGATTCTTCCCGAACTCACCTAATAGAGTTGGGACAAGAAGACCTTATCTCTTTCAACTAATAAATTTCAACACCTTCATTAGATAACACCTCTCATACCATTTACACAATTTCTCCAACATCTTTACCCATCACCCATAATATTCTAATACCACTTCTTCAAATCTATCATAAAATAAACCTACATAAAATACCTCATCCTCTCACAATAATCAACCAATTTGTCCCCAAATTCAACCTCCTACATCCTATAAACCCAAATTTACATGAACTTTTTCTCCTCTTTCTAAGGAACTCCTACAAAATTCACACCTATATTCAATAATAACCTCATGGGTTATGATGAATGGGATCCTATCATGGATCTTACTAATCTTCCATCTCAAATTCCCTTTATCAAACTCATGTAGACTTCTCTGTGTCATCGAAACCACCTTATGTAATTTATATTGTAAATGAACATCCCCAATCCTCCCCTAGAAGGATGCTAATCTACCTTATATAGTTCAAAAGATAACATATTACAAAAATGTAAAGATATGCCTATACACATTGACAAAATAAAGGACACTTCTCTCTCTCTCAAATTTCATATCGCTTCTATGATTCTAGATGAGATTCTACTTTGGGTGGATGATCCTCCCCTCTTTATAAGCTTCAAAATCAATGATATCTAATTCAAGAGTGCCTTTATTGATCAGGGTTTAGGTACCTATGTTTCCTCTTTCAACTTCATTAAAACCCTTGGATACTCTGAATGTAATCTTAAGTCCATACACATCACGTGTCAAGGCTATGATTGAAGGTACATTCCTCCCTTAGGTTGTGTGTGGATTCCTATTACCATCCTACCTATCACTATTTGAGTGAAGGTTATGATGTTAAGTTTTCTTCTCTCCTATAATACATTTTTTGATAGGATATGGACTTGTGGCATGAGGGTTATCACCTTTTCTACCTATCAATGTGTTAAGTTCCCTCATAATGGTGAAATATATAGGATTCAAGGTGACAATAACCCTTGTAATTTTTAACAATTCCAAGACCATGGTGTATTCAAAATTCCAACCCTTGAACCCTTTCCAAGTGTTCCATTATGAGAATCTCAATGTTTTAATTTCCTTATCAACTTTACGTGAAGTTAACACTTTCACCCCAAACTCATCAAGACTATACCACATTACCTCTTATATTCTGATGATGATGAGCTTGATGAGATCAACCTCAAGATAATAACTTTTGATCTCTTTCCTCATCTCATTTCCTAGTTTCCACCCTTTATGAAGTTATGTTCCAATCAACCATCTAGTGACAATATACCCATAGTCTTAATTAAGACTCTAAACTCTATTCATCATACCACCTCTAATGAGAAGTCATACCTACTTTCATAATTAATCTTCATACACCCAACTATGATTATGGTTATTACTAGCCCCAAATTTTGGCTAAGTGTTTTGACATTTTGGTGTAAAATGGCATGGTAGAGAAGGAGCCTAGACCAAAAGACTATGGTGTGGAACCTATAGGGAAAGAAAGAACTAAGGCATGAAATCACCAGCATAAGAAGACCTGGTCAAGGGAGAATTAGTCACAAATAACCTAAGAGCATATGAATTAGAATGATAATAGATGACTTGGGGAGCGCATGGGAAGCAAAATTAGTTAAAGAGAGATTCCTAAGGGCCACCTAAACCTTATCCATCAAAATTTTTGCATTGACCCATAAGAAGAGAAACACATGGTAATAAGGATCCAACATAGCATGAGTATATAGGGGGTGCAAAGGCCTGGGTCCTTAGGATAAGTTAGTTGATAGAGTGCCATGACTCTCAGTCTATTGAGAGTTCATTGGTCATTTACTCCAGTCATTAATATCTTCTTCTTTTCTTTTTATTTATTTATTAAAAAAGAAGAAGAAGATATTAATGACCAACAAAGTGAGAGTCATGTCACTCTATCAACTAAATTCTCCTAAGGACCTAGGCCTTTACACCCCTTATATACTCATGTTATGTTGGATCTTTACTGCCATCTATTTCTCTCCTTACGGGTCAATGAAAAAAATTGATGGATAAGGTTTGGGTGGCCATTAGGAATCATTTCTTAACTATTCCCATTTCCCAGCACTTCCAAAGTCTTCTACTATAATTCTAAGTCTTATACTCTCAATTTTATTGTGACTTATTCTCCTTTGACTGAGTCTTCTCGTGTTAGTGCTTCCATGCATTAGTGCTTTCATGCCTTGTAGGTTCTAGACCATGGTGATTCCATGCCATAGTCTTCCACTCTAGGATCTTTCCACATCATGTCAATTCTACACCAAAATGTCAACACACTTAGCAAAAATTTAGGGCCAACATTTATACTTTAGATGCCTCATTTATAGGAGGTCTTGTTTAGGTTTGAGATGTTGAGATCCTTCATTATCGCTCTTTTTTATTTTATTATTTTTGTTTATCTTATCACATTCCATATTATATAGTTCCTAATTTTATCATCATTCCTCTTGTTCGTAGGGTAGAGATGGTGCATTTGCATGACACACATCCAGTTTCCAAAGAACCTCTTAGGAACATGCTTATGGATTGTGAAATGATTGGTCCTTATCATTTCAATAGATATTAAGATCCTTGTAGTTATCATGCCTCTGATATGTTTGCCACTATCCTTAAACCCTCTATGCTTCTTTCTCCTCCCTCCATTGAGCCTGGTACGTATCTTATTTCCACTTTAGTTGAGTCTCTTCCTACTTTTGATTCTACTTCTTCAATCAAGCCTCATCTAGTCTCTCCACCAACCATGCCTCCCCTTGGTGATGGCCTACTTCCTTTACCACAACTTGTTCCTTTGCCCATTTGATGGGTTGATCAGTCATACTATGGCATTCATAGAGTTGTTGGTCATTAGACTAGAGGTTGTAAATTATCCCAGCTTTCCCTAGATTCTGCTTCCACTCCCTCTATTATCATACCCATAAAGTCTACTAAAAAGTGTATATGTTGCTTTCACAACATAGATAATCATCCCTCCACTCATTTTCAAAATCTTATACAATATATAGACACTTTTTGTCCTACTCTTCCTTAGCCAAAATATAAGGCTATACCTCTCCCAAAGTTATTACCTGAGTATATTCTTAAATATGGAGAGGTGAATGTCTGTGGCACCAATGTGATACCCATAACACTGATCATTATTACATCCTCTAACAGCATATCCAGGATCACCTTATGACCATTCCTACACCTATTATCCCCCCTTCCATAAGTTTCCCACACAAGAAGGCTCCCCCTTCTTCCCCCATAGTTCCTCCACCTATGTCCCTTTCTTTCCATATGGTTTCTCTACTTGTGGATCCTCCTTGACCTATGGTCCCTTCTCCACTGGTGACTCCTTCATGTCCCATATATTCCACTATTATTCCATCTCTTGAGTATTCTCTACATGATTACCCTCATGAGCATGATATTTTAATCATGCCTACATTTTATGTTGATAAGATTTGATGAGAATTATTCTCCTAACTTTCTCTAAAGATATATAAGACCCTCATTGCAATTAGAGTCCAGTTTCATAGAGATATATCAAATGTTATGGGCAATGTTTGTGGATAAATTTACCAATATTTATGAACATAGCATGGTGTTCCTTCACTTTATTCTTCATTTTGGATTGTACATGTGCTCCAAGTTTATATTTTTCTACTTTGTATCATTTGACACTATTTTAAATTTTCATTTCTTTATCTATCTTGTATGGCTATTTATATTTTACATTATATGTCTATGGTGTCATTTTCTTTCCTTATGATATCTTATGGATTATTTTCATGACTACATGCTTTTTCTCTATGTGTTCATTTAATTCCATGGATGTCTTATTATTTTCTCATGATTGTTTGTTATCTTATTTCTATAACATGGATAATCATTATTGAGACTAGGTTATACAAATCTTGTTCCCCTTAGTCCTCCTTATTTACCATGTGATCAGTAAGCAAACAAGTCATCTCATTATAATCTCATTTTATCGATCCATCTTAGATATCCCTTTGTTCCCCTTATTTCCTTTTGTAAACTAAGCATACACATGGTTGAAACTTGAGATAACATACCAATTCATAGGTAAGCCTAAGTGTTCTAGTCAGTCATGTCTTTAGATACTCCACATTTTTAGCCAAAGTCTAAGGCTCATATGCGTGTATGAATTTGTCTCTCATGATTGGTCATACCAAGTCCATATGGAGGAGGAATATTAAAATCCATACAAATTTAAAATATAAATCATTTTTTAACAAAAGGCAATGATACAAAAGGAAACCTTTAATATTTTAAAAGTCAAATCACACTAAAAGATGTGATTCAATGTACATCTCCTTTCTCTGGCCAAATTTCATACTCTACAATTGGCCTCATGATAAATTTGAGGTCTATTGGGGTGCAGTAGGCTAGTAGATTGGAAGAGGAGAATAAATAATGTTTAATGCTATCTACTTTCTCACACATGTACCCAATCTTCACAATAGGCTAATAGCTCTGTAAGAGGTCTCAAGGAATAAATAAAATGTTTTGGGAAGTTAGGTCCATTTTCCTTTCCTTGTTAAAACAACCAACATGAGTTGATCTTAGTATCTCACTTATTTTCATGTATAACTTTGTGCTCACTATGAATGGGTATCTTTTGTATATTGATGGTCACTAGTCACTTAGTGTTTTTTATATGTCCTTAGTGTGCCTCATGTTTTCTATGGTCTTATCATAGACATATACATTGTGATTTGTACATTCCATCTTTCATTTCATATAATCTGAATATTTCACGTTCAAAAATATTGTTTTTTCACTGATCACTCCCCCCTAGGGATTCTATTTTTGAGTTGTAATGTAAGACCTTGGATAAGACCAGACCTTCCAAACAAATTACCAAATTAATATTCTAAACATTCCTTTTATCATTATTTTTTTCCATTGTTTCCACCTCATTGGTTTTCCCTTAGTGAGTTGCAGTGTTAGACCATGGATAGGACTAGGCCTTCCTCACAAAATTTTCTAATACCTAAGTCACAAGGAAATTACATGTGTTAAATTTGAGATAAGTCATGATTTATCATGAGTTACATGTCATTAACATCCTTCCTATCTTGATATAGTATATTTTATGCTTACTTCATCGATAATTCATTTTTATATTCTTATTTTTTGATTGCATGTAAGAATATAACTATTTTTCTTAGTTTTTCATACTTCCCAACTTGAACTAGTCTGATCAATTTAAGTTTATTTTAACATTTTTTCTCTTTTTTATACATCCCAATGGGATTCAGTATGATTAATTGGCTTAATTGTTTTGTTTTTATACCATTTGGTTTTATTATGCCTTCCATTTTATTACATTATTTTTATACTTTCCAACATGATATAGTGTGATTTTATTTGTTTTAATTCAGTGCAAATCTTTTTATGGTTTAAAAACATTTCTTATCCATTTCACCATCTTTGGTTTATTATATTTAGTCATCTTTTGTTATTACACATTTCCCATTGTGATATAGTGTGTTGTACATTTGTTTTGATTACTTATACTTTTTCAATTATTTTTATCTTTTTATTTTTAAACATGCATGTATGTCACATAATGCTAGAAAACAAAACACTCCACATATGTTTCCCATAGCATATACAATAAAAGCTAAATACATGTGCTAAAAAGAAATATATTCATGCATCAATATTCATAACTAAATACAACTCATGAGATCAAATATAACTATCAAAATCATTATCTATATATAGCATGTGTTTTATATAATAAAAGGTAAAAAATACATGGCTCTAGCTATACAACTGGGCTCCACCATGCTTATTCTATGGTCTAACCACGCTACCCATAGATGCCTAATATTGTCCCCTTTGAATAATATGCTGTAATGAGGTAGTCCAAGATCTCAATCCTACTACCTATCCCTGTAAGTTGGCCATTTGGGTATGTACCTATCCAACCTGAACTGTGGTAGCCATGTGTGCTACTCTCTCCTAAGCCAAGGCCTATCAAGACTATACCTCTTTAACTCCTACCCCTACTGGTGGTTTTAATCCATCCCCACATGTTATTAACTACCTCATGGACTCCTCCACCAATCTAAATCAGTCTACCTAGGATGGATTAGATGGTACCATAGGGTTATCCAGCGTGGTGGGGTTGTATAGTGCCAACACCCTATCTAAAATGTAATGGTTCACAACCATAACTAGAGATCCCCATCTAACCTCCTTCATCACTAGATTTTCAAAACTAAGACAAGATAGATTTTACATCATATATATATATATATATATATATATATATATATATATATATATATATATATATATATATATATATATATATATATATATCTACTATAACAACATGTAACTAGTATTCTATATTAAAGCTTAAAAATTATAAAATTTCTCACCCATCCCAGTGTCACCAACCATCATCTCCCTATTTGCTCACTTGTCAAGCACCATATCTCCATTTTCATGTTCCTCAAGTAACTCCTCTATATATTACCTCCCCACTAATGCAAATCAAGAGTCACCACTCATGCACACCATGACCCTCTCCTAAGGGGTGCCTCTATAAACCAACTCTAACTTGGAATGACTATTAGGTCATCTTATGTTATCACTATCACCTTACCCACTCTCGTCAGTAGTGCCTCCATATACAGTGTGGCTAAGGTGGCCATTGTTGATCCTATTGTAGTACCTAATGCATCCTTTGATCTGGGCAATAATTCAAGCGACAATTTGGATGATGATTCTACCCCAAATGATGACAGAACTTATACGAGCCATAACTTTTGCACCATAGCTCTAATTGATTCCCCATTTGAACCATTGGAAAGATAAGAATGAGGGCAATGTGGTGAGATGGAAATAATCTTTACTCGGTGGTTTTTGACCTTTGAAAACCCAATATAAGTGCCTCAAAATTATTATTTTTAGACTACACTAATAAAATTAAAATTTGGGGCACTTCTATTGGGTTTTTTAGGGTCAAAAACCATTGAGCATAGATCAGTTTGATCTCACTGTATTCTCTTCATTATTAGCTTTCCAACAATTCAAACAAGGAGTCAATTAGAGTTATGGTGTAAAAGTTATGGCTCCCATAAGTTCCATCATCAATTGGGGTAGAACCGTCACCTAAATTTTTGCCTAAATTATTTCCCAGATCATCCCTAAATCCACATCTATGTCATCCCCTTTTCTAAAAAACTATTTTCATGATTGACCAGTCCATGGTCTCACATGTCTTGCCCTGATCTTAGGTCTCTAAATTAGTAATCATCTTCCTCTTCCCCTTGATTTTTTAATGTGTCACACCCAAAAAGTAAGCATTACTAGAAGTTTTACTAGGTTAGAAGTCCAAACTACCCTAGACAGTATGCCACTAGTTGTGGTTCTACCCACTAGGTATAGTGGCCCATTATTCACACAAGAGCTAGCCCTATCACCATGGTCAAACAACTAAGCCAAATAATAATATTATGAATGTAAGGCTACCACATAATCTCCCCTCATGTGATCATCTACAAAGCTGGCAGATGGGCCACGACCCATGATTCCTGGTCCTACTACTATCTTGTCACCTAAGATAACCTATCATCTACCACATGGGGTAACCCAACTGGTCAATATATAGAGAACCTCTTATATATCTATGCACTCAATAAAAAAACTAACCCCATGGTATTCTTCCCTCTAAATAACATCATATACATATCATGCATGAGTTGGATCTAGATGATAGCCCTAAAGTCATATAGTGATCCCTGGTCTAAAATAGACTAACACAATGATATTATTTATAATGTTACCTTATCATCTGACTTGTGACATAGCACCCATGCTATCACCAGTCTGATCATGGCCTTTTAGATATCTTAAATTTGCATGATATATACATCAAGTAAATTGACCCACAAACTTAGGTATATCCTATCTAAGCATGTCATCCACCTAGCTAGTGCTCATCTCTCTTTCAGATCATCTGGTGTCCCTATGATCACTAGTGTCCATCCTATTGGTAGTTCTAGAAAAGTTTGGATACCCTCTAACATGATACCCACCTCTATGATATCTCCATCCACCACCCATTAAAAAGTGTTTGTCAACCAATCCCATACTCCAAAGAATATGATAATGAGATCAACATGAAGAGGGATGCACCTCATCTCCATCATACCTCCAAAGCCTAGTGACACTATCCATGCTCTGTCCACGTCAATTAATCACTCTAGTAGATCCATTATCCATGACGCATCTATCAGTCACCAATACCTTTGGTGTCTCTGTAAAATATCAAACAACAAAGGATGTATAAAATCTCCATGTCATAAATAATAATAAAAACATTATTAAAATTTCAAAAAACTCAACTGGTTTGATTTAGTTTCTTCATATTCTAAAGAATTGGCCTATTTAATATTAAATCAGCCCTATACTTTCCTTGTGATACTAGATCAAACCTTTCAAATGCCTATTAGATCAACCCTTTCACATCAATACTACATCGACCCTCTTAAGTAAACTAAGTCATCCCACTAATACACAATTGACCTTGTCATTCTCCCTCACTTTATAGACTAAGTTAACCAAGTCAACTCTATTCATCCATAATGGTGACTTTTTACCCATTTATTATAAATTTCTTGGGCATTTATTAGTCTGACTTCCTCCTACCTAGTACCCCATTTTACCCCTAGCTTACCTAAAAAAATTATAGGGTTCATTCTAGTGCTTAGATTTTTCCTAACTATCAATTTTCTATTTTTAAATTAATTTCAAATAAAAGTAACTAATTTTTTTAAAAAATAGTTGCTTACCTATGAAGCACTCATTTCAACCACTATGTATTCTCCCTGTCTCAACTGTCGTCTCCATTCTATGATGTCTCTTTGATCTCCAACTAGGTCTCTCATACATCTACTTTCTCATAATAGTAAAAAAAACAAATGAACTATTTTTTACCCTATTTATATTTATTATGTAAAATTATTTACCTTTCACATATTTACCATCAAATTAAATATTTGATCATATCTTTGTCTCTACTAACTCTTTTTTCAAACCGTAAAATGTTCTGAACTCTTGAAATTGTAGAGACTATTTTCACCTATTATATGTCTATGTTGTAAAAAAAATCACTCTTTTTCACTAATCTCTAAATATTCACCTAATGGTCTCTACATTAGACACTTTCACATTTCTTGCATGTCCTTCTTTATATACAACACTAAGGTAAGTAAAGGTATGTGTTTTTCAATTCTATCCTTTCATTTATCTTATATGCTCCTTACTATAATTTATTCAACTTTAGCATTGTGTGTTGTTATATTTTTTTCCTGAAGCACTATCCCATGTTTCACTTACATGACAAGTGATGAGATTTGAGTAGGGTATATGTATACACATAATATTTTCAAACTTTATCAATTACTAATACTTTTTATCTTATAGGAGCCCACTGAGTCTCAATCTCTCTGAGTGCACTTTTAAGGGGTCCACCGAGAAAGGGGTAGGCAGACCATTAATGCTTTGTAAGATTGTTATCCCTATACTACCACTTGTTATTTATACAACCATCTTCTAAAAACATTATCCTAAACTTTTCCTCCTATTTTATACCATCTTCTAGTCATTTTCCTCATTCTTTAGCCCTTCCCTAGCCTAAAATTCTTTTTGATGGTTTACATTTCACTGTCGACTCCATCGACCTTGTACTCTAATTGATAAAACTTATTTAAGGTCTAGTTCAGCCCCTGGCTGACCTAGACTAATATCTAATTTATTTTTATCAATAATGATACAATGTCGATTAGGTCAACCTTGTTAGTTAAACTTTTAGAAAGGACTAGGGTTAGATCCATCTATATAAACACATACATTTCATCATTTCTAATAAAAAATAAGAAAAAGAGATATATATTGTACATTGTTTATCCACCATTCTACTTGAGGAACATAGCTTAGATTTTCATACTTTCTTTAGCTTAAATTTTCATACTTTCTTTGGAAATATAGATCTTATCTTATGGAGAAGTTTTTTGGATGCATTGGTACGTTGTGTAGCCTAAAGCTAATTTATCCTTGTCATCCTTACATACCACAACAACCTCTTGCAAAGCACTTTGGCAAAGAGAGAGATTGAGGCTCGATGGATTCATCTTTAAAGGTAAGTATTTCTAACTTTGTTCCTCTTTTGTAAGAGTAGATAAATATGCATTTGTACTTTTTTCCCATGCATTAAGATTATGTATACATTGATGTGAGTATGTCTTCTATGCATGTTTAATTTTAATGTTATTACCCCCACTTTGTGCCACAAGCTTTGATGAGCACTATATGAGACTTTACTTTACTTATTATTAGTTTAGTGAATATGAAAACATAGGACCTAGTTAGGGTTATTACATAGTTTTACTTGACTGGAGGTTTTGGAACCCTCCCTAGTAAATTTATTGTGGTAAGAGATTCCTTCGCTAGTTCTAGAAAATTCATTTTGGTCATGACCCTGAATAGCTAATGTGTCGATAATTAGAATTATAAGTAGGATTTATCTTCTTCGATCTAGGATTGATTTATAGATCAGTTACATTTCCCTTTGCATATAGTCTACACTTAACAGCTTTTATTATGAACAAGGTCAATAAATTAAAGAGAGGTCGAGGGAACCTACTCTAATACCAGATAATGCAAAACACAAATTATCAATCAACTTCACTCTTTTATTCAATAATGATAGGAATATTTATACAAAATAGTTGGTCCTATTTTCTAGGAAACCAAACTTATATAAGATCTAACTTTCATTCCTATCTCCACTTATATTTTCTTTCCTAGAATGTCTCGAAGATAAGCTAAATATCCTCACTCAATCTTATTTATTGATTAAGTTAGGTACACATACAAATAAGTAGTCATATGACTACCCACCTAAAATCTATCCATACAATATCATTGCTTATCCCTAATAAATGTGAGAACTAATTTAATTATTTCTTAACAAAATAGGTCTATAAGACAAAGTTAAATGATGGTGTAAATATTGTGAAGCATAAATCAAGGTTAGTTGCAAAGGGCTTTTCACAACAAATTGGAATCTATTATAATGAAACCTTTGCTCCATTAGCTAGAATGGATATAGTGACATGTGTGTTAGAATTAATATATTAACATAAATGGAAAGGTTATCAAATGGATGTCAAATGAGTTTTTATGAATGGAATATTAGAAGAAGTATATGTGCAGCAGCCACTTGGTTATCAGATTATGGGTCATGAACATAAAGTTTACATTTTGAAGAAAGCTTTGTATGATCTCAAATAAGCTCCAAGATCATGGTACACTTGCATTAACTAGCATCTCTTGAAAAATAGATTCACCAAATGCAATAGTGAATCGAACCTTTATATCAAGATGGATTAAGGTGAGATCTTAATTGTTTACTTATGTGTTGATGATTTGATATTTATAGGGTATTTTTTATTTGAATTGTTCAAGTCGGCAATGAAGAAAGAATTTGAGATGACATATTTGGGTTCAATGAAATATTTTATGGGAATTGAAGTAATCCAAACACATGATGGTTTTTTATTTGTCAAAAAAAAATGCAATTGGTGTTTTAAAAAAGTTTAGAATGTTAAATTGCAAACCAACATCTAACCTATAGAAACAAGATTGAAATTAAGCAAAAAATGTAAGGGCACAAATGCAAATCCAACATTATACAAGAGGCTAGTGAGTAGCTTGATGTATTTAATAGCTACTAGGCTTGACATTATGTATGTCATGAGTCTGATTTCAAGGTTCATAGAGACACCTAAAGAATCACATTTGCAAATAGGGAAAATAATTTTGAGATATGTTAGTGGAACAAAAGATTATGAGATTTTATATTCAGCATTAAAAGATTTCAGATTGTTTGGTTACATAGATAGTTATTTTGTAGGTAACATTGACGATAAAAACAATACATCTAGATATATTATTCACTTTGGTTTAGGTGCAGTATCATGGGCTTTCAAAAAACATCGCATTGTCACTCTTTTAACAACAGAAGTGGAGTATGCAGCAGCATGTCAAGCTGTATGGATGAGAAGAATGTTGTTAGATTTGAAGCAAGAGCAAAAAGAAGCAACATAAATTTACCTTGATAATAATTTAACTATTGAATTATTAAAGAATCATGATTTTCATTAAAAAAAGCAAACACATTGATATGAGATATAATTTCATAAGAGAACTTGTCAACAATGATGAAATATACTTGAAATTTTACAAGTCCGAAGATCAATTCTCAGACATCTTCATGAAGCCATTAGTAGAAGAGGTTTTTAAATATTTAAGAAAAATATTGGGCATCACCAATTTGGCACAATTTGGAATCAAGCTTAAAAAGGAGTGTTGGAAGATAAGTTTAACTCCAACATGCTTTTTCTATAACTATAGGAGTTGGCGGTTTCTTCTTTATTTTCTTTTATTAAAACTACTTTGTTTATTGCTTTAAAACTTCTTGCAGGATTATAATCTTTTGTTTTATCTTCTCTCTAATATTATATATTAAGGGATGTAATATAATATTAATTATTATTGATTGGGAATTAAGAATAAATATTTTTTAAATGAAACAATAACTTTCTTTTACTTCTATTTTTCTTTTTAAATAATAGATTCCATACAAAATTTGTAATTCTATTTTAGTAAATGCAAGATTTGTAACTCTATTTTAGTAAATTCAACTCAAAGGATCATGATCATTATCACAGATGTGATCATGATCATTACCAAAGATGTAGGATATGTCATGAAGTCATACACAGTGTCTGATTGTCTTTAAGTCGTCGAGACTACTAGATCAAATGGTCCAGATCAAAAATATTATTAATGACAGCAAGCGCTAGACCGCGGAAATATGCATTAGACGTAGGATATGTGATGAAGTCATACACACTGCCTGATTGTTTTTAAATCGTCAAATATCGTAGATAATCGCTGACAGTGTCTGATTTTCGCCCTTTGACCAATAAAATAAACATGTGGTAATTAGGAAGTCAATAATCCCACAAAGATGGCTCCGCCACATCATTTTCATCATTGGTTCTGTTTAAATCACCATGGTTGAGCAATGGCGGCGTAATTATGAGACCCTCCGCCATGTATGTGAGTACGTTCGGCATGTCAAATATTATATCCTCGTCAATGTATGAGGATGCCGTTTGGGGATAAGACCTAGCTCATTCTTTGAAGTGACTCAATTAATCAAAGGACATACGTCAATCTGATCCCTGTTATGCTTCAGTACCCACTATTAACATAAGATGATTGTATAACAGTTCTAACGGTCTGCGAAGTGTAACAGATGGATGCCGAAGAGTCCCCTGTTGATGACAGTTATTTGACAAATAGAAGATTAATCGTTCCAACTTCCACAATGGATTTTTATATGATTGCATATATAAGGTGTGTATATAAGGTGTGAATGTCATTACATATGGATTTTTATATGCTTCATATATAAGGTGTGAATGTCATTGTGAATAGAATTTTTCAATTTGAGCAACAAGGCTAAAGGCTTGGTGGGCCTTTATTACATTAGAGGTGTTTTTATGGTGAAGCTCAAATTCGTTTAATATCATAGTGGATTCTTTCACGTATAGGGTCACTTTAGATACTACTTATTTTGTTTAAGTATTTTTTTACTATTCACATAATGACATATATCATTAGGGATTACACAGAGTATCGTATGTGGATTGTCATACGCATATTGATGAGCTTCAACATTCCAATAAGTTCAATTGCTCAGGGTTTAACTAAAAGGAAATTGTAAACTCAAATAAATGAAGTTACATTATTTGTTTATTAAAACTATAATTGGTGGATTTTTTTTGTTTGATAGATATTGAGGGTAAGGGCCCTCACCCGTATAAGAAAGGAAGCATGAATCTCAAATAAGAGGTGTTCTAGCAAGGATGGAGACAACCAACCAAGAGTAAGTCCCAAAGGGAGAGATACAAAGCATCTAGGAGCAAACCCTGGGGACAAGAAAAAGCAAAAAACTATAGATATTTTCACAAAATAGAGCAGGGAGAGCCACCTATAGGGGTGGAAAAGATTTCAGACATGTAGACTTGTGAGCAAGGCCCAGACTCCCTTCATCCCCTCTAATGTGTTTTCCAGGGCCAAAGACTCCTCCCAAACCAACTGTATCAGCGATCCGTTGCAAATGATTCTGTATGACACATGAAACCATGACCTTGGAATTCTTTGAACATCCACCTTTAGGGATCTTCGTTGATTCCTCCTCCATGGCTACCACCACTCCTCTGCTGGTGCAAAATTCCATAAAGAGATGCATAGCAGATGCTAAAGGCATAGAGTCAAATCTACTTTTGAAAGGAGTTATGGCAAAGGATCGAGCCACTCATTCAATGAGAAATATGGAGGGATGACGTTGGAATAGCCTCCACCAGTGACTTTAAAGATTCATGTAATTTGACAAAACACAATTCTAAATCCCAAAAAATATATAGGGGTGTTGGGATTAGTTTTCATATTGTGTAAATTTGGGTATTTACTGAAAGGTAAATTGTAATAGGTTAGTTAATATATAGTAGTGATATTGTTATAAACAATATTACGATATTAGGTTAGAATATTATAGCTATTGAGATATATTGTTAATGAATTATAACAATATATCATAAATAGGAGTTTGCATAATCATAGAATATTGAGATATTTTGGGTGAGAGAAAATAGTGGAGAGATAATAGGAATCATATTCCTATATATTTGTATTATATCCCCGAATGATTAATTAATCAGAATAGAAGATAGCAAAATATTGTTGTGTTGAAATAATTCTCTATGTGTTTGGCTCAATTTCATAGTGCATGAGTTAATTATTTGCATATAACTCTTTGAATTCACAATAGTGGTATCATAGCAGTGATCCGTTCCATGATGGATATGTAATAGTTTTGTGAGGGGCTGTCATACTTTTCTTCACCCTTATAAATGAAAGTTTATTGAAGAAAATATTATTCTATATATATATATATATATATATATATATATATGTTGATTACTATTTCAATATCCCTCAATTTCCTATTGTGTATCATGGAGTGAAAGTGTGTGGCTTTGTATAAGGCATCACCAATGCTAGACCTATAGATAAATTTAATTCTGCATCAGCATCACATCTTAGTGGACTTCTGCATACAAGCTTTTGACATCTTCTCTGGGTCTGCTATGTTGAAATTTTGAATCACAAATAAATTTTGTGTGGGATGAAGGAATTTGTGCTCCTCATATGCCTTTGTGCACTATCTAGACACATCCAGATCTATTGTCTAGACACATCCAGATCATATCAATTTACTACATTGAATGTTCGTACAACCTGCTTGAGTGAAGCAATCAGATCTCCTCCACCATTGTGAGATCATGTCATCTTCTTGTGTGTTGTCATTATCTATTCATTGTCTTCTGTAAGATGTCAATAGCTCAATATGATATGTCTTTCCTCTGAGAGACTCGGTTGTGGTTTTACATTATGTTGCAAGCTCAACTCTGGCTTACATGCAATTCTTTGAGGATTTTGTTTGACAAGTTGCATTAACCCCAACTCAGATGCAAACAGATCCATGATACCATCATCTCCACCATCGACTCGCCATTTCCCATACACCAACTCATGCCTACTATCCAAGCTTCTACCCCCATTTGCATAATGTGCACCACCTAATTTTTCATGATTTAATCTTTGTTAAGCCAAGTTATGGACTCTTTGACATCAATAATATGTTATCAATGCTTGGAATTGAACCTCATGTACATTTACCAAAGCCTCTGCTATGTCAATGTGAAGTACAATTTGACATATAGTCAAGGTAGTGTCATGTCAAGTTAATGTCTAGTATTTATTTTCTTTGATCAATATTTTGATTTATTTATCTTTAAGTCTATTTCCTTTTCATTTTATGTATAAGATTTTATTTGGTTTAGGTTATTATTTTATGTCTAAAAATGTTATAGTCTTTTGTTCAATTTTATTGTTAAGTCATTCTTTATGTCTAAAGAGATATCATTTAGACTTAAGATTAATTAGTATTTTTTTGTCAATATTATTAAAAATTGTATTTAGAGTAAAAATCAAAACTTCTTAAAAATATTAAAAGTCATAATAATTGTTTATTGTCATATAGGTAAAAATGGTCATTTTTGTGTCAAAGTGTTAAAAATGAGTCAAGATTCATTTTGTACATTAAGTCATTTTGTCAAAAATCCTATGAGTCAAAAATTATAAAAATAAAAAAATTACCTTATGGATGCATTTTACCTTATACATGACATCTGAAAAATGAGGGGGTTCCAATCTATGTGGAAGCAACCAATAGAGAACCTATCAGAACTATTAAAGCGTCTCAAAAACAAATTTGTTGAGTAAGCAACAACTTACTGGATGTTGGAAGATACATAGAGGATGGAGATCTTTCAGCAACCTCTCGTCAGTCACCAATGATGAGGCCACACCAATGATGTGGTGACATTTTGTATGGTGTATTTTTTCAGTGAAGTATGGTAGTTATATTTATTTTTTAGTATGTGTAAAAAATAAGAACAATTGTACCTATTCACTTGTGAATAATATTCTCATGTTACCCCTTTTGTATATTTATATTGGATAATGTTGATCTAAAAAGCACTATAGCAATTATGATGAAAGGTTAGTGGTAAACCTATGAAAACCATTTTGTAAGGTTAGTGATGAACTTGAGAAAACTATTTTGTAAGGTTAGTGATGGACCTAATGTGAAAAATAATCCTAACATTCCCTCATATAGTTTTTACATGGTACAATATATCTCTTTTTTCTAATTATAGCATGCCACCTCCGTGTGCTCATGATCTTCTCTGCATACATGTGCCATCACACATCTCTTCCTTCACACTCATCTGCAATTAGTTTTTCAGGTAGCTTTACATCCATACAAAATAAAAATTATATATAATTGGGTAAGTGCACAAATTTGGGAGACAAAAAGTGGCCTACCTGTGGACATGATTTTTCTAAAATTTCAAAAAATTTAACTTTTGTAGATAATTTGAGATATCTACACTCTAAATTTGAAGATAGTGTAAAACCATGACTGGTATCATTTTGAGTCTAGTTTCTAAAACACTAAAAAAAATTTTAAATGGTTAAGTATAACTAAGTCAAAAATTGAAAATTTGAAGAGGAACTCCTACTTTTTTTCAAAAAACATAGTAGACAGACGATCGTGACATGCACCCTTTTTTAGCAATGTTTAATTTTATTTGAAACCCTTTGAAAAAATCTTCTAGCACATCACCTATATTTGTTTGTATTTTTTCAATGAATACTTTTTTTTATGAATTTTGCAAGTAAATAGATCCTAAAAATCAACAAAGAAATGGATAGTCATCTATGAGTCATGCCTAACTACCTAAAAAAAATGAAAATTAATATTTTTTAAATGTGTGTAGAATTAGGCCTACCACATCACCATATAATTTATTTTTCACTTGGATCAATGAAAGACAAATTACATGAACATGTATAGCCATGTATGTTTGTGGTATGTAGTGACCTAAAAAAAGACATAGTTAGAAATAAATATAGTTTAAAACTTGAAATTAGTCCAAAAATTATAAGAATCATATTTTTGGAAAGAGAAGAGCATGCTCATCATCATGATATCAAGTTTTTGAATTTTCACGTTGAAATTCTTAGTGTATTTGTCAATTGAAGTTGAAATTTGTTGTTAATTTTCATACCTTTTAAAACTTGACTGTACATTGAGAGTCCAAACCTTTGGCTCAGGAATCCAAGCCATTCCTGAGCCAAAAGGAGTGGAAATCGAATTTAATTTAAATACTATGATTACGTTAATAATGCGATCACACTATTAACATGATCACATTAATAATGTGATCGCACTATTAACATGATCATGTTACTTAATAATGTGATCGCATTGATTAATAACATGATCATGTTAATAATGTGATCATGCAAATAATGTGATCTCATTGATTAATAAGATGATCATGTTGCTTAATAATGTAATCGCATTGTTTAATAATGTGATTGTGTTATATATTCTCAACATCCTAATCCATGTGGGATTTACACATGAATGTAATTTTGTCCAGAAGCTTATATTTAATACTCTAAATGTTAAGTATAAGTTTACATTTATGTTCTTATACTTTAAATTTATTTTAGTAAATATAATAAATTAAGGTCACTTAGAATCTAATAGAGTTGGTCTCATAGTTATATGCCTTATGATATAGAAAATAGCTTTTCAAAATCCAATAAGGTCAGTACTTAAGCATTTTTAAGGTCTAAGTATTAAACTTGGGAATTTTAGGACATAATTTTTACAATTGATATATTTTTTTGTAAACATATAGTCATTTTTTAGGTTTTTGTGCTTTTTAGATTGATTCTTAGCATTTTTAAGAGTCTTAGGTTTATCAAAATTAAAGTTTTTAGACCACTCACTTTGAAATTGATGCAAAGTGACGTGATTAGGGTAGCATAGGTCACATTGATGACTTAAAGACATCAAATGACCACTCTGTGTTAATTTCACTTATTAGTCATCCCTCCTTCATCCCTGATCACTTCCTACTCATGCCTCATCACCCCCAATCACTCTCTCATCATTATTCATTGTCCCTAATCACTTCCTCATTGAACCTCATTATCCCTAGTCATTTGTAATCACTCCATCATCCCTGATTATTCCCTCATTGACCCTAATTATCCTTCATCATTCCTAATCACTTCATCCTCATCCCTCATCATCCATAATAAATTAGGGTCACTCATAATTTGATAGAGTTGGTCACATATCTCACTTATTTGCATGTACAGCTTTGTACTCAATATGAATGTGTATCCTTTGTATAATAATGGTCACTAGTCACTTAGTATCTTTTATATGTCCTTAGTGTGCCTCATGTTTTCTAAGGTCTTCTCATAGACACCTACATTTTTATTTTTACATCCCCTCTTTCATTTCCTATAATCCTAATAATTTCCCTTCAAAAATATTTTTTTTCTATTTGTGAGTTGTAGTTTAAGACCTTGGATAAGACCAGGGCTTCAAAACAAATTACCAAATTACCAGTCCAAACATTCCTTTTAACATTGTTTTTTTTCCATTGTTTCCACCTTATTGGTGTTCCCTATAAGATTTTCAGTGTAATACCATGGATAGAACCAGTCCTTCCTCACAAAATTTTCCAATATCTAAGTCACAAGGAAATTACGTGTGTCAGATTTGTGATAAGTCATGATTGATCATGAGTTACATGTCATTAGCATCCTTCCCATCTTGATATAGTATATTTTATGCTTACTTCATTGATATTTCATTTTTATCTTCTTATTTTTTGATTGCATTTAAGAATACAACTATTTTTCTTAAGTTTTTCATGCTTCCCAACTTGAATTAGTGTGATCAATTTGAGTTTATTTTTACATTTTTTTTTCTTTTTAATACTTCTCAATGTGATTTAGTATGATTTATTGACCCCTATTATGCTTCCATGTTCACTATTAACATAAGATGATTGAATAACAGTGTTAACAGTCTATGAAGTGTAATGGATGGAAGTCGAAGAGTCCCTTGTTGATGACAATTATTTAACAAATAGAAGATTAATCATTCCAACTTCCATAATGGATTTTTATTTGATTGCATATATAAGGTGTGAATGTCATTGCATATGGATTTTTATATGCTTCCATATATAAGATGTGAATGGCATTGTGCATAGGAATTTTTAATTTGAGTAACAAAGTTAAAGGGTTGGTGAGCCTTTATTACACCCAAGGCATTTCTATGGTGAAGCTCAAATTAATCTAAAATCATAGTAAATTCTTTACATGTGTAGGGTCACTTTAGATACTATCTATTTTACAAAAAAAAAATTGACTATTCACATAATGACATATATCATTAGGTATTACCCAGAGCATTACATGTGTATTGTCATACACTTATTGATATACTTCAATGTTCTAATAAGTTCAATTGTTTAGGGCTTAACCAAAAGGAAATTGTAAACTCAAATAAATGAAGTTACATTGTTTGTTTAATAAAATTATAATTGGTGGATTCTTTTTATTTGATAGATATTGAGGGTAAGGACCCTCACTTGTACAAGAAAGGAAGCATGAAACTCAAAATAAGAGGTGTTCTAGCAAGGATGAAGACAACCAACTATGATTAAGTCCCAAAGGGAGAGCTACAAATCACCAAGGAGTAAACCCTAGTAGCAAGAAAAAACAAAAACTACAAATATTTACACATAACATAGTAGGGAGAGCCACCTATAGAGGTGGAAAATATTTTGGATGTGTAGACTTGTGAGCAAGGCCCAAACTCCCTTCATCCCCTCTAATGTGTTTTCCAAGGCCAAAGACTCCTCCCAAACCAACTACATCAGCCATCCACTGCAAATGATTCTGCATGACACATGAAACCATGACCCTAGAATTATTTGAATGTCCACCTCTAGGCATCTTGGTTGATTTCTCCTCCATGGATACCACCACTCCTCTACTTAGTGAAAAAATCCACAAAGAGACACATAGTAGATGTTAAAGGCACATAGTCAAATCTAATAATGAAAAGAGTTAAGTATGGCAGAGGATCAAGCCACTCATTCAATGAGAAATTTAGAGGGATGACATTGGAAGAGTTGTCCACTAACGACTTTAAATATTCATGTAATTTGATAAAACATAATTCTAAATCCCAAAAAATATATAGGGGGACCAGACCTAGATATTATGAACCAAAGAAAGGAAGGACCAAGCCAATAACCTCCAGCAGATGATTTATCCAACCTATAAGCCTCCCCATAACTCCTTCTAGATTAGAGTCTCCACCATAATTTTAATCATGTCAAAATTCTTGACCATGTACAGTAGACTGTTGGTGAAGATGGATGCCACATCTAAGTTTTTTTTTCTCCACTAGACTACATCCAAGTAATCTTCCCAATAATAACCCTTATGGCTTCCAATACTTCCACATTTGATATCCAAAAAGTCAATCTAAGCTTGTGACAATAGATGTTGTCTTGAAATTCCATTTTGCACTTCTCAACTCAAAGGGAGAGGATAGGCATAGTGACGATAATGTTGATAGTTGTGTGATTCATTATTGATATAACACCACAAATACTAGGTAAGTAAGAGATTTTGAACCAAAGCCACCAACTGCCACAAGATTTGAAACCTAATAGATATGTGTTGGCCTTTATATCAAAATGCTAAACACTTGAGATAATAAAAGCCCAAATTAGGAAAGGGGATCTAAGAGATCCACACCAAATCAATAGAATGCAGTGTAATGATTATCCTATGAAGTAAGAAAGGTTTTGAATTGATTTGAAACATTTATGGAATCAAATATCCATCAACTTGAGGCCTGACCACCTTTCAAAAACATTGTCTACCACAACTTCTTCACGTTGGTCCACTCCCCAATTGGCTATAAAATTAGCCTACTTGTTAGCCTCCTTAAATTAATGTGAAATGGACCAAGACACTAATTCATTTAAGAGGTTCCATGCCATGTTGAGAATGTTTTTGAGATGTCATGCCATAAATGATTTCTGAATCTCCTTCGATCACTAGGTTCATAATACCATATTTATGAGTTAAATGAATGCCCAAGACAACCACTTGGGCTTCGAATTCATTATTTGTTCCATATTGGAAATTAGAAAATAAATTATGGATGAGAAATTTGGTACAACTCCAAATAATACACCTAACACTTGAAGCTCCAAGATTATTACATGTTATGCCATCAAAGTTTAATTCGAAGAAACCTATAGGGGAGTCTAAGGGACATTAAGGTGAGGCTGGGTTTTTTCTCTACAAACTCTTAACCCATTAATAGGGGGAAGTCTAATTTTCATCCAATTGTGATGGATATTCATATCCCAGGAGGAGAAATTAGTAAGTTTTTTTATTGATTGTGAAGAAACAATTTTAGAGATAGTAATTTATAATATAATTAGAAAGACTAGTAGATCAATCGATTTATCTCTAAAGATACAACTATTATGTTCCTTCTAAATCTACCAGATGAGGATGGTAGGTTTGGATAAACACAGTACTCTCAAATCACCTCCCTTCCATCCAATATTCTAGGATAAGAAAGCATGAAATAATGAAGGAGATCGAGCCCACTTTCATTAGAGTTTGGTACATAGACAATCCCAACATGTGCATTTAAATGGATCAAAGAAAAATTTGAAGGAATATTTGAAACACATGCTACATAGAAAAGCTCCACTCCATCCTATTTTCTTAAGATGGTCATATGTTAGAATCTTTTTGGGTTGCGATCCAAGAAAAAGATCCAACTTTTGGGAGTCCCTTACTATTCTAGCATAAAAGATTAATTTTAGGGTTGTCTTCTTCCTCGACCACTTCTAGATGATAATCCAAATTTACTTTGTATAATCCTAAATGTGAGCCAATCCAACATATAGAGTCCCCTTTGTTTTTCAAGAACACCTTATGCTTTCTCAAGATAGATTCCAATAAGATATTTTAATTTATAGAGATGGGTGCATTTTTAAGGTTTTTCCATTTAACAATATCACTAAAAATAGGTCTTTCATTATCCAAATAGTCCATAGGAGTTTCACCCTATGCCATAATTAAAGTATTTATGGCTTCATCCAGCTCCCTTGGTTCATTTAATGGTCTATGGCCATTCCAAGAATCATCTTAGAACCTAGCCTTTCTGCCATTATTGATAATCCAAGAGATGTGGTTCATAATGAGAGGATGATAGTGAAGAAGAAAGTTCCAAATATGAAAGCCAGTAGGTGAAGAATCTATGTAAAGGGTAGCCATTGGATCCATGCTTCCAAAAGTTTTGTGTTGGATAATTTTCTACATAGAGAATGTGGGTTAAAAAACAAACTCCATACCATCTTCGCACCCAAAGTTGTATTCTGAAGATCAGTAATTCTAATACTCATGCTACCTAATTTATTGGAGTGATGAAATTTTTCCCAATTGACCAAGTGCACTTTTTTAGTAGCTTTGCATCCCTACCAAATAAAATTTATGCATAATTAGTAGATGAGATCAACAATTTTTGTTGGAGGATTTAAGACCAATAGAAGGTAGATCAACATCGCACTGCTTGAATTGATTTTATTGGGATACTTCTACCTAGAAAAGATAAAAATTTCCCTTTCCACATGGCTAACTTATCCCTAAGAGAAGATAATATATATTCCTAGAGACTAGAATTACCTTTACCAATGAAGAGGTGAACACCCAAATATTTTACTGACAAATGACCAATTTTGAAGTTTAGGCATTATGCTAGTCTCAACTGGTGTTGGTTGGAAACATTCATGAGGTAGATTTAAAATTTTAGATCATTGACCTATTGACCTAAAGCCAACACATAATTATCAAGTATTGATCTAAACTAGGAAGCTTCTGTGATCGAAGCTTTGATAAAAAAATGTATCATTCACAAACTATTGATGTCATATATTGTCGACCCCTTCCATTATAGTTAATCCCTTAATTAAATATGCATTTTTAGTAGCCTAAATGGGTCTACTAAGAGCTTTTACCATCAGAATGAAAAAAAAGGGGAGATAGGGTCCCCCTGTCTAATGTCCTTATAGCATAAAATAAATCGACTAGACTTTAATAAATGAGAAGATGGAACTTAGGTGTGGAAATGCAACTAAATATCCATTTGTACCATTCTTTATTGAAACCAAAATTCTCTATAACTTTTAGCAAGAATCTCCAATTGACCCTGTCATATGCTTTAGTGATATCTAGTTTGAGGAGAATACCTTTTTGCTTAATTAAACTCAGAGAGTGCATGATTTCCTGAATAATAATGATACCATCCTAGATATGTCTGCCAAGAATAAAACCACCTTACTCTAAAGAGATAAAGACTAGCAAAAAAGAATTCACTCTAAAATAAATTGCTTTGTATAGGATTTTTTAGATGGTATTACACAAAAAAAATGAGTCTAAAATCACTGAAGGACTTTTGGAAAGCACTTTTTGGAATTAGGTAAAAAATGTGTAATTTATATATGAATTTACCTTTTTTATTTTCTTGGAAAAATCCATAATAGATGTTACTTCTGCCCCGACTATGGTCCAAAAGGTTTTAAAAAAAGGTTGCACAAAAGGCATCAAGATCTAGTGCTTTGTATTTTTTTCATGGTAAAGACAACCTTCCTAAATTCATCTTAGGTGAACGGGGCAAACAAAATGTCATTTTATTCTCTCATGATGAACTTAGGAATGTCAGTGAGGATTTTTTCTTAAGGTCTCCAATTATAAGCATCAGGATAGACTAACAAGGCCAAAAAGAACCTAATTGCTTCCTTTTTAATATCAATGGGGTAAATTTTAGTGGTTATTCTTCATTAACTCATGAATATTTTGGTTTTAAAAATTAGCATTTGGCTATTTTAATGGGTTTTGAATAACATGGATTCACCTAAATTATCTAGTTGTAAGTTTTCCAAGTTAACTTACCTACTATTTAAAATAAATTTCATACATATAAATATAGTTTTCCACTCTGTCAAAGTCTATATGAACTTATTCTCCATTATATGTAATATATGTCTACGCATATACTTATAATGTAAACTTTCAATAATAGGAAAGGGATGAAGGATGTGTTAAGCAATGGTGCCAAATGACAACATGCTACTAAGTGACACCAAAGTTATCAAACAATTAGAATGCTATCAAATGGAAACAATGTTGCTGAATGATATCAATGTTGTCTCTCAATAGTAATGTTAAAGAATGGTGGCAATGCTACTGAATGATAGCAACACTATCAAATGATAACAATACTATCATTTAACAATAATCTTTGTCATTTAATAACAATGTTGTAGAATGACAACATTGCTATCGAGTGACAACATTGATGTCATTTGACAACATTACTATGAAATGACAACATTATTTTGGTTTGAGAGCATTATTGTCAAATGATAGCATTTTTATCATTTGGTAGTATTACTATCAAATGATAGCATTCATGTCATTCGACAACATTGTTGTTAGACAATAGCATAGTTGTCATTCGATAGCATTGCTATCATTTACCATCAACTCTATTGTTTGGCATCAAATAGGTGTGATCCATAGAAAAATAATGTGCAATCCATTTGTGGGTTTTCTATACAATCACACACCCATTTGGATTTTGTACCATGTTATGATTCACTTATCCATTCACCTTCTCACCTAAACACCATTTGTTAACTTTTTCCAGACTTTTAAAACAAATACTTAGAGATTCACCAATAAAACCCAAGTTAATTTATATATGGGCCACTAAAATTTATCCTAAATATCATAGTTGAATTCTAGTGAGGTGCCATTACCATCAAAATTTTCAAATATTTTATTATTACATCTTGTGGCCTTCATAGAATTGTGGAAAATTTGTGTTCTTGTCTCCTTTTAATCAGGGTTTTATTGATTTTTGTTTCCAATGAATTTCTTCTTTGATATGTAATTCTTAAATCTCTACCAAGAGTTAGCATTCTTGATCATATAATACCACATTCATCCCGAATATCATGACCATCTCATTTAACAAGTGCATATCTGCTCCCACTCTTTGGTTTCTTCAAAAATATTTTTGAAGTGGGAATTATTCTTATGTTTAAAATAATTTTTAATAAAGATGAGTTTTTTAGAAAAAAGCATACAAAAAATTACCATTTGTTGTGGGGCATGCTCCCCACTAGTACTTAATTGTTTCAAAAATGGTTGGATCTCTTAACCACATTAGTTCAAATTTAAAGGGGCATAAGAGAGCTGCTTAATCTTATGAGATAACTAAGTCCATATAAGCATGATCAAAACCTGACATAGGAAGAATGCTACTTTTAAAAGTTCAGGAAGAGTTTAAGTACATAGTATTTACCAAGAAGTGATCCAATCTATCTATAATGTTAGTGAAGCCTTTCCTTCGGTTGGTCCAGGTGTAAACACCTTTCTTTAGTAATACATCCATAAGCCCTAAGGAGTCAACAAATGAACTAATTTCTTTCTGTGAATCCAAAGGTCTTCCCAAACCCCCTTGTATATCATTCAAAATATGGATAGCATTGAAATCCCCCAAGGCAAAATTATCCTTTGGGTGTGTGATGATGATTTGCAACAATTAAGTCTGGCATTAGAGCTTAAGTGCATCGTTGTTTGGTCCATAGACATTGATAAAGAAAAAACATAATTTTTGATGAAAGATCCTTGATCTCACTCCATTACTAGTTAGTTTTATGTGTTACCTAAGTCACTTCCATTTTTAAGGGGTTACAAATGATAACCAAGCCCCCTGATGCTCCAACTAAATCAACAAACCACCCTTTCCAATTCGTCCAACTTGGCAAAACCATCTTCTCTACTTCTTCCTTAGTTTAATTTCTTAGAGAAGGACAATGTCTGGGTGAATCAGTGTTATTTGTTGCTTTAATAAGAATCTCTTGTTAGGGGCATTAATCCCCCTAATATTCTAAGAAATGAGCTTCGCGGCATGGTAGATTGGATTTTCACCCCCCACACTCCACAATCGAAGTTAGTGATAGGTTTTTGATTCACCATTAACCCATGCTCCACCATTCATTCCGAGCTTGGTTTCTAGCCTCTCCTTCCCCCCTTTCTTTGTCGCCTTCACTTGATCTCCCTGCTACTCTGCTCCATTCCACTTTTTGCAAGCCATCATTTGAGTTTTTCATCACCATCACATTTTTATAATGGGAAGATTAAAAACATCCAGCTGATAGATTAAAATTATTGTAGCTACTTGATAAATTTATTTGAAAAAGAGATTTCCAAAAAAAAAATCAAGTAGAAAGCTATTTGCTAGAAGTTTTATGTTGGGTTTCCCTATAAAATCATCAACCTTAAAATTACAAGTACACTATAATTTTAAACTTCCTTTATATTAAATTAGAGAATAATTTGAATTAAATAACATAAGAAATAATCTATTACAGGTTGAGAGAGATCTAACAAACACATAGTTTATTTATGTTTTGTATGATTATTTATTAAAGGAGCTCAATTATTGATAGTTGCATGTGCATTTCCTACTTCCTGTCATTCCCCAATTTTAAAATTGAAAAGAAAAGGACCGATACACAAATAATATTATTGGATTTCAAACCTTGAACCTATTAAATTCTCCTTGTGCAAAAAGTAACCACATTAATATTATAAGAAAAACTGAAATGATAACCACTAAGTTTTCTATGGTCAAGTGTTCCACCAAGACCTATAACCATACAGGGTAGTGCATGCAAAAATAAATTAAAAGCTTGAACTTAAATCTTTTAACTTTTCTAAAGACAACCTTTGAAACCAAAATAACAAAGAAAGAAATGAAAAAAATACTTGATCTGCTCCTACTCCATTTTCAAATTAAAACAAAATCTAATATGAAAATTATAAAAACAAACATATTATCAAAAAGATTAGTTACCACGACATTATTTGTTTGCCCAACAATCTATGGTGTAGAGTAAACACACTCCTACTTCATTCTCAAAATAAATGTAAATTTCAAGACTTATTTAAAAAAGAGATCAAAGATATCATTTATCCCCACACCTCCAGCTGGCCAATCAAAATGTGATGCAAATACACAAACAAAGTTCTTGTGCAAATTGTGATGAAAAAAACATAGATAGATTTCCTCTACAAATTGTGATGAGATGTAAAGATATATTAGTATCATAGTGGATTTTTTAAAGCTTTAGAAGCATGGTGTAGGAAATAGTGTAATCACAGTGCATCATTAATTTACACGCTCTTTTATATAATTATATTATGCCATATCCATCATTGCATACATGAACTTCCATGATACCCACTCTCCCACCTCGCTTAATTCAATTTAATTAATTAATTTATATTTCATTTAAAAAACACTATTAAACATTATTGTATTATGTGTCATTAGCATTGGAATTGAATAATATTATTTAAATATATTAGGTAAGTTCCTAAGGAGGCTCGTATCCTATCTTAGCGTTATTTAGTATCCTATTATTATAGATTAATTGACTCTTCAGATGGTACTACTTCCCATAGGTTTCAAAGGTTCACCCAAGTCAAAAAAGAACCGACTATCAATTTAAAATAAAATAATAATAATAATAATAATATCTAAATTATATATATGTAATTAATAACATATATCTAGTTATAATACTATTATAATTTAAATTATTATTTTTTAATCGATATCAAGTTTTACGAGTCCCTTTCTGAAAAGCATAATACTTCACAGAATAGAAGTAGACTGGATTGATGGTAGAGCCATCAAGGCATCTATCAATCATATTTCAAATTAAATAAACAAATTGAAAGTATTAAAAATACTTTAGCTTTACATAAAAAAAAATTTACTTAAATGGAAATCCAAAAATTACTAAATCTCATCCTTCTTTGCTATGCAATGAGAACAAAATATCTTGTAAGGGAGACTAGGAATGAGACAACCTTTTTATTACTTCTAACAACCTTCCATTCTTATTGATTACTCAATTTCCCTGAATCTAAACTTAACAAGCAACATCCATCCTCAAGTTTACCTCTATAAGCCTTATTATTACTAACCAAATCCACAAAACTTTTTCCAACTGACCCAACTATCTCAGAATTGTGAGGTGGGGACACTGAAAGTACTAAACTTGCTATTGAATTATTTTCCAATAAAACCTTTAAAGCAACTTGTGAAGGTAAAACAAGATTGATTTCTAAAAATATCGTAACGTGTTCCTTACTTGCCTCCTTCCCCCATGAAGAAACTACTTTTCACTTGGATTTTTGACATGAAGTAGAAAGATGAACAATTTTAAAACAATTTTGGATCCTGAAAGGAATCCCCTCAAAATCATTAAATATATGATACTAATTAATATAAACATATATTATATATAAATTTAATATTTATTTATAATAAATAATAATTAATTACATATAATAGATTAATAAAAATAATTAATTATATATATACCTCATGTTAATGGGTTGTGGGTATTTAGAAATAACATTCGCAAAGCAAAAAATGTAGTGTGGGCTCAACCTCCTCCAGGATTTTTCAAACTAAAATTCGATGGGGTAGCTCAAGATAATATAGGAGCTTGAGGGGATGGATGCATCATTCATGATTGTGTAGAATCTCTAATAAGAGAATCATCCTTCAAATTAGTTGATAAAACTAACAATAGAGCAAAAGCCCAAGCATTGTCCTTTAGGATCAACTTGGTGAGTCAATGTGGTATTGAAAATGTGATTTTAGAAGGGTATTATATGGTTATAATTTAGGCTATGAGAAATTGGCATGCCTACACTTGGCACATCAAAAATATTTTGGGCCAATCATGGGATATTCTAAATTCTTTATCTCAGAGGGAGGCATCACATTGCTTTCAAGAAGTAGCCTTCTTGGTTTACCAATGGATCAAGTAGGAGGTTGATTTTATCAAGGAAAATGTTTGGGGGCCTTGGCCCATGAACCCCCCTTTACTTCTAATTATTTTTTCATTGGAGGATGTGGGTGGGCCTGCATTTTCTATTTGAAGTTTTCTTTTAAGTAGCTATAAGCATTGTTTTGGATGCAACATTCATGAGGAGAGATGTATGAGGTGGTATCTTATGTCACCTTGAGTTTATTATTTTTATTTTTCATCAAATTATTTATTCATATGCTTCGATTGAAGGTGATTTTTGTGTTGGATTTAATCACTTGCTACAAGTTTGGATGAGTGGTGTAATGGAGAGGTATATGTAATTGGCCCTCACCGAATCTCTGGTAAGGGTAGGATTAAAGCACTATGACATGCCATTTGAATGTTATGAGAGCAATGTTAGGATCAAACATGTCTTTTTAGTGTAATCGAGCCAAATGTTGGATGCTATCAAAGCCCTGGTAGGTTTTGCTTACCTTAAAATGCCTCATAGGGTTAAGGTGAACTCAAATTTGGCTTCCCTTTTCTTGGGTAATTTCTTGGTGATTTTTGAGGATATAGAGCTAGTGAAATTTGTGGCTAAAGGTATGATTAGGCCTATATACAAAATAGGTTTAGAGGCTAAAATTTTGGGGTTTATGTCTAAGATCCCTATTGAGCTTCCCTTTATAGGCAGATAAATGGTAGGACTTATCCCTCTTTTGATTCTTAAGGAAGTGGAGGCTCAAATGGTCTCAGCTTTGGCCTTTATGGAGAAAGTTCAAGAGGTTGTCGGGGTTCTAGTGTACTTAGACAAATATATTTCTATGGTAGACATGGTTGTTATGCATTATCTACCTTCTACTCTATGAACACTGGTGGCTACCCATTCCTCTACTTAGATTCATGATGTGGCTCAACTTCTGTGCAAGGTTTTAGGGGGTGGAAAGGTTTCTCCACCCCCTACTAGTTTTTTTTTAGGGACCTTTACTAGTATGCACTATGTTGGTGGATGAGCAAGGGGTTGGTGAGGGACCGGCTCCATATTTGGTTTTGGAGGCTAGCACAGTTGTGTTTGTGGGTGTGATAGGGGAAAACTAACAAGAAGTTAGGTTGGAACACATGGTGATATCCATTGGAAATGATGAATAGGTTAGGATTGTGGAAGATGATGGAAATTGGGAAGCTCCTCCTGGGTTGGTTTAGTTTGACATGCCTTTTTGGCTTATTTTCTATTTCATCGATTCTTATTTAGTTCTTTTTTTTGTGTGGTTTTTTTCAGTGATGTATACATAGTATTTGCTCATGCACTTGAATTACTATGTTTTTGGTTTTGAGGTTTTTTTGTAAATCTATCAGGTGTGGCAGTTTAGCTTTCTTGTTCCCTCATGTATTTTCATCTAAGGCTTACAAGGTTTTTAGAATGTTTTTGTATTATGGGTATATATATATATATATATATATATATATATATATATATATATGTATGTATGTATGTATGTATGTATGTATGTATGTATGTATGTATGTATGTATGTATGTATGTATATGTGTATATGTATGTGTGTATATGTATGTGTGTGTGTGTGTATATATATATATATATATGTATATATATATATATATATATATATATATATATATATATATATATATATATGTATATGTATATATATATATATATGTATATGTATATATATATATATATATATATGTATATGTATATATATATATATATATATATATATATATATATATATATATATATATATATATATGTATGTATATATATATATATATATATATATGTATGTATATATATATATATATGTATGTATATATGTATATGTATATATATGTATGTATATATATATATATATATATGTATATATATGTATATATATATATATATATATATATATATATATATATATATATATATATATATATATATATATATATGTATATGTATATATATGTATATGTATATATATGTATATGTATATATATGTATATATATATATGTATATATATATATATATATATGTATATATATATATATATATATGTATATATATATATATATATATATATATATACATATATATGTATGTATGTATGTATGTATATATATATATATATATGCTATATATTATACTCTACCATTATATTTATAATTAGTATTTATAAATATAGACTCTATAACTTTATTACTTTGTCCCCATGTCAATGATATTGTAGTACTTATTGAAGATACACATTGGATGTGGAGTCTTGCCACAATCAAATCAACACTCATGACATCCTCACCCACCCTTGACAATGGAACACTGTCAAGCAAATATGCCTCCACACTACAAGTTATGAACACTTTTGTAATGGGTTCAGGTCATGTGAATTTGCTCGATGTCTTGAATCTAGGTTTGGGGTACGATATAGGCCCTCTAGTGTTGGATATCACCTAAAATCCCTATCATTACCCTTCACCATCAATGCCCAACTCACCTAGAAATATTTTACCACTTATTCAATTTTTTCTAAAATAGAAACTTACATCATTTATGGCATACCCTGCACCTTTGAGAAAACTATTAATTGATAATTTTGGCTATTGTTACCTGATTGACTAGTCTAAAACTATTAGACATATTACAAAATCTTATGAACTAAATTAAGACTATCCATGCATGCAATGGATAAATCACAAAAAGGAAAGATGGATGATTTATCTAGGTAGAGTTATTACCTCTTTAGATTAAAATATATAGAATAAATCTACCAATATTGTAATAGTAAGATTCATCCATAAATCTACATTACACACTTCCCTCTATGCTCATATATAGATAAGAATGAGGCTAGGTTTTGGGTTTTGGGGAGTAGATTACTTGTACAAAAAGTCTTTTTAATATAAGCATTTTAAATTATTAATAGAAGTTAATTAAATCAATTACTTAGTTAATTAAATACTCTAATAGTAATATAGGGATAAGAATATAAAAATCAATACATATCCATATTTATACTTTAATACACAAGTGCACCTTAAACCATACAATATTATATGTGTTAGTAAATATAATAACAACCAATTGGTTATATTGGGAAGATATAGAAGAATTTTACAAAGACTATAATTTAACAAGATCTCATAAGGGATAAACAAAATAAGAGAACCAATCCTATTTCAAATAGAGGTCTGAGGCAATCCATACGCCTCAGAGAGATATAGGGTGTAGCACATCTCTTCGGATATTATTTTACTTTTTCAAATAGATTGTAAGTTTGTAATCAAAATTTAGGTGTGTGAAGTGTGCAAGTTGTAACATTTCTTCTTGAATTTAATAAAAATGTTTGTTGGTTGTATTATGTTATATGTGTGGATTATGATGTAGTCCATTATTGTGTGTTAAATTCATAGGTAGCATGGTCTAAAGTCATACTTCATTTGATACCCTAATCATGAAATCATCAATTGGTATCAAATCAAGGTTGTTCTTTATGGAATAAATGTGTGAGACTCTTATTGAGTCAAGTTGCAGTTTTATCCTACAAAATCAAATATATTTTTCACATTTACAAGTGTTGGTCTAAATAAATGAATCCATATTCCAAAAATAAGAGTGTTGGGTATAAGGTTTAAGTGTTGTTATTTTCAAGAAAATAAATGGCACGTGGAGTAATACTTATCAGTAGAGCAAGAAGGGGACCTAGAGTTACAAGTTTAGTCAAGATGATGAGAGGAATCCAACCCAAGATGGAGGCTATAATAATTATATAGTATAGGGGAATTGTTTAAGATATTAGTGAGGATGAGGAAGAATAATAATTTCTTGAAGTGAATGTTGAATTGGTAAGTGACCCAGAAGATAGATTCTTATAAGTTATGTTGAAAATCAATAGCAAGCCATGGTTGGATACCCATAATTATTAAATTATTTTGAGTCTTAAATAATCCATTATATAATTAATTAATTTGGATAAATATTATGATATAAACAAATGAAAGATCCCAATAAAGTGAAGTTTCCTGGTATGAAGTTGAAGGCACATGCATTATTATGGTGGGATCATGTACAAATAAAAAGAGTAAGAAGAGGGAAAGATAAAATCAAAATTTGGGAAAAGATAGTTATGAAACTAAAATGTAATTTTATATCTTTGGATTATTAGATGATTATATTTAATAAGTTAAAAAAATTGAGAAAAAATAAATGAGTGTAAATTATTACACGTAAGATTTGTAAAAACTTGCCATAAGAATTAGTCATGCTAAAGATGACAAGGAGAAGATGTTTAGGTATGTGAATGGTTTGTGCATTTTCATTCAATATGAGTTTGGGATGGTACAATTTCATTTAGTTGAGGAATCATATTAGTGTGTGTTGAATGCTTAAGAGAATTTTTCCTGAAGACAAGAAGTTAAAGCAAGAGGAAAAGGAAAGTTGTTGCATAAATGATGACAAGCGAAGAGTGACAGAGGAAACTATGCTCAAGAGGGAGAATTTATTATCTCTAAAAAATATAAATACTATGAAAATAGGTAGAGGATGTCCTAACATAAGAAGAGGATCTTATGGACAACAAAGAGGTATAAGATTCATGGTTACATGCTTCAGATGTGGTGAAATGGGGCATATAGAGTTTGAGTGCCAATATGTGTATAATGATTGAAGCAAAAGAAATGAGGAAAATTATCATATTACATACACATATGAGGAGAATGTGGCATCAACGAATCACAAAAAAGAACCATAATGAAAATAATCTCTCACATAAAGAAGAGAGTGGTGTTGAAACCATCTAAAGAAGAGAATGCACCAATGTAGAGAAAGAATATTTTCATAACCATTTGTAAATATGGAGGTAAGTGTTGCAAATTTATTGGTGATAGTGGTAACATTGATCATCTTGTTCTAAGGAATTGGTTTATATGAAAGAGGATTATACATCTGAATCCATATAAGGTATCTTGGTTGTTGAATGGACATTAGATTCTAGTGAATAGATAATGTCTAGTTGGGTTGTCAGATACGTGGATGAATTCATGTGAAACATACTTCCATGGACGTATGCCATGTGTTACTAGGAAGACCTTGGCAATTTGATAGGAAGGCACAACATGATGGTTGCACAAATACATACACTTTGGTGAAGGATGGCATAACTAACTCTATGAATCCTTTGAAGTACAAGACTGAATATGTGGATAATAATCTAAGGATTTTGTTACTTTCATGTAAGTAATTCCATAAATAAGTGAATAAGGAGAAGGATTCATGAAATAGGAGTTGATGTACTTGGGTTTTGTGATTTCCCATTAATGATTGAAGATGGATCTCAAAAATGTGAGAGATATCATTAATTATCCATCACCAATAAGAAAATTTGAAACATGTCACTTTTATGGCTTGGAAAACTTTTACATAAGGTTCATTTTTAACTTCAGTGATAAATGTATGCATATCATAGGAGTAATGTGAGGTGATATAAGAGACTATGTCTAGAAAATAAAAGTAGAGCATAGTTTCTAAAGTTTGAAAAATAAAGTGACTGAACAACCAATGTTGCCTTTGCCTAATTCTAAAAAGGTATTTTTGGTTGATTGAAATTCTAGTGGCATAACAATTTGGAGTTCTGTTGAGTGAGTAAGTTAAGATAATTACTTGCTTTAGCAAAAAATTGAATGATGTGAAGATAAATTATTTATTTTATTATCAACAGTTTTATGTCATAGGAAAAGCACTAAAGATGTGGAGGCATTATTTATTGCCTAATGAATTTCTATTGTGCACAGACCATCAATCACTATAATTCATCACTAGTCAAGGTAAGTTAAATCAAATACATTTGAGATGGGCTTAATTTATATAGATTTATTCATTTATGTTATGGCATAGAACTAGAAATCCTAATAGAGTTGAAAATGCACTCACTCAAATGTGTCTTTTATTAAATGAGATGCAAGTAGAATTAGTGATATTTAATTCATTTAAGCATTTACACACAAAAGATGAGGATTTTAATGACACATGGAAAGCATGCATAGAACCATTGAGTGTGGACATAACAATATGGTTAGAATATTTCCCACAAGAAGGATTTTTTTCAAAGGAAAATATTTGTGTATACCCTAAGGGTGTATGGGATAATATTTGATCAGGGAGAAGCATAGTGGAGGACTAGCTATACATTTTGGCATTGAAAAAACATTTTCACAACTATTTGAGAATTAATTTTGGCTTGAGAAGGGTATGGATTACACAACTATGTGTAGGAATGTAGGATTTTATAATTGAAAAAATAATAAGTCATAAATTAGAGTTGTATCAATCATTACCTAATCTCGAGAGACCCTGGGAATATATTAGCATGGAATTTTTTTAATATTTCCTAACATGTATAAAGGCCATGATTCTATTTTTTTTATTTATTTAGATCATCGAAAATGGATCATTTTGTTGCATGTAAAAAAACTAATGATGATACACATATAGCTAATTTATTATTCAAGGAATTTTTCAAGTTGCATGGACTTATGTGCAGTATAATATTTGACAAAAATGAAAAAAATGTTACATATTTATAGAGGATGTCGTGGAAGAATTTGAATGCCAAACTATACTTTAGTTTAACATATCATCCTCAGATAAATGGTCAAATGGAGGTAATCAATAGGAGTCTAGATAACTTGTTACCATATTTAGTTGGAGAGAAGCCATGACCTTGGGATTCAATCTTGGCATAAGTGGAAATTTCCTACAACAATTCAATAAATAGAAGCACTAAAAAGACATCATTTCATATTGTTTGTGGGAGTAATTTAAGAGGAGTTTTATAATTAAAAAACATCAGATATGAAAGATGAAAGAGAGTTAAACGAAAGAATTTTTTGAGTATATGTGCGAAGAAAATCAACAAGTGCATGAGAAGTTGGAAAGGACTACTTCAAAGTATAAGCAACGTAAGGGATTATTTGAAAATGTTCAACAAGTGCATGAGAAGTTGGAAAGGACTAATGAAAAGTATAAGCAACACAAAGGATTATTTGAAACTGTTCCACCTTTTCATGCTTTGATTTTGTCGTGGATTTAATTGTTGACCTCTTCAGGCCTACCCATTAAATTTAATAGTCTACCTTGGTTATCAATGAATTTTCTTACAATGCTTTTATTCATTCAACATTGTCATTGAAATGGGAGGACAAATCATGTTTGATAAATATATATTTACTATAATCCTTTACAAATATAGCTATATTTCTTAAGAATTTTCCTTTTTTAATCTCTATGGTCTTCCTAAAAAACATCCCGAGTATTTTACAGTTAAAATTTATAAATATATTCATACATATTTCAAATTTAATCCTTGAATTACTTGAGTGTTAAATTTAAGTAAAACATACATAGGTTTTGTTACTTTTCTATTAATCTATTTTTCGATTGATTAATGAAAAAGTTTCAAACATATATTATTTTAAATTATAAATTTTAATTTATAATTATTATAATATTTCCTAAGTCTTATTTAAGCATATTCATATCTAACATTTAAGATTACTAGTGAGACAATCTAAAAGTTGACATGTTCGGTTTAATAATTGGCTTACTTCACAAGCCCACTTGCTTTCAGTAATAGGTTAACCACTCTTGACATCCCTTGTAGGTATAAGCTTGGATTGATTAAATTGGCCAAACTCTTTTTCCAAGTTTCAAGACATGAATAACATCCTTCTTAATTTTTTTGCAAGAAAATCCTATAGCTGTAAAAAAAACCCTTAAATTTAATTAGGCACAAGGCTTTTAGCTAAAACCCCTAATCAAATGCCACTTGTCAGGTTAAAGGCATAGTTCCTAGCCTTTTGAAAGTCATTATGCCTATTCATAGCTTAAATTCAAAATAGCTTTTTAGAATGCACTTTTATGTTTTATAATATTAAAATGACCTTTTAATGGTAGTTGGATCTTCTCTTTCATTGTTTCGAGTAAAAGCTTGAGAACACTTTCATGAATTCTTTTGTAACATAGTTTGACATACCATCATTTGTCTTACATTTTCATTATTGAAAAAATGTAACTTAAACGTGAGCGAAAAATATTTTATATTGATTGACATGCAAGTGCCATAAATTGAAAGCAATAATAAAATGAACATTTCCATGAACATTAAATAACTTTATAGTAACAAGTATTGTTACTATTTTAAAATTCATAACTTCCTTAAATTCTTTAATTTATATTTAAATAATTCAATTCTCTATAATTCAACAAAAAAAAAATATTTAATAACAATATTAACTAACTCTTATTATTTAAAGCACACAATATACAAACCTATCTACAATCGTCTTTATATCTTCTCCAACTTCAATACCCCAATAATAATTTAGGATACACAACTCTTTATTTTAGGTTGAGTATTTGTTGTAAATCTCAATCGTCCTTTTATTTTTTTAATTGTCAGATGGGACACTTCAGGGAGACAAAAGAGTGAAAAAAGAGAATGGTCTATTTCGTACATGAAGGTCGGTGGCGACAAACAGCACTACACATCATGAAGCGTCACGTTGATAGAATCAAATCGAATACACCAACAAATAGAAAATTAATAACCTCACCGTACTATTTGAAAGGATTAAATAAAACAGTTTTTTAATAAAAATGACAGTAAAAAAAATCCAAAATTGAATAAGAAAGAAATATTTAACAAACTTAATGACGCCATGCTGGTATCAAATAACAGTTTTCACTCAAGCACTGTTATTCTAGCTTTTGGTTCCATAGAGTGTTTAGTCCTACGACATTATTAATATCTGACATTCATCACGTTTTGAAGATTATTCTATTGTCCGTGTTAGAATCCCAAATCATGATTTGACGCACTGTATTATCTTATGGTGGTGAAAAAAAAGATAACAAACAGATTACCCACATGCGGTATAAACTTTGTACAATAAAAAATAACCATGAAAGCAACTGCAAATCAAAGCTACAGGCTACAGTATTTGATTATGGCTTTATGCTGCTGTTATTTGTTGTTGGAATTAGTTTATAATCTTTTGTTACTACAGATTACCCACTTCATCGGATCGGCTTCTATATTCCATTTAATTACAGCACTGGTTTGTGAGCAGGTGATCCAACGGAGGTGGCCACTGCTTTCGTTTAGATTACCCTGATTGAGCAAAGACGGCGTAATCATGAGACCCTCCGCCATGTCTGTAACTTGCAAGTACCCTCTGCATGTCAAATATTATATCCTCCTGGTGTTGGCGATAACGCAGCAAGGTCTTGTTGTTGTGAGGTTGGAACGCAGCCGCCTCCTCCTCATGCTGGAAATAATATACTTGCGAAAGCGGCTTCTTGAATGTGCTTGGGAGTGGAAGAGAGCGGCAGTAGTGGTAATCAGGAAGGGGATCCGGGAAATCTCATGTCAGCGTATGAGCTTTGAAGGTTGAAAGCCGCCGTGTCATAAGCACCTGCGGCCCTTGGAATGTGCCCAGCCATAGCCGAGACCTTTTTCCAGGCTCTCGAATCTCCCACACTTATCTTAAAGGGCCTGGTCCTCACCTGGATCTTTGCCCTACTTTGGAACAATTTTCCGGATGTGGAGGTGCAAGAATGGTGTGGATTCATTCCAAACTGTGTGGAACAAATGTGAACCATTTAATATTTAATGTTCTTGCGCGCCGTTTATTGTCGGCCACTTTAGGGCGAGCCTTTTTTAAAAGCCGTTCAGTAAAACATACATCGTTTTTATTATTATCCTTAAATGTCAATTGTCCTCTCTAACTTTTATTGTTCGGAGTAAAACGATTCTATTGCTTCTTTTAGAATTTTAAATCGTAATTTGACTGGCTGTAATGAGTTAAATTTATATGCCAGACAAAGCTAATAACCAAATGACCCAAATTTGGTATAGAACTTTCTTCAAGCAAATCATTGTGTAGAAAGAAAAAAACTGTGAAAGGAACTGTAAAACAAAGCTGCCGTATTAAATTATGGGCGCGTGCTGCTGTGATTTGGAATTAGCTGTATAATTTATTCTTAACTTTTTTACAGGAGCGAGCTCCGTTTTCCATCATTACAACTGCGTAGTTAATTACAAACTGTTTTATCTGTGATTTAAACATCAACTGGAAAATTTTCTTCGGCTATATATAATATGGGACATAACTGAGTCTGGGATTGAACAGGTGAGCATAGGGTAATTAGCGAAGTCAATGATCCCACAGAGATGGCTCCGCTGCATCGTTATCGTCATTGCTTCCATTTAGATTACCATGATTGAGCAATGGCGGCGTCATCATGAGACCCTCAGCCATGTCTGTAAGTACATTCGGCATGTCAAATATTATATCCTCGTCAAAGTATGAGGATGCTGTTTGGAGACCAAGGTTCTGTTCCTGCACAGTTTCTGGCGTGGACATAGACGTGGACAGTTCTCCTCCTCCTGCGGCAGCCGGTTCTGGTTGTTGTGAAGTTGGGACGTGGCCGCCTCCTCCTCCTCCGGGAACCGCTATGCTTGCGAAAGCGGCGGCGGCAGCGGCGGCGGCTTCCTGAATGTGCTTGGGACTGCAAGAGAGCGGCAGTAGTGGCAATGAGGAAGCGGATTCGGGAAAATTCAAGTAAGCGTAGGGTCTCTTGAGGTTGAAAGCCGCCGTGTCGTAAGCGCGGGCGGCCATTTCAGGGGTGGGGAATGTGCCCAGCCATATGCGAGACTTTTTCCCAGGCTCTCGAATCTCAGACACCCATCGGCCCCCTTGCCGCTTTCTCACACCCCTGAAAACCGGGTGCCTGGTCTCGCTGGTGCCTCCTCGCCTTCCTCCTCTTCTTCCTCCTCCTCCTCCTCCGGCTCCTCTGTGCTGCTCCTCTTCTTCTTGGGAGGGAGATGAGGAAGCAGCACCGCTTGCGCCACCTCCTCCTCCGCCCTCTTCTCCCGCCTCAACCAACTCCTTCCCGCCCTTTCTGGAGGGAGACCCGCCGCCGGCTCCGGCTCGTTTTTCCTCACTCGATTCGCCGCAGGCGAATTTGAAACTAAATCCATCGCTGGGTGAAACTGAATCATCTAATTCCAATTTCTTGTGCGCAGAAGGCGACCAGGATTTGAAAAGGCTGGACAGAAACGGGCAAGGGAATTCAACGGGGACGATTTCTTGCGAAATTGGCAAAAGAGGCAAAAAGCCACTATTTGTGGGAGAAAGGTATTTGGGAGACTGTACCATCATTTGCTCTTTGTAAAGTAAAAGTAGTTGACCGTTGTATTACATTTGAATTCGTTTAGAAGTTTGTTTGTTATTAATATTGGAAAGGTTGGTATTAATATCAGACATTCTCCGCGAAGTCACCCCCGTTAGAAACGCGCGTTCATAAACCAGCTGTTAGCCGGTTGTCTGGAACTGAGATCGAGCTGTCTGTGCCTGGATGTCGTGGAATCGTTGTATATATGTGCAATATATGATGTTAGTGGCTGCCAACAGATATACTGCGCCTTAAACAGAAGAATCGCAGTGGACGGATAAGACAAGATATTTATTTACTGCGTCTTAAACACAACACTGGCTCCCTCAGTTGCAGCATCGCAACAAACCACGAAGTGACTTGGAAGCACACTTGGTGTCTTTTCAGCTGCTGTTACAGTTGAACAATCACCATAATCCCACCCATACATGTGTCATGTCAAAGCTTCCGTTGTCTGGTCGAATGTGTTCAATCCGTGTCCTCCACAAAATCATTGTCAGGGTTTCCAAGCAGCCACGACTATTATGGCATAAAATATATATAAACGTAATGATGAATTCGGTCCTTTTCCCTTCGCAATGAATTAGAATGCGAGCAGGATCGATCGAGTAACTCGCATATTTAATTAAGGATGGTGGGCGAAAAGTGCTAGGCCCCCCACTCGGGCATGGGACCAACCGTATAGAACATTCATTTCTTCCCATATCAAACCACTTCACTCTTAGCTTTAGAGCTTGATTTTGATGATGTCATGAAACATTTTGTACATGTTTGGGTACATGAGATGGTGCTATCTAATTTTTTTTTTTTAAATTATATAATTGAAGATTTGTTATGTAGAAATCAGTTTTTTTTTGGTTAAGGTTTTTTCCATGTTTGTTATTGAGTCGGTCTTTGGTTTTTCACTTGTCCAATTTTGGTTCATACTGCAATTTTAAGTGCTTGCGGGACTTAGCATTTATTTTCGTTTAGGGTTTCTCGCTTTTAGGTGAGGTAAGTCTTTATAATGTCCTCCCCCCATTCTATCCCGACTATTTCAACTGCGAAGAAAAACAAAGGAGCACCAAGCAATGGGCCCTTGCAAGTGCCCGAGGAAGTTTGTCCTAAAAGTATACCATGAGGTAATGTTTATGAACCTGATTTTATACTACCTATTCCCTAATTGAATTATGCATGTCAATGGTTAGAGCAGTTTTGTTTAAGAGGTTATTTTGTTGGGAGAATCCCCTTTGAAAGTATGCTACACTCTTGGGTTCAAACTCACTAGGCATCTCACGGCCTCAAACTGGAGAGCATCCGAAACATGACTAAGGGTTTTTTCCTCTTTTGCTTCTCTGACCCAACCCATGCTGGAGGAATCTTCCATAAGTCTGTGACCTAGTATGTCAGGGACTCGCTCATGGTCCTTTCTCCCTAGACACGAGACTTTATAGTCTTAAAGCACACTGATCTTAAAGTCCCAATTTGGGTTGAATTCCCAGGCCTCCCACTCTCATGTTGGCACTTTATCCACCAAATTGCGTCCTCCATAAGCTGTGTCATGAACAAAATCGGTTCTATTCTGCTAGACCGCAAAAGAGGGCCTGTGTAGAAGTAGACCTATCTCAAGACTTCAAGGAGTGTGTGGAAATCCAAGTTGGGGATGTGAGGCACTGTCAACGAGTCCTCTATATCAACTTGCCTAATACTTGTTTTCGCTACCAATCCATAGACCATAAGATACAAGATTGTTCCCTTCAGTTGGCTCGTAATAATTCGGATAACCACTCGCCCTCACCACCCAAGTCCTCTCTTGAGGCTAGCAAAAAACTAGTTGAAGATAGATAGATAATGGTAGGGAAGAGTGTTGGGGGATCAATCCAACAATAGATTACAATTATGACAGCAATAAACACGAAATTAAACCAGATTGACAAGTAATTAGAATGATAATAACAAGAACAAGAGATACAAGAAAACACCCTGAAAACTTGTATTAACAAAACTCTTTACAAAGGAATACAATTGAAGAAAGCTTCTTTCTTCCACACCTCTCCTAGGTGTATAGATCTCTCAATAGATCTCAATTCCTCAAGAGCTCTCTCTCAAGAACAATCAACTCCAACAAGCCTGGATTGATTCAATTCTGTACTGTTCTTCTCACACAATGAATTACAATAATTCACTACAAAACTACTACAAGCTAAGAAGATCTAATTCTACATATAGAATTAGGAGACTTGAGCATGTACAACCAACAAGCAGTTAAGCCACTTGAACAAGGGCTCTAAAAATAGTAATGCTAACAATAGAGACGCGTGCTTGAGTTCACAACTCAAACTTATCATGCAAACACTCGCTTCTGTCCACGGAAATAACTTTCTAGACACGCAGGTAACCGACGTCGGTTCCTGCCGCTTGTCTGTGACCGCCGTCGGCCGACCATCTGCCGACGTCAGCGTCTCTCCAACTGCCTGTGACCGACGTCGGTCGCTCCTGACCGACGCCGGTGTCTGTGTAGACCCGAACCTGATAAACTATGCTCCTTGGTGAAGTTTTTAGCTCCACACCCTAACAATCTCCCACTTGGAGATAAACAGCTGCACCAGTACCTGTACAACAACATCTTCTAGCTCCTCCATATTCAACTCAATCATGAAGACCAACAGAAGTTGAATGAAGATTCAACTTCTCCTTTGTAACCGGCTTTGTTAACATATCAGCAGGATTCCTATCTGTATGGATTTTCTCCAGCTTCAACTCACCATCTTCCAATACATGTCGTATGAAGTGATACCTTAGCTGTATGTGCTTTGTTCTTGAATGAAAGGCCGAATTCTTGGCCAAATGGATTGCACTCTGACTGTCACTGTACAATCTGCAACTCTCATGCTCCCTACCAAGCTCATCCATGAACCATGTCATCCATATCATCTCCTTGCTAGCTTCTGTGGCTGCAATATACTCTGCTTCTGTAGTTGACAAGGCAACAACCTTCTGCAACTTAGATATCCAGTTAACCGCCGTTCCACCTACAGTAAAAACATAACCTGTAGTGCTCCTCCTGCCATCCAAATCACCTGCCATATCTGAATCTACATAGCCATGTAGAGAAGTATCTGAACCTCCATAGCACAAGTGCCTACTGCTGGTTCCTCTCAGATATCTAAGGATCCACTGAACTGCTTTCCAATGTTCCTTACCTGGATTGGCCATATACTTACCACTCCCACTGCTTGGGCAATATCCGGTCTAGTACACACCATTGCATACATCAAACTCCCTACTGCGGAAGAATATGGAACCTTACTCATGTACTCTACCTCTTCATATGAATTAGGACATTGTTCTTTGCTTAATTTAAAATGTCCAGCCAAAGGTGTGCTTACTGATTTAGCATCTTGCATATTGAACCGTTTCAACACCTTGTTCACATAATCTTCTTGAGACAATATCAACCTGTGATTTTTCCTGTCTCTCCTAATGCTCATGCCAAGGATTTTCTTTGCTGCTCCCAAATCCTTCATAGCAAACGTTTGAGCTAATTTTACCTTAAGCTCTGAGATATCCTGCATGTGAGACCCTGCAACCAGCATGTCATCTACATACAACAATAGAATAATATATCGACCATTATCAAATCTCTTGAAATACATACAATGGTCTGATTGACACCTACTGTAGCCATGCTCAGTCATAAACCTGTCAAATTTTAAGTACCATTGCCTAGGAGCTTGCTTGAGGCCATACAAGCTTTTCTTCAACCTGCACACAAACTTCTCCTTACCCTTGACCTCGAATCCTTCTGGCTGTTCCATATAAATTTCCTCATCCAAATCTCCATGAAGAAACGCTGTCTTAACATCTAGCTGCTCAAGATGCAAATCCTCAAAAGCAACCAAAGACAATACAACCCTTATTGAAGTCATTTTAACAACTGGAGAAAAAATCTCACCAAAGTCAATACCTGGCTTTTGTGCAAATCCTTTTACCACTAATCTAGCTTTGTATCTCATCTGTCCATTCTCGCCTTCCTTTAACTTGTAGGTCCATCTGTTCTTAAGTGTTCTCTTACCAGCTAGCAATTCAACCAAATCCCATGTTTGGTTCTCTCTTAAGGACTCCAACTCCTCAACCATGCCACGCTCCCACTCACTCTTGGACTCCACCTGTATTGCTTCTTCAAAACTCTCTGGTTCTCCACCATCAGTTAGCAATAAATAATATAAAGAAGGAGAATATCTAATTGGAGGCTTACTCACCCTTTCTGACCTCCTGATGGGTGAAAGAGACTCGTCTATAACACGCTGTCCACCCAAATTCTCTGACAGTGACCGACCTCGGTCACCTGTAGAGCTGTTACTGGCCGACGTCGGTTCTGCCTGACCGACCTCGGTACCTGTACGGCCGACGTCGGTCTCTGTATGGCCGACACCGGTTTCTGTCCTGCCGACGCCGGTTCCTAACCTGCCGACGTCGATCTCTGTGTTTTCTTGTAAGTGATTATTTCTTTTTCTCGCGAGCTCATCTTGGACTTTCACCTCATCCAATTCACCATTGCTCTGCTCAGACTGATTCAACTTCCTTAGCTGATCACAATACATCACTCTTTCGTTGAAAACAACATCACGGCTCCTGATTACCTTGTTAGTTTCTAGATTCCACAATCTGTAACCAAAATCATCTGAGCCATAGCCAATAAACGTGCATCTCATAGACTTAGCATCAAGCTTCTTTCTATTTTCCTTATCTATATGCACAAAGACTTCACAACCAAAAACTTTGAGATATGAGAGATCAACCTTTTTACCTGTCCATGCCTCTTCTGGAATACCACCATCCAGAGCTGTAGAGGGTCCTCTGTTAATCAGGTACACTACAGTGTCAATAGCTTGTGCCCAAAACTGTAAGGGAAAACTGGCATGCAATCTCATACATCTTGCACGCTCCATTATTGTCCTGTTCATCCTTTCAGCAATACCATTCTGCTGAGGTGTCCTTGGAACCGTCCTTTGCCTACGAATTCCATGCATGTAACAATAATCTCTGAATTTATGACTGCAGAACTCACCACCGTTGTCTGATCTCAGGCATTTTAATCTTTTACCTGTTTCATTCTCAACCATAGCTTTCCAAACTTTAAAAGTATCAAATACATCAGATTTTCTTCTAATACAGTAGATCCATACCTTCCTTGTGGCATCATCTATGAAAGATACATAGTACTGTGATCCTCCAATGGAAGCAACCTGAGCCGGTCCCCACACGTCTGTGTGAACAAGCTCCAACTTGTGCCTCTTCTTAGTAGACCCAGTTTTGAGAAAACTAACCCTTTTCTGTTTTCCAAATACACAGTGCTCACAAAACTCTAGATCTATGCCTTTTAAATTTGAAAGCATACCTTTAGACTTAAGAATTGACATCCCCTTCTCACTCATGTGGCCAAGCCTTGAGTGCCACAATTTAGCGTCCACATCTGAAGTAGATAAAACTAAAGGAGATTTGTTAGTAACACAATTACACAAATAGAGAGTACCTTCTCTCTTACCTCTGGCCATAACAAGTGCACCCTTGGTCACCTTCTAAGATTCTGCTGTGAGAATTACTGTACAACCCTCATCACCTAGCTTACCTGTAGAAATCAAATTTCTCTTCAAACTAGGAACATGCATCACATCTCTCAACACCCATGTGTTGCTATTATGCATCTTCAACTGCACTTTACCTTTGCCAATTATTTTACAGGGCTCATCATCCCCTAAGTACACTATTCCAAAATCTCCATGGATATAGTCACTGAAATATTCTCTGTTAGGAGTAGCATGAAAAGATGCACCAGAATATAATACCCAAGATTCTATATTATTATGCAGAGAGAAAATTAAAGCATCCTGTGCAATACCTGCAATCTTGGCTTCTTCCTTTCCTTCATGCTGGTTGTCCTCCTTAGGCTTTGACCAACAATCTCTGCTTATGTGCCCCATCCTTCCACAATTCCAGCATTGTGGCTTCCTGCCATTTCTGGATTTAGATCTGCCTTTTCCCTTTGACTTGGATCTTGCTCTGCCTTTCTTGCTCTTCTCTTTTTGCCTTCCCCTGCTCTCAAAACTTAAAGCGTTCCCAGATGCCTCTTCTGTGCTTTTCCTGCATATTTCCTCATTCAAGATAACACTAACAACATCCTCTACTTTCAAAATATTTGATGTAGATGCAGTATTACTTACTGCCATTACTAAGCCATGCCAGCTTTCAGGCAAAGAACATAATATTAAAAGAGCTTTTATCTCATCATCAAACACTATATTTACTGAACTTAATTGATTCACAATACCATTGAAATCATTCAGATGAGTAGACACAGATCTACCTTCATTCATATGCAAATTAAATAACTGCTTCATAAGATATACCTTATTGGAAGCTAAGGGTTTTTCATACAAATTTGCTAACGTAGTCATCAACTCTATCGTAGACTTTGCCTGTGATAAATTGGATATCACAGTGAATGCTAGACTCAGTCTTATAGACCCCAGAGCCTTTCTGTCAAGAACTTCCCATTCTTCATCCTCCATGTCTTTGGGCTTCTTTGCAATACCTCCTAACGGTAAGTAGAGATCTTTCTGATACAGATAATCCTCTATCTGCATTCTCCAGTGTTGGTAATTTTTTCCATTGAACTTTTCCATTCTCAATTTACTTTCATCTGCCATTGCTTCTCCCACTCAAATAGAAATCCCTGTAAGAACCTGTAATCAATACACACTACACAGATCTAAACCACCTGTTAGTGAACCTGAACTTTGATACCAAATATCAAGCTCTGAACCTGTAACCAAGGCTCTGATACCACTTGTTGGGGGATCAATCCAACAATAGATTACAATTATGACAGCAATAAACGTGGAATTAAACCAGATTGACAAGTAATTAGAATGATAATAACAAGAACAAGAGATACAAGAAAACACCCTGAAAACTTGTATTAACAAAACTCTTTACAAAGGAATACAATTGAAGAAAGCTTCTTTCTTCCACACCTCTCCTAGGTGTATAGATCTCTCAATAGATCTCAATTCCTCAAGAGCTCTCTCTCAAGAACAATCAACTCCAACAAGCCTGGATTGATTCAATTCTGTACTGTTCTTCTCACACAATGAATTACAATAATTCACTACAAAACTACTACAAGCTAAGAAGATCTAATTCTACATATAGAATTAGGAGACTTGAGCATGTACAACCAACAAGCAGTTAAGCCACTTGAACAAGGGCTCTATAAATAGTAATGCTAACAATAGAGATGCGTGCTTGAGTTCACAACTCAAACTTATCATGCAAACACTCACTTCTGTCCATGGAAATAGCTTTCTGGACACGCAGGTAACCGACGTCGGTTCCTGCGGCTTGTCTGTGACCGCCGTCGGCCGACCATCTGCCGATGTCGGCGTCTCTCCAACTTCCTGTGACCGACGTCGGTCAGGAGCGACCGACGTCGGTGTCTGTGTAGACCCGAACCTGATAAACTATGCTCCTTGGTGAAGTTTTTAGCTCCACACCCTAACAAAGAGGTATTCACATCCCAAAGCATCCAACTCAGCTGCTATCCCCAAAGGTGGCAAGCCATCCTTGAGCATTGGCCTACAGGAGCATGCTCTTATTGAAAAAGATCCCACTCTGGTACAAGATCCAAAATTGGTTGAAAATCCCAGGGTGTTTAACACCTCATTGGTTACACACGTTTTATCTCAAGGTCTTGAGGCCTTTGGGCCCAACTCTCTTGAATTTTCACTCTCGTAAGTTGCTACTCTTCTACTTCTTTCTCGATGATATCTACCCAAACACTCTTGTAGCCCTCCTAGGAGGAATGATGAGGCAGAGGAAAGAGAGTTTTTGGCTGACCCTGACTTGAGGAAATAATATGAATTCTTGAATGTCAATAGTGGGCATCTTTTGCATAACTAGTATGATGACCTAGAAGCACTGGATTCGGAGGACATGTCCCTTGACTCCTATCATCTATAAATTGCTTTTCATGGAATGTTCAAGTTCTCACAGACCCAAAACGTGAGTTTATCGTACGCGATTTCAAAAGGAAGTTTCCCAAGATAGACATTCTCTGCTTGTAGGAAGTCAAGGTGGTGGATTTTTTATTGATGGCTTTCAGTTATTCCATCTAGCATGAAAATATCATTTTTGCATAGTCATCATATCGTGGGACCTAGAGGGGTGATCACTTTCATTTCTCCAAGGTGACGGCCACACTTAGTGCAATCTGGCATGGACCCCACCAACCGATTAGTATGGGCTCTTTTTAATATTGAAAGCCATTCTTTTAGATTTATTAATATTTATGCCTTGAATGACGTGTTGGAGCATACCCATTTATGGTGGTGGATTACAGATGATCTCCCCAATGCCCATTGGGTATTATGTGGCAGCTCCCAAGGATAAAATGGGCTACTTACCCCATGAGGTGGGCAGGCGGCGAAAGGGAGGCATGGTTCTACATGTGCACTGAATGGGGTCTTTATGACCCTAATACTTCATGCCAGTCTACAGATGGAGTTTGGTACACTTGTAGTAACTTCAGGGAAGGTCTCGCTCAAATTTTGAAGTGTCTTAACAGGGCAATGATATCTTCCCAATCATACTTATCTTTTGATAATGGTTTCTTCCCATCAGTGCAGATGCTAGTAGATTTTGGTCTTTCTAACCACTCCCCCATTCAGTTTCATGTAACTTGGTAGTTCATGAATCCTAATATTCACAAAACATATTTTTTTCTCAACATCTCTCTACTTAGACATGGGCCCATAGTGGCACACATTATGAGACTCTAGAATTTAGACCCACATCCTTCCCAAGAATTTGGTTGGATTCCCTGGTGGGATGACACAATTTGAAGGACCATCCACTTCCTATAGATCTATGGTAGCTAGCTTGCCAAAATTTGAAGACACTCCTACTCTGTTACTTCTTTAAAACTGAGCCGTGCAGCCCTAGCTCTAAAAAAATATCCCTTTAAGGAGATGTTGTAGGTAAGAGTTACTTCCTTATGGCACCACATCTAGATTACAGACAACTGCAATGCTTGAGGAGTCTAAGTCAAAGCCAGGCTTCATTGGTTGAAGATTAGGGATAAAGCTTCTAAAGAATTATTTCAATTGTTGTAAGCCAAAAACTCAAAATAACAAATTCAAGTTATTACTAAGGTTGGTAACAAACTCTTAGAAATAACACAGATAGTGCAAGTGTTTGTGCACCATTATTAGCAAGTGTTCCAAGCTCAAGCCCCATTAGCTGAATGAGAAACTGCCCTTCAACAATGTCTTTTAGTTGTGCCTTACAAACTCACTCGTGTTCAGTGAGTGATTTGTGATAGGCCACTCATTGTAGATGATTTACATGAAGCAGTGACACATATGGCTAATGACAAAGCCCTTGGCATTGATGGCTTCCCTTGTGAATTCTACAAAACCCTTTGGGATCTTGTGGGTAATGACTTGCTCAAGGTTTACCAAGAAGCATTTCACACACACGCTAGGTAAAAATATTAATAAAGGAAATATTAAATTCATACCTAAGTAGGGAGACATGAAGCTGATCTACAACTGGAGGCTCATCACCCTCCTCAATGTCTCCTATAAAATCATAGCCAAGGCATTGGTGATCTAACTACATAATCTAATACCTCTCATTGTGTGTCTAGAACAAACCAGCTTCATCAAGAGCCATTATATTTTAGATAACATCATTGCTATTTGGGAAGGTATGGACTGGGTCAGATGATCTAAGCAACAAGCCTTGTTCATCAAAACTAACTTTGAAAAATCTTATGATTGCATTGAATCACATTTTATCCTAGCCATGCTTCATACTCTAGGATTCGGGCCCATTTTCATTCAAACCATTCAAATGCTTTTCACAGACACCTCAGATATCCTCTCCATTAATGGAGTCACCTCTAAGCAATTTGGATTTTATCATTCCATTCACCAAGGGTGCCCCTTAGTGTCAGCCCTTTATGTGCTTACTACTCAGGGGTTTGGATACCTTCTTAGCAAAGCCCAATCCTACGGCCTTGTTAAGGGAATTTACCTCCCACCTGATGAAACCAACCCTCATAAGGACATGTAATTGATTAATGGCCATTTTACAAATGATTCCTTCCTTACCCTCATTAAAGATGAAGCCAACATAGATAATGCCCTTCAGTGTCTTGACACGTTATGCCTAGCCTTTGGCTCCAACATCTAATGGTAGAAAACTCGATGCTACAGGTAGTCATACATCCCTCCACTTCTGTGGGCAGCTAAGTATGGTTGGACATGAACCCAGCATAATGTAATTTTATAATTTCTTAGCATCTCTTGCCTTCAATGCTTTGCCACCTTTGTTGTGGCAATATGTTGTTGACAGAGTTACTAAGAAGCTAGATTACTGGATGACCAAGTTTCTTTTGTTAGTAGGAAAATTTCAAATTTTCTCAAATATTCTTGCATCCACCCATGTGTACTACTCATCATGTTGGGTCCCTTCAAAAAAAAATTACTAGAAGTTGGAGAAATTGCTTAGAGATTTCATGTGGGCCAATTCTCCCCAATATAAAGGTTTCCACAGGGTGACCTGGGAATATTGCTGCCTTCCATGTGGAGCTGGAGGGATGAACTTATCAACATAGCTAGGCAAGGATCTACCTTATGTGTCAAATGGGTTGTGAGGGCCATTGAGGGTCCAAAATCTTGGAAGGTGTTATTCAAACACTACATCTCCTCAGGCTTACCTAAGGGCAAGAAATCCTAGAAAGGAATTGGCTTCCCCAATTTACTCTTCATCCAATCTCCCATTCAGATCATTAGGTCCTTTGTGGCCAAAAACATCTAAAAATCTTGGGAAAAGATCAAGCCATGGCTCCTCTAGAATGGTTTTGGTTTTCACAACAAGCTCTCTGCTAATTCGCACTCTCTTTGGTGGTCCCCCATCTTTTCTCAAAATGGGGTTCCTTTGGTAGAATTTCCTTGGATCAATGCCCTCAAGCTATACCACAAATGAATCCACACTATCCAAGATATCTTCTGCAGATGCTCTCACACTTGACTACCCTAGGAGGATGTGAAAGCCAAATTTTGACTAGCTAATGTAAACCAAAAATCTTACCAAGAAATCCTTAGTGTTATCCTTGCTTCCATGCTTCATAAAATCTTGATCAATTCTACTAGATCATGGTCAAAGGATTGGAAATGGTTTGTGGAAACCCCCTTTTATAATTACACTCCTTAGCTTGGCCATAATTGGGTCACCCCACATTTGCCCATGGTTGACAAGCTTAACATCCACTAGGGGTTGCACTTGTCTGTGAAAATATGGAGCTTTCACTTCAACACTATTTAGGGGGCCTATGTGGAGCCCAAATTTACCCATTTTTCTTGGTGTATACTACACCAAGGATTACCTATTCGTAGAAGGCTAGTTCATCTCGAAGTCGAATTACCTACTTGTCCCTTTTACAGACATCTTGAGACCCTACCTCATCTCTTATGGCACTATCCCAAAGTTCAAAGGGTTTGGTCCTAGATCTATGATCTCTTTAGGCCCTTTCAGCCTGATTTCTTCACTTGGAAGCACCTCCTCTTAGGGGATAAGCCCATGATGCCCACCACAGTAGTTCAAGTCTGACATACTTTCAAAGTGGAGATTCTCTTTTGAATTTAGAAAAATAGAAATATTTTTGTGTTCAATCATGCTTCTTTTGATTGTAATATTTTTTCTCTGCACAAATCTTCCATTATCTCCAATGTTTTTGTGCAGATACAAATCCAAGCCAACAAAATGGCCATGAAGCTTGGTTATCTCCAGGACCTCCTATCTCACTAGGGAAATGCTCCTTGTGCTATGACTCAATTTTTTCCTTATCCACCCAAGGATCCCAAATTGGATGATAGATTGCCTTAGCCACCTTGTGGTGGACATCATCACAACTACTCCAAGCACCGTTCTCATAGTGGCACCTTATACTAGCATGCTTCCCCCTAGGCAGTAGTGAGGGTGACAACCACTAACTCCTTCCCATATTAGGTAGGACAACTGGGGCACTCCTCTTCCACACCTAAATTATTGGGGGGCACCACCTAGAGGTTGTGTTGACATGTTGGATAAGTTTCCTAGGGTTTTGTTGGCTATCTCACCCACTTGGACTCAAGCAGAAGATGAAATGGGCATAGCTCAAGCTGTTGGTTAAGAGCCTATTTCAGATGGCAATGACTTGCCAAGTTATAGTTGGGATCTAGATGATATAGATCATCTAGCTTTGGGCCTTGCTCTAGTTGTTTAATAGTGTTCTCTTATGACTTGCCTCTAGGCACTACCTAGATTTAATACTTTTGATACTTTGCTCTAGGCTTTGCCTAGTGTTGTGGTGTGCTCTCATACCACCTTTTTTTTTGTGAATTATTTGTATATTTATATTAATATATAGATATATTTCATTAAAAAAAATGTCATATAATTTTTTTTTAAATTTATCTTTTTTAAATATTATGATGTTGTGTATCTAGATTCAATATATATTTTTCTTTTTTGAAAAATTTATTATTGTAGTTACAAGAAAATAAAAACATATTGATATTCTAATAAATAAAAAGGTAGGATTTATTTTTTGGGATCTTTTATTTTTGATAGGAAACCTAAAGATAAGGGGAAATCTAAACTTTCATTGTTTAAAACCCATAATTATTAATTTGCCCCTATATTCATTGTTATAAACACCTAGTGTAAGCAATCTTGACTATAGAGAAAGGTTTATGTATGTAAGACAAAAAAAAAGGTAGAAGATGTGTGTCCATATTCATGAGCCAAATCTAAGAGTATAATAATGAGGGCACCCCCAATCAACCACATGTAGAGTCTGAACATGTCTCTTTTTGTAGTAGAAACAATGGAACTATGAGTGTCACTTTCTACCATGATAAGGTTAGGCTGTCATGACACCTTCAAGTTGTTTGATCATGTCAATAAATTTTAGGTGTTGGTTAGGGTTGATCTAGCATGTATGCTTAATATACTAGATAAGAAAAAAATCCATAAGCTAGGCCTCCATTTACATACCTTTAAGATTTTTCTCATTCAGTTTCCAAGGCACCAAAGCATTGATTGCCCAAGAGTAGTGCTTGATGTGGAACTTTTACTTGAAAATTATGTCCTTAGGTATAATTTATATGTTTTTGATATTCAAGGAGTGTATATTATTTTGTGGGTTTAGCGGTTATACTCACTTAGATCATACTCCACAAATCATTAGGAGAGATTCTTGACATTCAAATAAAGTGGTTGTTATTAGTAGGGATGAAGAGTAGGTCACAAGCACTTTTATATAATTTTAAGTGAAACATATGTAGGTTGCAAGCATTTGATCTACCAAAGATGGTGCCACTACCACCATTTTTAATATTTATTGCATTTATTCTAAGGGGAGAGGACTAATTAGTTACATATTTCAAATTTTCTCATAGATGTCAAATTGATTTTTTAAAAACTAGTTTCATCAACTTACACTCATTGAAGAATAAAAACTAAAATGGAAAAAATGCAATGATGTGTATCTTTTCCATCCCAACATATTTGATGTTAGTCATTCAATGTAAAATAAATACATTAGATGGGGTAGATTTTATTGTACACTTCCTCATTTTATATAATGTGTGGCCATGATGTTATTTTGTAAATTGATGTTGTGTTTAGCCCCATTATAGGCAAGTATATCATTTCTTCATATGTCTCTAGTATATGGATATCACACTACTTTGTGAATGACTTACAATGATAATTAAGTTTTAGTTGAGCTAAGATAGTTTTTGGATATGTATTTTCTCATCTTCTATCATGTGACTTCAAGTAAATTCTATTAGACTATAACTTTAACATGTTTTGATGAGGATTTCTAGGGACCACTACTAACAATGGTTCCATTGCACAACAATGAACAAGATACTAAGATGAATACCATGCTAGAGAGACACCAAGATATGGTTAGAGGAGAGGATACACAAGTTTTTTGAGGAATAATTTATTATAGTATAGATCCATGTGAAAAAAATGACTATCAAACACATATAACGTTATATATGTGAAATATTTTGGTTTAGACTTCTGGAGTTTATAGAAGCATGGTTGTCAAGATTGGAACACTACTATTTTTGGCCTCACGGAATAGATAAATTTTAAGAGTATTATGGGAAAGTGGAAAAAGTTACAAAAATTAGATACAAAGTGAACAAGGGAAATTGACCATAGGAGAATTTGTATTTGAATCTGATTTAAAAATATGGGAAAATTTGTATTGGAATATGATCATAGGTTCTTGGATGTGATGAACAAAGTAGATATTTCATTTGAGGATGTAGATAAGGTAGTGTGGTTTGTGGAAGGGATATGAAGCAAGACAATGTTGGAAATAGTGAAAAACCAATTCCCAAACAAAAGAAGAGTTATCAAACTATAATTCAGGTCAAATAAATTGAGGACTTCAAAGATAATTTGCTAGGAAGTGTGAAAAAATGCCAAGATAGACCAGGTATTATGAATAATGGAAAAAATACAAGAAGGAAAGAATCAAAATATGTCAATATGGTGTATAAAGTGTGGGTAAGAAGGATACCACCACAATGATTATCCATGTATCTGTGAAATTTGTTACAATTAGGATCACCTAACTCCAAAGTGTCATTCGGTACAACAATATGTGTGACAACCTCAGAGTGTGAATTATATATTTTTTAAATCTACCACTTATGAGGATAATAATTGTAGAGCATTGAAATATCTTAATGATGACATCATAAAGAATGTATTCATAGTAAAGTGCATAAAAACCACCACAAAAACCTAACTCGGTATCATAAGATATTAAGATACCCTAACAAGGAGGATGAACTCCACCTACCCCAAAATATTAACCATCATGGAAACCACCTCATCTATAAAATCAACCAAGGTGGACTCTATCTTATTCATAATATCAACTTAATTAGACACATTTATCTCTAAAATCATAATATGGAGGATATCAGAATCAACATCAACATTGGGGAACATTATAAAATCAGGGTGGATACCAATGAGGTTATTAATGTCGTAGACAGGTGACTAAGTAGTTGAGGTAGTATATAACCTATTATTTGTGTGGATAAATGAACCCCATTACTTAAAATTTTGCAAGTAATAATGTATGGTGCATATTGTAGAGTTTCTATCCAAACCAATATAGAGGATTATCTTACAATCTAATAATAGCATAAGGACAAGACAATGTGAAATGTAAATATAATTAATACCCAATTGAAGGAACCTGCATATATACAAGTTTCCATAAGGATACAATACAATAATTTGGGGCTCTAACCTCTATAGATGCTTTTAGATAATTAGATTTGGAAGGTGTGAGATGATAAATATCCAAACCCAAGGAATGAGAATATGTCTATGAATAAAGTAGTTGAGTTATTGTGATACAATAAAAAAAGGATGGAAGAACTATAAATTATGGATGCTAGGATGGACATTGACCTCATAATATATGAGGTTCCCAATGTTATTTTTAATTTTGGGCATATGATCAACATGATGCCAATGTATACTTAAGAGTATATTGGAAAGCCTAAGCTAAGCTACAATGTACTAACTGTTATCACCCAAATTTTCACCCTTGGAAGATTATTCAAGCCTTTGAAATTTAGGAAACATGGAAACAATCCTAGACTATGGGTGGCCTAATAAGTGGATTGAATCTCTAGTTTATAGGGCTATATCCCCTTGATGATTGAGTGGGAGTATAGCAATGGTAGAAGAAAGTAAGCTACGAATGGAGAAACTGAATAACACGAATGGTCAATTACAGATTGATGGAAAGAAAGAGCAGGTAAAGAAATATTGTTAGTTGGTAGAAGATCAACATGAAAGAAAGGAAGAAGCAGATGTTGCAGGTGATGTTGCACAGGATGCTCTAGATAAAGTAGAATCTTGGTTTATAGATTTTGTTGCCTCTTTCCATGTAGCTTGAAATAGAGCATCTTTTCATGAGTATGTCCAGGGAGATTTTGGAGAGATTTATTTAGGGGTTGGTGAGCCTTGTCAAATTATTGACGAAGGGGAAGTGAAGCTAAAATTGCAGATGGGTAACACATGGGTGTTGGAGGAGGTCATGCAGGTACCAGTCTTGGAGATGAGTCTAATTTCTTCAAGAAAGTTGGGTGATGAGAGATGCACAGTAACTCTCACAGTGGATGCACTTGAATTAGATGGTGGTAGGAAAGTAGGTATCCTTTATCTATCTACTTATATTACTCATTCACCTTCTATTGCAGAGATGTGGCTTTGTAGGCTTGGTCACATATGTAAGAAGGGAATGCATGTTTTTAAATGAAAGACAGATGTCTTTGACAAACTTAAGAACTAGAAAGCCTTGGTGTTCATGGAGGAGATGATAGATAGAGATTAGTTGAGGGTGTTGGATTATTTTGAGTAGGGCTGTGTTAATTTGGATAGGGTTTTGATCCAAGGTGAGCTCGCGGGTAAAAATTCATCACTCACAGGAGAACACAGTTACCAGCGTCAGTCAGGTGGAACCAACGTCGAATAGACAAGTACCGACATCAGTCATGTGTAGACCAATAGAGTCGGTAGTGTTAGGCAAGTGGAATTGATGTCGATTAGCGGGAACTGACGTTGGCAGTCAGGGTCAATCATAGGGAACTGACATCGATCAGGTACAGATTGGGAGATGACTGAGATCGGTCACTGGAATGGATGTTGGGTGGATAGCAAGCTATCAAGGAGTCTCAAATGCCCATATGGAGGACTGAAAGGGTAAGTGAACCTCATATTCGTTGTTCACCTTCTTTATTACTTATTATTTGTTGATGGTCAAGAACCAGGAAGATGTGAAGAGGCAATGCAGGTAGAATCTAGGAAATAGTGGGAGCATGGCATGAATTCTTTGGAAGAGCACCAAGCTAGAGTTTTTGGTAGAGTTGCCAGTTGGGATAAAAGCACTGACAGAGGAATGGATTCCCAGGTTAGAGAAGAGACTGGATGGACACGTGAGACAAAAGGCCAGGGTATATGGTCTTGAGCAGACTGCAAGACAGTAGTACAAGTTTGACAGGTGTATGACAAAGCATGGCTTTGGTTAAGGTCAATGTAACCGTTGTGTTTTAATTTACCAGGTTGGATGATGATTGCAACACTATCCTGTTACTGTTGTGTGGTTGCTTATTGCAGGGTTACACATGCAGGGAGTTTCTGAGCTAAAGGTAAAGTTAGTTCAGATGTATGTCATGAAGAATTTGGGAGCAATGAAATTCTTTAGCATAAGAGACATGGAAGATCACAGGTTGATTTTGTCTCTAGAGGGAGCTGATGTGAAGATGGTGTTGGCAGGGTTTAATATGTAGGATGCAGAACCAGTAAGCACATCAAGGTCTGGATAGTTCAAGTTGAGCTTAGAACAGTCTTTGAAATCACATGAGGTCTAGTGTAGACCTAAGTTTTCCCAAGCAGTGGGAGTTGTCAAAAAGTTTGGAGCCAATTCGGGGAAGAAGTACTAGAGAGTAGTTCAGTGGATTCTCAGGTATCTAAGAGGGACCAATAGTAGGGATTCATGCTATGCAGGGTCAAGGTCTTCACTACATGGGTTTGTAGGTTTGGATGTGGCAGGTTACTTGGATGACAGGTGGTGCACCACAAGTTGTGTGGTGGTTGGTCTTCAAGATTGAACTTAAAGAAGGATACAAGCCATAAAATAAATTAGATAGTGTACAAGTATAGGTACAGTGCAGCTATTTATCTCCAAGTGGGAGATTGTTAGGTTGTGGAGCTAAAAGCTTCACTGATGTAAACATGGAGGAGGTTGCTGGGTTGTTGAGTTGCAGAGCGAGTTATAGAGGAACTGATGTTAGTCAGGCCAACTGACATCGGTCATATTATAGTGCAAAAGAAACTGACATCAGTTATTAGTCGGCTGACATCGATCAAGAAGGAACTGACGTTGGCAACCTGTGTGTGCATGCAGGTCGAGAACTAGTCTATTTTTGGATAGGCAATTTGCATGTAAAGACTATTTTTGGTCTTGAGTTACGAGTCTAATTATTGTAATTAAGAAAGTCTAATTGTATACATGAGATATATATAATATGCTCATGCTTTGTATTGTAAAAGTGTGCTAGATAGCCATTGTGCTTGTAGAGAGAGCAAGAGTAACTCTTCCTAGTTTCAAAGGGGTGCTGAGTGTGTATGATCAGGGAGAGTTGCAAGTTGTGCATGTTCTGGTAGAAGATCCACCGGGGTACTGGTTGAAGAATCATAAGGACTTGGTGAAGCAAGGACAAGGGTTCTTTAGGGTGTAGAGATATCTATGTGGTAAGGTCTGTTGATTTGTAGGTTGTTGCAAGAACAGGGAGATCTACTTGGAGTACGGTTGTGTACTTGGTGTACTGGTAGCATTGTTACTGACTGGTGGAGGTGAACAACAATTCTATGTTTGAGTTGATTGTTGTGACTGTAATTGAGAGAGTGAAGTGTTGAAGGAGAATTACTGGTAAACCCTAGAAGTGTGGGAGCTCTAGAGGTTTGGGAAGAAGTGTGGCATCTTCTTTATTGTATTTTCTTCTGAATGAGTATTAATACAATTGGGTATTGTCTCTCATATTCTGTGTTGTTTCATATTTCTAGTTACTTATTCATTTTGGTTAAATTTCGTGTTTAGTTGCTTATATAACAAAGGTAATCATGTGTGCCCTTAGTGGGCAGTAGGATTATAACAAGTAGTGTCAGAGCTTTGTGGAATCTAGGTCTTATCAATTGGTATCAGAGCATGTTTGTTGTTCTAGATTCCTAACATGAGATAGGGTCATGATGGACTCATCAAGGAACTCAAGGGGAGGAGGTTGATTGTTTTCTAATGGTGCTTTAACCAATTGATAAAAAATAAATTTTCCCTTAATGGACTTCTACTGAAGGAACTCAAGGTCAAACTCTGTTAAGAGCATAAGCCACTTGGCCATACACTAGTTTTGGTATGGCTTGGAGTGCATGCACTTGAGTGGGTCGATGTTGGTAATGACATAGGTTTTATGGTTAAGAAGTTAGTGGCAAAGCTTAGTGGCCACAAAGACTAAAGCTAAGTATATTTTATCAATATGAGCATATTAATTCTCGTACTCTACTAGTTTGTGACTAATTTAGTACACAACTTTCTCTCTATGTTATTCATCTCGATGAGCCAGCATTGCCCCTAGGGAATGGTTGGTGGAAAATATATATAGGTAGAAAGGTTGGTCATCCTTGGTAGGGGTAAGGATAGGTGGTGATAAAATTTACTCTTTGATAGAATCAAAGGCCTTTTGATAATTGCTATTCCACTTGAAAGAGACATCCTTATTCATAAGGTGGTGGAAAGGTTGGCACTGATCTGAAAGATGAGAAATGAAATGATGAATGGACTGAAGCTTACCTTTCAAGATGTAAATATGCTTGACATTGGTAGGAGGAAGCATGTCTAGGATTGCTTTGATTTTAGTGGGATTTACTTCAATTCCATGAAGGGAGACAATGAAGCCAAGAAGCTTTCCTGATAAGACCCTAAAATGCACTTCTTCGGGTTAAGATGAACATGATAGTGGATAAGTCTCTTGAATCTGATCTTAAGAATGGCTAAGTGATGCTTTTGGAGTTTATATTTTTTGATAAGTTCATCTAAATAATCCTCTACAATCTTATGGATTAGGTCATGGAAGATTTAGGTCATGGCATGTGGGTAGGTTACACCAGCATTTTTTAACCCGAAAGGCATGAATCTATAGAAAAAGGTCCTCTAAGGGGTAGTAAAGGTGTTTTTATGTTAATCTTCAGGGGAGATTAAGATCTGATTATAACCCAAGAATATGTCCATAAGAGAACATCTCATGGTAGATTATAAGATCAATACGTTGGTCAATGCTAGGTAGAGGAAAATCATCTTTGGGATAGGTAAGGTTGAGGCCACAAAATTCCACACAATTATGTAGCCCCCTATGGTTTTAATGATAGTTACAATACTCAAGACCCATTGGGGGTAGTAAATGACTAGAATGAAGTTGACAGTGAGGAGATGCTAGAGATCTTTGACAAGAAGGGATATGTGAGGATGCATGCATCAAAAATTTTGATTGACAAGTTTGGCATCATGATGGGTGGCTATATTATGGGTAGAAATGATAGGGTCAATACCATGCATATCACTGTAAGTAAGCAAAGGCTATGCTACGATCTTGGAGGAAAGAGGGGAAGTCTTGAAGTTCCTTAGCATTCAATGATTGGCCAAGTTTGATAATATGAGGGTTATCTAGATTACCCAAGTTGATATCTATGGTGGCTTCATTCAACATGGTCAAAGTCTCAAGAGGAAGGGATTTGTGGATTGAAGAATCTAGGGCACCAAGGTAGGTGAGGATAAAATCATCATCATAACACTAGATAGTGTTAATGGTAGGAGATTATTTTCCTATAATTTTAGGATGGATTAAAGGGATGGTTATGATCATCCTCTCATTTTGATAATTTAGGGGTCTGAGGTTGATCATGTTGATGAAAAAAAGTTTAGGTGGGATGATGTCATCATCCTCACACACAAGTGGAGGTGAGGTCAGTGAGGAAGGGGTATCTTCCTCAATACTAGTGATGGTAGGTGTTTTAGGTTACTTGGTTTTATTCTTATTAAGCAAGATGAAACTAAGTTTTTGCTTCTCATGTGGCTTCCTAGTATTGATGGTGACCAATTCATGTGGGCCATGCTCATATCGCCCAAGACCAAAGCCTTTCTAGGCACACTGATGGAGGTACATCTTAGTGAAGCTTAGTTTGTCTATGTAGGAGAAACCGATGGTGAATGGTTGAGGTGGTAGGGAGGTGGTAGGAGCATTGAGGGGTTTTTCAAGTTCCCCATAGACAAAATGGGTCTGATGGTTGGGGGATCCAATGGGAATGATAGTTTTGATATTAGGGTCATATCCTAGTTGGTGGGTAAGTTGCCCATATGCATGAGGAATAGGGAAAGCTTTAAGTGTTAAAAGGTGATATTCCCCTAGTGAAAGATGATGGAATGTGGATTCCAAAGGGTTTATGGTAGGGATCTAGTGTGAAGGTATAAAAGAACTAGTTGATGCCTCATTGGTGGAAGGGGATATTATATCTACTTTAGTGGTTAAAGGACGAGTTTTAATTGTTGAGGGTATGTTGGATGGGGGTATGAGGACATTATTAGGGTCGTAGGTCATGTTACATGTCAATAAATGACTTGGGTTAGCTTGGATGGTGATGACCTAGCCTTTATGCTCAAACTTAATGCAATGGTAGATGGTAAAGGGAATGCAACCCATGGAATGAATCCAAGGTCATCCCAACAAAACATTGTATTAGAATTCACCTTCTATAACATATAATAGTTCAAGGAATGTGTGAGGTCCTACATAGATATAGAGGATGATAGTTCCCAAGGTAGTGGCCATGGTATCATTGAAGGAATGAAAGATAATTGAGGATTTAGACATGACATTCTATAATAAACTATGTTAATTTTAGGTGTGAGAGGAGATGATGTTTATGCTAGCTCCCCCATCAATCATGGCCTATTTGGCATGGGTTTGGTTGATGTAGGAAGTGACAAAGAGAGGAGGATCTAGGTCTTTAGGGTGGATGGAGGGTATTTCTAAATCCTTGAAAGTAACAAGGTTGGAAATTTGAAGGGCATCGACAAAGGTGGCTAGAGGTTGGGGGTCCTTGGGATAGACCTCAATGGATTGCAAAGCCTATATTAGTGTTTGGTCATGGTAGGGAGAGGTATATATTATCTCATACAATCTCATCTTCATCAAAGTTTGATAAAGTTATTTGAGGATAAATCTCCTAATAGATTCTGAGGGGTTAGATTGGGAGGCACCTAAGATAGACACTTTGGGTTTGGTTAAAGATGAAGATGGTTGGGTGAAGGTTGGTTGGGAGTTTGAAGAGGTGTATGTCCAAGGAATGGACACCTTAACCTTCCCTTTATCTTTCTACTATCCTTTACTGACCACATTGATAGTATGTATAGATGGAGAAGTTGAAGATTGGTCAGATTTATCTTCACTCTGAGGTGAGAGTGGAGGAGTAGGTGAGTGTTGGGTAGGTATAGTGGGTGATTGGGTTGGTATGGGGTTAATATGAGGTACATTTTTAATAGATCATCCTTATCATAAAGCTAATGGATAATGGTTTGGAGAGCCTTTTAATTCTTCATATCATGACCTAGTGTCTTATGATAAGCACACACTTGGTGATCATTGTACTAGGTGGGTTTTGAATCTAGAGGGTCATAGGGTTTAATGGGAGCTAGGGTTAAATAAGAGGTTTGTAATAACCTATGAATAATTGTTGAATAGGATTCAACTAGGGATGGTAAAGGTTTAGTGATTTTTGCTATGGTGGTTGAGGTAGGAGGTTGTTTAGAAATAGGTTTGGTAGTGGGCACCAATGGTAAAGTAGTATATTTGATTGACAGCTTTGATCTAGGAAAGGAAGTTGATGGGCCAAAAATGGAAGATCATAAGGTAGATAACTTAGGTATTATTGGCATAATGAAAAGAGGTACATTAGAGAGTAACTATGAAGGTGTAACTAAAAGAGGTGGTGAGGTTTTGGTAGAGGTAATTGAATTCCTATTCAAAGTAGAAGAATAAGGCCCTTGAATGGAGGGATACAATGAAGGAGGCAAAGTGTGGGCTTATAAACCTTTGTATGGTTTTAACTCTATGGTTGCTTTGGTTTGGCATTTGGTTAGTGGGTTTAGAGGGGTTAGCTCTGCTTTCATAGATGGGTGAGTAAGGATCGGTGTAGGGAGGATACCAAGATTCTTGGCAGACTTAGTTGGGATGATAGGAGAAGGTTTGGCTACTTGGGTCTTGGTTGGATTAAGTGGTTAGGGGTTAGTAAATTTGGTGGAGGTCTTAGTTGGTTAGCTAGAGGGTTTGGTAGTTTGGGTAGATATGGTAAGGGGTTGGTTAACAAAAGTATCAAGTTGGTCAGAATGAGAAAGGGTTGAAGGCTCTGATCAAGTAATATAGGGGAGACCTAATTATTACCAAAAGGTGGCTCGATCTATGTTAGGGTTGGAGATAAACTCCATTTTTTACACTAGCCTAGAGAATAGTTTGTAGGTTAGCTTAATTCATTGTATGGTAGACCTAAAATATAGGCCTCTAGGTGGAGACATAGGGATGGTAACCTCATCCTCATCCTCAATCAAAATATGTGGGGTTAAAGCAGATGGCTCCCCTATGGGAGGAGTAAATATGGGGTTTTTATCCTTAGGAATGATCTCTAAAGGGAAATTAGTTTATTTGATAATTAAAGGTGAAGGTGAGGTAGCGATGGTTGGTTGTTTTGGTGTATCAGTGAAAAGGGTGGCTAGTGTATCCACTACCTCAATAAGTGGAGGGAGGGAGAATGATACTTCCTCAGTCTGAGTGTCTAAAGGAAGGGAAGGTGACTTTGTTACTTCAATAGATGGAAGAAGTGGAGGGATCAAAAGACTAGGTACTAGGTGGTTTGATAATGATTGCATCAAGGACCATGTTAACCATATGGGTGTCATGAGAGCATTTGACATTATTTATCTCATTCTTGGTAGGAGCATGGTTCAAGAAGGTTTTCTTGAATATATCAAGGGCTTGGTTTGATGGTGCATTAGGGTTATCTAATGTAAACTCCCCCTTATTAATGAGGGATTGGACAAGGCTCTTGAAGGTGTTGAGCCTACTGACATCATGTCTTATAACTTGATGGAAGGCACATAGATAATTCTCATTGTAAAAAATAGGTACAAGATGAGAGGAGTCAAATTATTGGGGTGGTTTGATAGGAGGAAGTTAAATGATATTGGATTTCAATAACTTCTCCAAGATGGAAGAATAAGACTCTCTAAGGGGAGTGATCTACTTCTAGTTGTTCCAAGTTTAGTTCCTTAGGTTTTGATTTGAGGAACTAGAGGAACTTGATTGGTCAAAAAAAGGTGGAGGATCAGATTTAAGGACAACTGCATTCACAATTCCTTTGTTCTTGGTGTTGGTATTGGGATAGTGGCTTGACTTAAAGGAAATAGCCTCACTAGTTTTATAGGTTGAGTTCTTATTTTTGAGCTTAAGCTTTCCTTCATCAATGGATCAGTTCTCCAACTTACGTACCATGGTAAAAGCTTCATTGAAGGTTTGGACATGTAGAGTAGAGGAGGTATGCTTGGCACATACCCAAGTAAAGAGATCTGTAAGTTCAGGTCGAGGTAGGGAGAAAGATAGTTGCTTGATTAAGCTCCTCTAATGAGCCAAAAAATTAGTAATGGATTCATACTTAAATTTATAGATGGAGTAGAGGTTGGTGATAGACACTTTCTTGGAGATATTGATCAAAAAATGGTCCAAGAAGGTTTAGGCTAGTTGGGTAAAGGAGAAGATAGAATGCTTGGGTATGGAACTATACCAATCTAATATCAGATTGATTAGAGACAAGGGGAAGGTATATAGGAGAAGGGCATCATCATAGGTGATGAGATAGAAAGCATGAATGGATTCCCTAAGGTTTTTTTGGGGATCCTCCTTACATTAAAATTTAAAGAATTGGGGAAGTTCCTATTGGGGAAGATATGGCATAATAGGTACAGATGGATGGATAGGCTCATTAAAAATTTGGTCATATGATAAGATGTTATGAGTACCTACAATAGATGAATCTAAGGTGGTCATATTGTCTACAAGAATATTCATTAAGTTATCTTGGGGTTGTGTACCTAAAGGGTTATAAGATGCATATTACTGAGGCAGTTGAGAGACGTATAGATAGTGGGTAAAAGGTTGGGAGGTTACCACACATGAGTAAGTGGATGTCAGTGGTTGGGTAGAAGATCTATAAGGGTAAGTAGAGGTAGGTATTTTGGTAGTGGGTATATGCCCTTGTAAATTAGGGATGTAGCCAAAGGTTGATCCAAGGGGTGGTTGTTAGATAGGAATGGTAGTTGGGTTGGTGATTGATGGAAGGGTGGTAACCCTCATACTAATTGGTGGTAGGGTAGAGGGTATAGACACCATAAGGATTTGAAGTAGAGTGGTGGTTGAAAAATTAAAGGTAGCTAGAGGAAGGTTGGTAGTGATAGAGTTAAGTAATCCTATAGTGTAGGAGTGGTTGTTAAGAGTAGAAGGTATAAGGGTAGTGGTAGTTTGGGTTGGTTGGTTTTCGATGGTAGTCTTAAATGGGTTATTGGTTGATGAGGAAGGTTGGGTAGTCAATGGTTGTGTAGTAACCATGGCAATGGAGGTACTTACCCATGAGATGGAGGGGGCATGCCATAAGGTGGATCTATAGATGGGGTCAGAGCTGAAATATGGTAAGATGTGGTTGTAAAGTAATGTTTTAAAGTTATGGGACTGTTACTTAGGAAAGTGGAAAAATATGCATCTCTTTGAGGAATCTCTCAAGGGAAGGTAGGACTTCTTGAAGGGTGAGGAGAGTCTATTGGTTTGGAGGTATATTTCATGGATGAAGAGGTGGAAGAGGTAAGTTGACTTGGTGATAGGTTTTGCTCTGTAAGGTCTCTTCGCTGTTGGCAGGTGAGAACCATATGAGATAGGGGAGATAGAAAGCAAAAATAGCCTCACTACCCAAACAAAAAGAAGGTAATAAAAGATCAAAGAAATCCAATCACACTTTAAGAGAGAGGTTAAGCCCTAGAATTTTAATTAATCTTGCTTTTAGATTATGCCTTAAGAAGTTGTGTGATAGAAGTTAGTTTGTAGAGTGAGTACTAAAGATGAAGTCTAAGGTTGGTTTTAGGTTGTGTTTAAGCACTCAACAAGAATCTGTATTGAAATCAATATGTGGCCTAATATTGGGGCCTACCCCCTCACTTCACACATCGTAGTGATAAGGGTGTCAGGTGCTTAGCCAAAATATATTGATATCTAGAGATGATACTCAAGTAGAGAATTGAGTTGGTCTTCCCCTTGGTAATGACCTCCAAGTAGGATTGCTAAGAAAAGGTAAGGTTACCTCTAGGTGATAAAATCATAGTCAAGCCTTATCTCAAGTATGTTTGACATTTAGTTGATGAAAGTGATTTGGTTTAGGTGTGTGAAATAAGGAGTGAAGCTATGATAGATTACTTTGACTTTAAGTTAAGCTATGTGAACTAAACTTTCAAGTAGTTGATGTATGCACTTAATTTTAATCCCAAAAGAAACTTTTGATTTTTTTAATGAGCAAACAATAGAGAGAGAGTGTAAGCAAATAAGAACCCAACTAAAGACATAAGGGTCCCACCAGGCATGCCAAAATGTTTCAATGATTTTTTTACTTATTATGGAAAAGAGGAAAAGAAGAAACTAAGTATAGGTATGGTTGAAAAAACTAATAGATAGTGCATACATTGAATCAAAATATTGTGAAGAGCTCATCTTTGGCTTGGAAAGATGACCTACAAATAATAATGCACTAAATCAAACTTGTTTGCTATACAAATAGTTAGGTGGATTGCCTAGAGATAACTAGATCTCGAAAGTGAGAGCAGGGGCTGTCAATCTACACAATTTTAAATAATTAAGATCACAAATATAAAATAAAGTACTTGCATCAATAAATCAAAAGGTACTAAAATTGAATACAAGATTGCTTGGTAAGAAATATGTTAGAAATGATTAAATTAGTAATAAACTAATGAATACTAGTGCTAAGGTGTTGGGGTGTGCTTTAGGAAATTTGAAAGGGTACTATGAACAAGTAAAAACATAAAACATTATGTTTGATTGGGTGTAGGTAGGAAAAAACAACTTGTTGGTTTTCACTTCCATAATGATTGTTGGTAGTTGGGATGATCATCAGTGGTTAAGGTGACCATTGGTGATTAAGCTGTCGGTGGTTGGGTAGATCATCGATGGTTGACACAACCATCGATGGTTACTATGTGAAGATCTAGGTTGACAAATTACTAATTGATGAGATCTAAAAGATGGATTTCAAGAGTTGGATAAGGTCTGGGTTGATTGCAAAATGTAAGTAAAGTAGATGAATACTAAAAAATAAGTACTTGTATTACTAGAGGTCGATTAGGTGGATGGTTGAGGTAGTTGATCTGTTAGTGGAATCTAGTTTTATTCTGGTAGAGTAATGGTACCTAAAGGCTTTGTAGAGAGGTGGTGGCAAATAGACTCTCTGATATGATTTTTGAATAACTAGATTAATGATGGTGATTGACCTACAAGAAAGAAACTCCTAGATATATAAACTCTTGATGCTAATTGAAGATGAGTTTCACCTTCCATCTCCTCTCTTCTTATAGGCATAAGCAAGAGGTGGAAGTGAAGGTTTAACTGCGTTGTCTAATTATAAATTATCCATTCAAATATTCATATTAGGATTTAAATAAGCTATAATTAGAAAAAAAAAGTAGATAGTTTGCATTCTTTTGGTTAGGGAGGTTGACCTTGACCATCGACAGTTAGGGTGACTGTTGACGGTTACCCTAACCATCGATGATCGAGTGTTGAGGGGTAAAAAGGGATAAAAGTCAAGGTTAAGCCAGTTAAGTTAAACTAACTATGGGTGAGCTAGATTAGGGTTTAGAGGGTTCAATTGGTCCTGAGAGGGTCCCAAGGTGGTCAAGGGCTACTTCAACATTTAGAAATGTAGTGTGTATATTTATAGTGTCTACAGATCATTTTGGATTATGATTCAATGATGACTTCTAGGTTTTGGTTGATTATGAATTCAACTTTGGGTACTTAGTTGAACTTCAACACTGCATATCTCCCATAAATTGATGGACAAATAGAATGAGTTAATTAGGTTTTATAAGATCTCATTCATATGTATTGCACGGATTAGTAATACAAGTGGTAAAAGTATCTTTTATTGGTTGATTTTACTTACAACAACTCATATTAATCAACATTGAGGATGGCTTCATTTGAAGTATTGTACAAAAGGAGGTCTATAACACCAATTAGTTGGGGTAGGTTGGAAGATAGGGTAGTCTTTGGACCTAAGATGATTTTAGAAATGGAAGAGCATGCCAAGATAATTAGGTAGAGGTTGGTTGAGGTCAATCATAAACAAAAAAGTTATGTTGATATGAAGAGAATAGCTAGGTATCTTTCTCTAGGTGATAAAGTGTTTCTACAAGTTAAGCCTAAAAAAATCTTGATTAAATTTAGGAAGTCAGTGAAACTTTCACCAAGATATGTGGGACCCTTCGAGGTTTTGGTCCCTATAGTATATATGCTTGCATTACCACCAACTCGAGCTATTTTACATAATGTCTTCCATGTTTATTATCTTAAAAAGTATATTGCTAATCCTTCACACATATTGGATTGGAATGCTTTTTAGGTTTTGGACCCTGAGGTGGTCATGGTAGAACCAATCAGAGTAATTGACACTCACAAATTTTATTTACGTAATAGATAAGTGTCATAGTGCAAGGTCTTATGGGACCAATATTTTGAGAATAGTTCCACATGGGAGGACTATGATGATTTTTATAGGCTATTTCCACATATTTTTTTGATTTGTTATTGCACATTATATTATTTTCTAATGAACAATGTTTTAAAATTCATGACTTATGTTTGAATAAATGTCATCGAGGTGATGACCAGCTTTAGGGGGAAGGATGTCACATCATGATTTCTCTCTAAGCTAAATAACCTATTTGATCTATGGATTATTATGGTTGATTATTTTATTAACTAATATTTGATTAATTTTGATGGCATATGTTGATAATGGGATAGTTTATGTTGCTTAATTTACATGATTAGTTTGCTATGAGTTAGCAATACTTTTATATTTTGTATATTGTGATCATGTTTAATTATTATACTACATTATTTTATGAATATAATGATTTTTCAAAATAACTACCTTCATTGTTGTGAGGTGGATGTAGGATAGATTCTTCCCTTAGATAATGATGAAGAGAGAGGGTGGTTAGATGGAGATGTTGGGGGATGACTGAGAATGAATATGGAAACTCTTGCACACTCCACATTTATATTTGATATTTGTATTGTTTGATAACTAGCTATAATGTGCTTTATTTTATGTTTAAATGAATCTTGTGTTCTTTTATGATTTCATTAAATTTAGTTTCTATTAATGATCATGTTGTTGTTTGGATGATTTTTCTAATTTAGTGATCAGGTGTAGTTTATCTTGCTTGACGTAATTGTTTGGTTGAATGAGTGAAATTGTATATGTTATGCTTACCTTATTGCCTTATGTATAATAGTTGTGTAGTATAATGTTTGTATGTTATGTAGTCATTAAAAAGATATAGATGGATTTTAGTGTTATTGATCTAAATGATATAGGTAATAACCATTAAAGATCATTATAATGAGATATTTATATATGTTTATTCTAATGTTGAAAGGTATATAATAGTGTTTTAAATGTCATTATAAAAGATTAAATGTATTGGAAATCATAAGTTATAAAGTGTTTTGTGGTTGACATGGTAACATAAACTATGGTCTTTGAATACATTGTCATACTGTTTAATTTATAAGTTAGTTGAATGGTCAACTTTTCATGAAATGTTGTATCAATTAAGTCTATGGACATTGCATGGCATGGCATGAAGCTTATATTATTGTTTATTTATTTGAAAATTGATGAGGAAGTAACTTAAGTAAAATGGCATGCAATTATTTTAAGGATTATATTATGATTATTTTAATTAATGGAAAAGAAGTTTTGAGTGATTAGGGGTACTAACCACTCGTTGACTTTGATTTAAGCATCATTTGGTAAAATCATGGAGTTTTTACTAGGTATTTTCATGTTGGCAAAAAAAAAATACAATGAGTTTTGTTGATCTATTTTTGCTTGCATTTATCAATCAGTTGAAGTGGTCATTAATGGTGGTGAGGAGGTTGATGGAAAAAGGATAATAAGAAGGGAATGGGTGATGTAAGCAACACATGACTCATGGAGAATAAGGTGGTGAACAAGTGCAAGAAGAATGATTTTATTTATCTTATATTGGCATACATACATTTACCAAGTCAGTTTTGTAATTAAATTCTTATGTAATTGAATGGGTTTTTGAATTTGGTCACTGGGTTTCTTTGTATGAATCTTAGAATAATTGTGTTGTATGTGGAGCCCTATGGAAGGCTCAACCTCCATAGAACCCCACATTCAACTCAGGGTACCTTGAGGGTTTTTGGGTAAAGCTATATAATTTCCATGACTCTATAGACTTTTATGAAATCTTGTCTTAAACTCCTCTCTAAATTTGAAAATGCCTATTCATATTAGGAAGTTATACTTGTTGGATATATACATTATGGCTTGAGATTATATATTCAAATCAATTTGAATATATTCATTTTGGGTATTTTTAATATGGATTGTATATTTGGACAAATTATGGGTTTGACTGTATATATACCTATTCTAGACTTTAAATATAAATAATGAATTTCATTATACAAAAATGGGTTTATATATATATATATATATATGTATGTATGTATGTATAAATTTATAAATGTATACCTATAACTTATTTTGTAGGGTTTTAAAGGGTGGATGTGTACATATATATTTATATATAACCCCATATTTTGAAACTATTAAGATTTAATAGATGACAATATGTAATATAGTGTTAAGTTATTTGTATAGGTGAATTGGAGATTTTGGTTCTATTAGGATTATGTTGGTTTTAGTATCAAATCAATCTATTTATATATTCAAGAAGTATAAATTTATACTATCAGTTATATAATAAACCCTAGGTATTATGCATACTTGTTTATATATTAAAATTGGGGAACATTTGGTTTAGTCTTATTATGTATCAGGGATGACTAATGATAAAATGATTGTAGATGTATAGTTGGCTTTATGCAGGGTGTTGGGTGAATATTTTGTTAATCAGATAACTGATGAGAAAAATAGGTCTTATCAACCACAACAAGGGAGATTGGTCGGCCAGAGTTGTAGGTTTACCACATCCAAAGGGGACAAATCTCTCCTCTCATCAAGGGGAGGTTCCCTGTTAAATATGAGGAGCTATATACTATATCTATAAGCAGAAAATAACACTCAGGGGTAGGATAACACCATCCATCTCTCTTTTTTTAGAGATGATGTTCATAGATAAAGGAGAAAACCTGGTGATAATACTGAAGGCACTTCTCTTCTTTTAGAAGTGATCTTATAGGAAGCAGTAGGGGTTCTTTCAGGTAGTAATAAGTAACTGGTAACAAGGAGGGCACAGTACCAGCAGCATGAGGTGTAGCACAAAGTCTTCACCTCAGCTGACCAAAGAGTGAAATACAAAGAACAATGAGGGCATAAAGTCATCCCAAGGTCCTTTACATAGAAATAGAAAATAGACAAACACACTACATGCAATTGTAGTCAGCATAAAGTCTTTAACAATTGGCTTTAGAACACCTTCCTGATTACTTCAACTAGTTTTGCTTGTTAGATTAAATAAACAAGAATGCTCTTAGGAAAAAGACATAAGAACAATTCCCTAAAATAACACAAGCTATAATAGTACAAAGTCTGCAAGTATCTTGCTTTCTCATTTAGATAAAATAATATGAACAACAATCTGAGCTCAAAGTCTCAATATTCACCTTTCAATTTAGGCAGAGTTTTGCTTTTGTAAAATGAAAGTCCCTTCTGCATTAGACAAGAGATTACAATGTATAACAACCAAGAAAGTCTTGGCACTTCTTTCCATGAAACAGTCCATGCTACGGTCAATGCATTGAATGCTTTTTTTTTTCAATTCTGTTGAGGGACCATGCTTAGAACAGTGTATTGGCCTTAAATATGGCATGCCAATTCATTTCATATGTCTCCTCCTAATCATAAGTTGCCTGGTCCTTTTCTTGATGTCTATGTAGCTATCCACTTTGCCTTTACCTCATGGAAGAAAAATAGGTTGCATCCTTGGTTTGGCGTGCTCAGATGACTACTTGGTGAACTATTTCACCTACTAAAAATAACTCCCCAGTAGATATTTTTGATATTTTTGTATTTTTCTTTCATCCCTGTAGCAATTTGAGCTCTTGGGCTATCTTCTCAGTTGGTCGCTTGGTTCATTTTTCAAATTTTGCACCATATTTAAAAATAAATAGATATTTCATCACCTTAAATTTGATGTCTACGGGGCCATCAATGGTTGTTGGTTACTTGAACCATGTTGAACCATGAACCCTTGAACTTGTGAGAGTTCATTGGTTCATCAGTTCAATCTATCTTTATCAGTTCCCTGGTTCAATCGTTGCCTTTGTTCATTTGTTTCTTTGCTTTTTCTGGTTGAACCATCCTTTGAACTAGTCTTTGGAATCATCCATGTTCTTCCTTTGCTTGGGGCTATCTTTGAACTATTAAACCTATGAACCATTGAACTTTGAACTCTTTCAGTTCAAGGTTCAATCGATTCATTGGTTCATTCTCTGCTTTGGTTCAATCGCTGCTCCCTTTATCTTTCCAAGTTCCTTTTTAAAGCCATGAAAATCCTTCAACCTTTTGTCTTTGAAATGCACCGAAGGGAAGGTGTCTCTTTGGGCTTTGTGAAAGGTCCTTTTGTTGGTGCTGAGAGCCCCTCGTAAGGGTACCTACCCTTCAGGGTCCTTCAGATGGCCTTCAAGCTTTTATTTCTTTGGGGAGTTGTTTAAGCTTCAATTTCTTCGAGATTTTCCTTCAGTCTTTTCCTTCGGACATTTTGTCCAAAGGAAATGTTCCTTTCGTTAGCCACTCATTCCCTTGCTTTCAATCAGGCTTTCTTCTTAGGTGAATTCCTTTGGACATTTTGTCTGAAGGAATTTTGCCTTAACAATTTTACTGCGAGAACTTTTCTGAAAGAATTCCCTGTTCTTTACCTTGTTCACTTTTCCTGAAGAAAATCTTACCCTTTTAGCCTTCTCTTTGATTGTTGAACCAATGTTCCCTACCCTCTATAAGGGCACTTGGATTTAGTTCACTACCCTTCACAAGGGTACTTGTTCCTTCAATTTGGGGCAGTCCCTTGAACCAACTGATTGAACTGACTGATTAAACCAACTTTGGTTCAATGGTTCAATGGTTCATTCCTTTATTTTTTGCTAAGTCTTTTCGCTACTTGTACCAAATGCATTGAACCATTCACTTGTTTGAACCTTTGAACCATTGAACCCATTGAACCTTTGAACCAAAATGGTTTAAGGTTCAATGGTTTAATGGTTCAATCCTTCTTCTTTTAGCTAAGTGTTTTGAAGCTGTTGAATTTTGAAGCGGTTAAACTTGATAATCTTTTGACAAAGCGCTTAACTCTTTAAGATTATCAACGAAGTTGAACCTTTGAACCCATTGAACCTTTTTGGTTTAAGGTTCAATGGTTCAATCTTTGCTTAGAAGCTTGCCAATGAACAATTTTGGTTAAACCAAGGCATTAAACCAATCCTAAAATTGCCTAAGTGTTGGAAACTTACCCCTTTGAGAGAGTTCACTTGTTGAAGTCTTTGAACTTGTTGAACCTGCTAATCCCTTAACTAAAGAATCTTGAAAAATGAATTTTTCTGAATGCTCAGAATAAGTTTTTGAGAAGGGAAGAGATATTTTTGGTCTACAGGACCAAAATAGTTCATATGTTGTCCCAAAAATGAGTGACATTTTTGGGGACAACAGCTAGTTCCAGTTGGGGAACTTCCTTCAGTTGGAAACTTGGAACAATTGAGGGGAGTAGAAACTAGAATCTCAGTGCCTTGAAGTATGCCATTGGGCTACGGAGTCATGCTACCCAAAAAAGAAAGGCACCAAAAATGAAAATGAAAAGCATAAAATAGAACTAAAGACTTTACAAATATACATATGTACAGGTGAACTTATTTGATACTTCAAGAATTGAAGTACTTCAGATGCTGCCCATTATGAGGTAGAGAAAAGAGTGTGCCATCTTGATACTTCAATAGGAAGCTATTTTTACCATGGAGCTGATGGATGATAAATAGGCCTCTCTAAAGGGAATCAAATTTCCCATGCATTCCCTTTGGTTCTCTCCTTTTGTCCCACAATAGGACTTGATCTCCAATCTAGAAATCATGGTTTTTTGCTTTCTGGTCAGAGAGCTTCTTCACCAGACCTTGATGTGTAGTAATTCGGTCTACTACCATGGTTCACTACTCATCCAGCTCAATCAGGCACATGATCCTCTTATTGATGGAACTTTCATATGTCTGATCTTCAATTACCTTAGCTAATTTCAATGCTGGCAATTCCAAGGTGATTGGTATTTTAGCATTAAGACCATAAAGAAGTTGGAAAGGTGACATACCAACTACCCTCTTGGGTGTGATTCTATCTACCCATAGAGCATCAACCAATGCTTTGTGCCATGTTCATTGGTTGTCATCCACTAGCTTCCTGATGATGGTCACCAAGTTCTTGTTTCTTGACTCAGCTTGGCTGTTCCCTTGTGGAAAATAATTAGAAGAGTGGGAGAAGGTAATTCCATATTAAAAATAGAATTGAGTAATCTCATGTGAAGAGAAATGAGCTGCATTATCTGTGACAATCTTGGTTGGGACCCCAAACCTAGAAATGATGTTCTCCTTGAAGAAATTGCACACGACCTCTGAAGTGGCCTGCTTGGTTGGAATAACTTCCACCCACTTGGTGAAGTAATCTGTGGCTATGAGGACATAGTCATGTCCAACACTTGAAGATGGGTTTACAACACTAATAAAGTATATTCTCCATTGCTCAAATGGCTCTTCTATCACTACTAGTTTGAGGGGCAGAGCAACTATCTTGGGTCTTCCAATGAACTATTGGCATAGTTCACAACTACATACCCATTTATATGCATCTTGAAAGAGAGTAGGCCAGTAATACATGGCTCGTACAAAATTATGGGTAGTTATAGGAGCAAATAAATGTCCTCCACAAGCTAGATCATGGAAAGACTTCAAAAGTTGGTTCTACTGCTCTTTATCCACGCAACGAAGGAACACTCCATCAAGGCTCCTCTTGTATAGGCCGTTGTCCTAGAGGACAAAATTGGAAATGCTTCACTACTTTTACCACTGCATAAACATGATTCTACATGTTTGAGTACTTTAACTCATGATCTTTGAGAGGATAGCTCATGAAAGAAATGGGAGATTCCACACCTTCTTGGTTCTATTGAACCAAAATTGTTGAAAGTGTGTGTTTAAAAGCATAACTATACACTATGAAATCCTTGGTATAATCTAGACAAACTAGAATTGGGGCGTGGGCAATAGCTGTCTTGATATCTTGAAACACTAATTTGCCTTATTTAGTCTAGCTAAAGGTGGCCTTTCCCTTCATCATGTTTACAATATGGTGAGTCTTCTTAGCAAACTCAGGAATGAACCTTTGTAAGAAATTCACTTTTTTGAAGAAAGAGTGGACTACAGTCTTACTTGTAGGCAAGGTAAGCTCCTAAATGAAAAATTATTATATTAAATAATAATGTAAATATTTTTCAAATAATCTTACTCTGTTTGAGTCAATCTTTATGCCTTCTCAAGACATAATGTGTTCAAAAAATTTCCCTTCTGTTACTCCAAAAATATACTTCTTGGGATTTAAAGAAATGCCATTCTAGCGGCAGTATTCTAGCACTTGTTGCAAGTGGTGCACATGGTTAGGGAGATGCTTGGAAAACACTATTAAATCATCTAGATAAACTAAAATAAACTTACCCATTTCATATTTGAAAGCAAGGTCCATTGCCCTCTGAAAAGTGGCACTAACATTTATCAGGCCAAATGGCATTCTTTGATAGGCAAAGGTGCCCCAAGGTGTGGTGAAGGCAGTCTTTTACTGGTCTACTTCACCAACTTCAACCTAATTATATCCTAAGAAGTCATCCAACATTGATAACATTTCCAAACCAGTGACTATCTGAAGGACTTGATCCATGATGGGAAGAGGATAGTTATCCTTTAAAGATGACTGATTCAAGTTCTTGAAATCCACACAAAGGTGAATTTTGCCATTCTTACTCTTCATAGGGATTATGTTGGAAATCCATGTGGAATGATGGATTGAGAAGATTATCCTAGAATTCAACATTTTATATATTTCAGACAGAATAGTACCTGATATCTTTGGTTTGTACTATTTAGAGTTTTGCTTGTAAGGCACTGAATCACTTTTGAGAGGAATGTCATGGAATATTTCTTCAAGCCTGAGTGACTTCAGATCATCATATGAATATGCTAGGACATCCATATACTAGTGGAGTAGAGCAGTGAACTTGGATTTTTCTTCATGAGTGCATCATTTCCCAATATTCACCATCTTGGGATCTCCCTGGGTACCCAAATTTACTTGATCAAATACCTAGGAGGTGCTTGAATTTGTCTACTGTTGTTTGATGAATCTGTCATGTTTGTCAAACAATTGCTCAAGGGAAACAAATCCTTTGGGAATATTATTCCCTTTAAGTTGTAGGAACTCTTCACCTACATCTGAACTTGATTCAGGGACTGGTTCAGACTTTTGAGGCTCACCACCTTAAAAATGAAGCTGTTCAAAGCTATCTTTTTGCTCCAGAAAGGCAATGATTTGGTTGTCATTGTTAAACACCTACCAATGACTGGCATTATCAGGTACACTTGGTCAAAATACCAGCTCAATAATGTACTTGTCTCCTTTGAAGTTAGGGTGAGGGACTATAAGAGTTGATGAAACAGCTAATGCATCAGCTCTATCATTGAACTCCCTAGGTATGGCAAAGATGCTAAAAGTATCAAAGATTTCAACTTGATCCTAGACTAGATTACGATAGTGGCACAATCTCTCATTTTTGGTTTGATACAGGTTTCTCACCTAACAAACCACTAGTTCAATGTCTCCTTTGGCATGAAGGAGTTTTATGCCTTTGTCCCTAGCAACCTTCAATCCAAGCAACAGAGATTCATACTCAGCTATGTTGTTGGTGTTGCTAAACTGCAACTTGTATGAAGAAAGAAAGATATCTCCTTAAGGAGATATCAACATAATCCTGGCTCCTAAACTAGTAGAGGAGTAGTTACCATCAAATTCCAGGGTCCATACCTCATCAGACATTGATTTTTTCTTAGATTTTTCTTCATTTAGAGGGGGAGATCCTTCTGCACTTGCACTGTGCTCCACTAGTTCTTCTACTATTCTAGCTGAAACCATTTTTAGGTTGTCATTTTTAGAAGTTTGATTAGCTAAAACATGAACATTCTTAGTGGATAAGAAGTAATTACCCATGCCTGAAGACTCAAATAGAATTTGAGCTTCAGGCACTGATGTTTGAGTAACCATGTATTTTGCTTCCTTCTCAAGGAATAGCCTCTTCATGATGCCTTTGACAGGGATCCTTACCTCAGACAAGTCCATGCTTAGTTTGACACCAACATTCTTGCAAAAATTTTGGCCAAGAAGGATGCCGTAGATGCTGGGACGTTGGCCACCAAGATAGTCATTTTGATTCTCTTATCTGAGAATGTTGTGAATGCAAATTGGGCATCCTTGATTTGTCTCAGTAGTGGCACTTACTTATTATCCATAGAGAAACATCTCCCAAATGTCTTGGTCAGTGTGAGACCAAGGGATTCTACCAATTTGGTAGGCATGACATTGTCTGAAGCTCTAAAATCAATGATGTAATTACTCAGCTTGTGACCGTTTATCAACAGGAAACATAGAAAGGCTCTATTTTCCCAAGAGCAATAGGAGGAGTAATGACAAGATTGTTTGGGATGGACATGTTCTTTGGGGGATCATGAGTTACCTTCTTAGCATCTTGTCTTGCAGGGATAGTTTGGTTTTTTACACATTGAACCAACTTTTCTAACTACTCAAGATTAGATTGAAGGAATTCAAATTTAGACATTTGAATTTTGGTTTTCTTTATATGGTCAATTATATAAAATGTTTGAAATGAACTGGGAACAGAGGATGAGAATTCATCCTTTTGGTTTTTAAAAAGGGGAGGACTGGTCTGTGAATTCAAAATTGGAGGTGAAGGTGCAATTGAGGTACTCACCTTTTTAGCAGTCATCAGGTCTTTTGGCTGGAAGGGCAGAGTGGTTCCCTACTTGGCAATTGAAATTGTAGGTTGAGGTCACTCCTCTATTCTTTCTTTATCAGCTTGCTAGGTTGACTGATTCTTGGACCAGGTAAACATAGCATATGTTCCTTCAACTACTTTACCTTCATTTTTGGGTTTATCCTGGTAATTTAGGAAACTAATGTTGGAGTCACCAGTTAATTCTTCTTCTCCCTCTATGAAGAGATTAGCGTCATCTTCTGGGTTCAATTCAGGTTAAAAGGAGAAATCTGATTCTGCCTCAAGATATTAGACTATTGAATTGGTTGGAGGTGCTTCAATGGCAAGGTTCCCCCATGGGGGAGGATGATGATTCACTTGCCCTTGATTCTTGGTAGCATTTCCTTGGTATGACTGATTGGGGAATGTCTTCCTTGGTACATCTATGTATGAAGGATCAGATGACATCCCCTATGCCATTTACTTTCTAAGAGCTAGCAATTTTTTAGCCAGCTTCTACAACATTGGATCAGTGGTGGTTGTAAGTGAGTATTCAGAAGATGAAGAGGATTTACTTTTGTTTAGATCTCTCCTTATCTTTCCTGCCAAGATAAGGTGATATTCTACCTTAGTGGCCAAATCTTGGGTAGCAACAAGGTCTATGTGGCCAGCTTGTCGCAGTAGAAAGTTCACTTTAGGTAGTTATGAGTTGATGAAGAAACATTTGAGGTTTTTAGGTGTTGGCTGAGTAATTTTAGGAATCCAATTCCTCAGCTTGTCAAACTTTACTATGAAATCCCTCATAGGTTCATAAGGTTCCTTCTTCATCTGTGTGAGTTGGGCTAGTAAGGCATGTGCATCTTTTGCAGGCTTGAACTTGGCTTGAAATTTAGCTTTGAGAGTGTCCCAATCATGTACTGATCGAGCCTGCAAATAGTATAACCAATCTACAACAATTACTTGTAGTGTTTCCACAAACAACCTGACTACTATGTCTTCATATTCCACACCTATCACGCTATAGGCTATGCTGAAAGCTGTAACATGTTCATCAAGATGAACCTTCACATCACCAAATAATTTGGAGAAATTCTTCCTTGAACTATGTGGAAGCTCGTGAAGAGGTGGAGTCAAATTTAGTGGACCAAAAGAGTTACCCCATGGGCCTTGAGCTGCCATGATTTGATTATGAAAAAGAGGGATAACAAATCTAAGTGGAGTATGTATAGGTAAAGTTTTGCTAATAGTATAAAAAGTAGCTCTACCTTGTGTTGGTGACTTGGTACAGGTAGGAGGAACACTCCTAGATCATTGGGCTTGAAGTTGGGGAGGGAACAAGTTGAAATTTCCCTACTGCACCAACTCAAAAATAGGGTCAACAACACCTTGGGCTCTCTAATTTCTGGTATAACATGGATTTTCCAGATTTCAAAAAAAAAATGGATAAGGATAGGGACTAATTCAATCTAAAATTTGAGGATTCAGACTGCACGTTTGATATCCCTAGCAGAGTCGCCAAAAAACTATTGGGTGAATATTTTGTTAATCAACTAATTGATGAGCAAAATAGGTCTTATCAACCACATCAAGGGAGAGTGGTCGGCCAGAGTTGCAGGTTTACCACATCCAAAGGGGACAAATATCTCCTCTCATCAAGGGGAGGTTCCCTGTTAAATATGAGGAGCTATATACTATATCTATAAGCAGAAAATAACACTCAGGGGTAGGATAACACCATCCATCTCTCTTTTTTTAGAGATGATGTTCAAAAATAGAGGAAAAAACCTAGTGATAATACTGAAGGCACTTCTCTTCTTTTAGAAGTGATCTTAGAGGAAGTAGCAAGGGTTCTTTTAGGTATTAACAAGTAATTGGTAACAAGGAGGGCACAATACTAGCAGAATGAGGTGTAGCACAAAGTCTTCACCTCAGCTACCCAAAGAGTGAAATACAAAGAACAATGAGGGCACAAAGTTGTCCCAAGGTCCTTTACATATAAATATAAAATAGACAAACACACTAAAGGCAATTGCAGTCAGCATAAAGTCTTCAATAATTGGCTTCAAGACACCTTCCTGATTACTTCAACTAGTTCTACTTGTTAGATTAAATAAACAAGAATGCTCCTAGGAAATAGACACAAGAACAATTCCCTAAAATAACACAAGCTATAATAACACAAAGTCTACAAGTATCTTACTTCTTCATTCAGATAAAATTATATGAACAACAATCTGAGCTCAAAGTCTCAGTATTCACCTTTCAATTTGGGTAGAGTTTCACTTTTGTAAAATGAAAGTCCCTTCTGCATTAGATAAGAGATTACAATGTATAGCAGCCAAGAAAGGCTTGGCACTTCTTTCCATGAAACAACCCATGCTGCGGTCAATACATTGAATGCTTTTTTTTAATTTTGTTGAGGGACCATGCTTGGAATAGTGTATTGGCCTTAACTGTGGCATGTCAATTCATTTCATATGTCTCCTCCTAATCATAAGTTGCCTGGTCCTTTTCTTGATGTCTACACAACTGTCCACTTTGCCTTTACCTCATGGAAGAAAAATAGGCCGCGTCCTTGGTTTGGCATGCTCAGATGACTAATTGGTGAATTATTTCACCTACTGGAAATAACTCTCCAGTAGATATTTTTGATATTTTTGTATTATTCTTTCATCCTTGTAGCAATTTGAGCTCTCGAGCTATCTTCTCAGCTAGTCAATTGGTTCATTTTTCAAATTATGTGCCATATTTAAAAATAAACAGATATTCCATTACCTTAAATTTGACATCTTCAGGGCCTTCAATGGTTCCTAGCTACTTGCACCATGTTGAACCATGAACCCTTGAACCTGTGAAAGTTCATTGGTTCATTGGTTCATTGGTTCATCAGTTCATTCTTTCTTTATTAGTTCCCTAGTTCAATTGCTACCTTTGTTCATTCATTTATTTGATTTGTCTGGTTGAACCATCCTTTGAACTGGTCTTCAAAATCATCCATGTTCTTCCTTTTCTTGGGGCTATCTTTGAACTATTGAACCTGTGAACCATTGAACTTTGAACTCTTTCGATTTAAGGTTCAATTGGTTCATTGGTTCATTCTCTGCTTTGGTTCAATTGCTACTCCCTTTATCTTTCCAAGTCCCTTTTTAAAGCTGTGAAATTCCTTTGGCCTTCTGTCTTTGAAATGCCTCGAAGGGAAGGTGCCCCTTCAAGCTTTGTGATAGGTCCTTTTGTTGGTACCAAGAGCCCCCCACAAGGTTACGTACCCTTTAGGCTCCTTCGGATGGCCTTCAAGCTTTTATTTCTTTGGGGAGTTGTTTAAGCTTCAATTTCTTTAAGATTTTCCTTTGGGCTTTTCCTTCGAACATTTTGTCCAAAGGAAATGTTCCTTTCCTTAGCTACTCATTCCCTTGATTTTGGTTGGGCTTTCTTCCTAGGTGAATTCCTTCGAATAAAATGTCTGAAGGAATTCCTTCAGACATTTTATCCGAAGGACTTTTGCCTTAACAATTTTGCTACAGGAACTTTTTTGAAAAAAATCCCTATTCTTTACCTTGTTCACTTTTCCTGAAAAAAATCTTACCCTTTTAGCCTTCTCTTTGATCATTGAACCAATGTTCCCTACCCTCTGCAAGGGCACTTACCTTTAGTTCACTACCCTCCACAAGGGCACTTGTTCTTCAATTTAGGGTAGTCCCTTGAACCAACTGATTGAACTGACCAATTGAACCAACTTTGGTTCAATGGTTCAATGGTTCATTCCTTTATTTTTTGCTAAGTCTTTTGGCCGCTTGTACCAAATGCATTGAACCAGTTGCTTGTTTGAACCTTTGAACCATTGAAACTATTGAACCTTTGAACCAAAATGGTTTAAGGTTCAATGGTTCAATGGTTCAAGCCTTCTTCTTTTAGCTAAGTGTTTTGAAGCCGTTGAACCATGAAGTGGTTGAACTTGATGAACTTTTGACAAAGCACTTAACTCTTTAAGCTTGTCGATGAAGTTGAACCTTTGAACCCGTTGAACTTGTTGAACCTTTTTGGTTCAAGGTTCAATGATTCAATGGTTCAATCCTTGCTTAGAAGCTTGCTGATGAATAATTTTGATTGAACCAAGGCATTGAACCAATCCTGAAATTGCCTAAGTGTTGGAAACTTGCCCCTTTGAGAGAGTTCATCTATTGAAGCCTTTGAACCTATTGAACCTGCCAATCCCTTAACTGAAAAAGCTTGAAAATGAAGATTTTGAATGCTCAAAATAATTTTTTGAGAAGGGAAGAGATATTTTTGGTTTGCAGGACCAAAATAGTTCATATGTTGTCCCAAAAATGAGTGACATTTTTGGGGACAACATAGGGTTATATACTTGATTTTGTTAAACTGATATATATGAGTTATGTTTTAAACTATGTTCATAATATATATGGATTACACATAAATTTTGACATAATTATGTATTGTGTCATTTGGATTTGTCTTGAATTATAAAAGACTCTAGCTTAGTCAATAGAGGGATTGGTACATGGATTAAATTGTATAATTGCATAGTTATTTGGTAAATATGTGTTGTGTTATTGAAACTCATGTGGGATAGAGATGACTGTGTGTTTTTATATGCTCATAGTAATTAATTTTTAAAGACAAACTTAAATCAAATGGTAAGGTATGTTGATTTAATAGTTTGATAGACAAATGAATAGTTGTGTATGATGACAGTATTCAGTATGTTTATTTATTAAATGGAAATGGGAATACTCAGTTTAGAGAAAAAGATTTATGGGGTATTTTGTTTATGAGATGACTGTATACTTAGTGTATACAGTATACCCTAAGAAGAAAGATAGTGGATGTCATCTTAGGAATATACTATATAAAAATAAAGCATTTATATTGTGTTACATTTGTATGGAAGAATATAAAATAAAGCATTTATATTGTATTACATTTGTATGGAAGAATATATATATATTCTTCCATACAAATTTAATACAATATAAATGCTTTATTTTTATATAGTATATTCCTAAGATGACATCCACTATCTTTCTTCTTAGGGTATATTGTATACACTAAGTATACAGTCATCTCATAAACAAAAGACCCCATAAATCTTTTTCTCTAAACTGAGTATTCCCATTTCCATTTAATAAATAAACATACTGAATACTGTCATCATACACAACTATTGTCATCATACACAAGAATATATATATATATATATATATATATATATATATATATATATATATATATGGTTTATTTTATACAATTATTTATTGAGAATCAAAATGGGAAAGAAATACACCATTCATATAATATATATATATATATATATATATATATATATATATATATATATTGTATTTTATATGATTATTTATTGAGAATCAAAATGGGAAAGAAATACACCATTTATATATATATAATTGCATACATATGTGTAATGTATATAAGAGTTAATATCATAACGGTGTGTAATTGATGCTTTTTTATATTTTAATGTTTAAATATAAAACATTAAATTAATGCATTTATGAGTTTAAATATAAAACAAAATGGTATGTTTGAAATGGATTTTGTTATATGTGGAATATGAACAATTTATGAACCTAAGATATAATGTTGATTTGTGGAGAAATAACATTATAAGTTACTTAGTATCATATGTGACTGATAGTTTTGATGTGATTGTACCTGGATGGTATGTTAAGACTATTTTTGGATTATGTTTATTATATGTAATAAACTAGATAAATGGAATCATTTCACTTCTTTTGATGGACTAAATGAATGTATGTGATATTTTGTACTTAGCATGATTTTAATTTTCTAAAGGAAAATATTTTTATGAATCTATTGATTTTTAATATTATTATTTATTTTTACCAACTCTTGAATCCATGACCTTAATTAAGTAGTGGATGAATTCCAATGACTTAATTAGCTCCATCAATACAAGATGAGGTGTAATATGATCAAGTGGTGTGTATCAATTTTATTGATCTTAGAGATCATTTTATATTGAAAACTTTTGCCAAAATAATGTTTGATAAATATTGCCATTTCATATGTTGATATATTTTTCATTATTGTGTGATATCATATTAGAATGGATTTCTTTATGGTACACATTATGTATTAGATATCTTCAACACACGGGTTCTAGTTTATTACTCTGTATTCCTGCAGTGTCATTATCTATCCATCCATAAAAGGAGGGCCATTCCCTTGTTTGGGAGATAGTGTGGGGGATTTATGGTCTATGATTGGTGTGGAAAAGCACTTAGATGATGGTCTCCCTCCTAGATGGAGTACTATACTTGAGATTACATATTGATACTTGAGTTGTGGAGACTCTGCTCAGAGGAGCTTTTTATCATGTTTTATCATTTGAGATATTTTTATGTATTGATAAAAATTGAAACATTTATAAATTCTACTTCTACAACAGTGTTTGTAATGTTGTATCAATAGTGGCTAGATTTATACTATTTCATTTACGAGGACATGCAGTATTTATTGTTGTTTTAGTATGGATCTTGATTTTTATATTTGTTCATGGTGATCCTTAGATAAGTGGATTATCTATAACCTTTATGGTTAAATAAATTATGATAGTTAGTTAAAGATCACTAGTTAAGTTTCTCATGGTGAAATCTATATGTTGAATATGTGTATTTAATTTTTTTTTAAATTTATTGTAATATTTTGGTAAAAATCAGTGGAGTTGTTACAAATGTTTTACACTTATGAAACTATACCTAAAATCTAAGCATGGATTTGACTTGTGGAAGCTGAAGAGACACCTCTAAAACATTTTCACCTAAAAGTGGATCTCCCAAGTCCATACAAGTTCCTATAAATACCTTTTTGGAGTGATTTCCTACAAAATTGAAGTGGTTTGACATATTTAACATACATGAAAGTTAGATAACTCCTTAAATAACTTTGGAAAGTGTATTTGTACAAGTATTTCTCAGTTAATTTTGACATGAGCTAGAATACGTTATATGCACTTTCCCTTCAACTTCACAAACCTTAAAGTTTACAAATCAACCTTAAATTTTCCAAACAAGCATAGAATATTAATTCAAGGTGATTAAGGGGTAATATGACTTAAGTAGATACCTAAGAGCATATGAAACCTTTTGGAACCACTTTTTCATACCATGGTGAAGACTAGACTAATATAAGACAAAGATAAACTATTACCTTAATTTTGTCAAATTAACCTTAACATATGTTAATAAGACCTCAAGAAGACATTTTAAGGCCTCAAAAAGCATGAAAAGGACTATGAACAAGGTATGGAATCATGATAAGTAAGTTTTTTATTATAGGTTTAACCTTTTGACTTAGGGGGTAAAAAATGGTCAACATTAACATTTAGTTTAGCTAAATATGGTTGGGTTAAAGTAATTGAAATGGTGAAATCTATAAAAAAAATCAAGGTAGGGGATCTAATATTATAAGGAGACTTAAAATTCATCAGAATGAACACTGACGAGACACATTACCTTAAATTGATTGGTAAAAGTGGATTTATGATGGTCGTATGATCATTAACATAGTGGATAATCAATTATAAGTAAATTAGGATGATGTGATCATTTTCATGCCCATGAACAAGGCCAAATTCAAGCCCAATATGATACCAAATGATTTTAAATATTCATATTTACATATACTCAAGAGTTAGTATAAAGTAGACAATGAGACAAGGAATGGAATTTGAAAAATAGTTAACATTTCATCATTTTTTTTAAGTTTCACATGGTACCAAGGGTGTAAATGACCTTAAAAACCTTAAATATAATATATATATATCTGTTAGGTTTCACAATGAATCTATCCTAAGTACAAATCACCTTTATTGTGATCAACCAATAGATCAAAAATAAATGAGACCTACCAATTAGCTGCAACTAACCAAGATTATACAGAGCCAATGAGATCAAAATACAAATGGCTTCCTCTTATTCCATTAGTGGGGATTATGATTTTTATATGGTTATCTTGGCATGAAGTGACCATGAAATAAGACCAATGAGAATGGTGTTCACAACAAACCATCAAATCTCATAATATTTTGGGATGGAAGATTCAATAGGATTCATTACAAGGATTGAAGATTTAATTCCATAGGTGGAGACAAGAATAATAATAATTAACCATAAATTTAAGGGAATAAAAAATACATGTAAGTCCACACATAGGAAGAATGACATGGAATGGGATATAGGTTACAAGATGTTACGATCTAGGTTTCACATAACAATGTGGACAAATGGCCAAAGCTCCAAGTAGGATAATGACTAGAAGTACATGTTCATCATTTCATAGATATTTAGAAAATGCAAGAATTAGATCCAATATATTGGAAGAATATATTTTAATTTATGCTAACAACACTGCTTAAGGATTGGTATATGCATCAATAATGAAGAACAAAAACTAGTACTTATCCATAAATTCAAGAAGATTTTTTTTTCAAACTTTTGTGTTTAAGGATGAGAATATAATGGTGTAGAAGATTAAATATGTAAATGTTCTTGTGATATAGAGGATTGGATGCATTAAATATCATATCTAAAGAAGAATCAAAATTAGACAATGATATAAACATCAATGAAAATATATATAAGTTTTACTACATATGGGAGGGAAAGGGATTTGTTCTCAACTCTTGCAATAGAATATATAATAACATAAATAGTTTGATAGATATGGAGAGTGAAGAAGACATGTATTTAAAAGGAATTTTTTATCTAAAATAAGTTTCAAATTTCCAAAGAAGGAAGATGCATCTAAGGCTAAAGAAGAAAAGTTTTTAAACCTAAACATTGAGGAACAACTAGGCCAAAGGATTGTTGTCGATTTAATGAAAGCATGAGGTAGAAAGATATATATAGAGCCTCTATATAAGAGGTTTGAGAATAATGGTATTGAATAATTACCTAAGATGGCACCCACAAGAAACTAATAGACTCAATAATATATATTAGATGTCATCTAGTTGTTGTGAGACTATGAAGAAGTGTGTCCCACAAATGTAGTGAAGTAAAGGGAGTAGACCCATCTCTAGGAGAAATGTGCATTGAGCTTAAAGAGATCACAAGGTAAATCAACCAATGACCATTTAGATTATATCCTAACATGAAGTTAAAGGTGAAAATAAATATTGATCACATGGTTGAAGTAGGTATCATCTACCTAGTAGATCAATGTTATTGGGTAAGTTTGATGGTGGTTTAATTGAAGAAGTTTGGTTAAATCAGAGTATGTCATGACTATCGATAATTTAAAAAATCATGCATGTATGGGGTATGTGCATGGAGTTGGTAGATAATTCCATGGACATTTACCACAATGCGTATGTGTTATGGACATAACACATATGCATTATTTTATTTAGGTTCGACTTTTTAAAACCATAATGCATACACATTATAAAAAACAATAACATGTATGCATTATTAGTGTTAGGAATGTGTACATGTTATAATCACTAATAAATCATATGTGTTATTAGTGTTAGGAATGCATGTGTTTAGTGTAGTAAAAAACATAAAATTACACATAAAAAATGCTATTTCATCTCATCTGCACTTTGTTCTCCTTCTATTTGTCCTCGTGTGATCATTTTTTGCCTATGAAAACCCCAAAACCTTGATATATATTCATTGTAAATCCCAAAACCCTACCAAATAAATGATGCTACCATAGAGAGGAGGTAAGTGATAAAAAAACTAAACTTAATAACCTTAAATTTTGGAATTTTTTTGTTATTTACATTATTAAATTGGTAAATTTTGTGTTTTAAATAGCCCACTCTAGTGCAAGAGACCAACATGCTAACCTTTCTCTTAATCTTGTGCCTACCCCTCCTAACCCTCTGCCTAATGCTCCTATCCTTCTTACAATTTCATAAGATCCCCTAGGTAGTTAGGATGATCTAGCTACATACGTAGTGAAAAATAAAATTGAAATTGAGCCAATAATTAGGAGAATGAGGGACCCCACTTCTACCAACACCCACCACACTTATCTGGCAAATACCCTAGATTTAGTATTAGGTAAAATTGAATTGATAATAAGTCAAATTGATAGATGGGAATCAAATAGGGATAATTTTAGGGCTTACTATGATGATAAATTGTTATCATGTGAGGTGAAAAACAAAAAATATACAAAGAAAAAATTTGTACCTTATTCATCGACCCAACCACCAATACACCATTTATAATAATTGTTAAATGTTTCCCAATCCATCAATACTAACACACATTAATTAAAGCCAGTTTTTGGGACTGATGGTAGATGGTGTTTGATTATCCACCATGTAACAACAGAGGTCCCATTTTATTTTTTGAGGAAACTCTACTATGATTTAGTCCTTAATGAGATTCCAAACTATTTTGACTATGGTAAATTTTAGGGCTGAGGGGAAGGCTCTACACATGAACAACTAGGTTCACATTATACACCTAATAAACCTATAAGGATCCCCATCCAAAAGCTAATTCATCCTAATATTCCCTCTATGGTTAAGAAGGTTATGGATATTGACTCTCTACATTCACTTAGTGTGCTTACTAATACACTTATTCAACATATGAGTAGGATTTTAGAGATTGATGCTAGAGATACTCCACCTAGTGTGTGTACCTGACCCCAACCCTATAAATCTTATGGTGATTTATGTACTAGACCTTTAGATGGTGATGTTAGTGCTTCAGAGGGCTTGGATGATATACTCTTGAGTGATGAATTTTTGGCACACACATTTGGTATGGACACGCCAACCTCTACACACATGTAGGTATGTTTTTATAAATTTCATGTTACATTTAAGTTATATTTGTAAATATGAAAGATAATAATTAATTTAAACATAAATTGAATAATATATATGCAATTTTTTATGTTCTAAGAGGAGATGGTGCCTTCATTATCATAGTCCACAATTGTATTATTTAATCCTATTGAGCCTGCATTTACATTTACAGACCTAACTAGTGGGCCATTCACTGTTGCATCTATTTGTGTTAGTATGACACCATTTACATATATAGATGTAAAAATTTGAGTTAATATTATAATCTATGTATAATTACTCTATGTATATGTCTTATAATTAAGTTAAATTTATCTATCAAGGATATCAAAATTAAAGTACACTACAATTAAATACACTCTTGGTTTAATAAAAGAGAAATTTTTTCCATATATCTTTAATAGTTTCTAGGAAACTAAATGATGTTATTTTTGTAGTTAATGAATAGAGTATACACTCCTCCATCACTACAAGCTGAGGCAAACATAGGCATTTCTATTGTAATTTCATCTACTCTTGCACTCACAGAAGTACATATTAACTCATATTTTTGAATTGTAAAAATAGATTTGTTTTAATAATTTTACAACATACTTGGGAAAATATAACTTATGTGAATGTATTATGTATGCAAGATTTTTAGATGACATCTAATAGACTAATTTAGATGACACATCCTCATGTTTCTTCCTCATTTCACATGCCTATTCATGTAGCTAAACCTATCACTAACCCAATTGAGCATCAAAAAGAGGACTATGAGCTTGTAGTAAGTGAATGTTTAAATGATATTTTTTATTCTAGTTTAAAATTAATTTATTAACATGGTTTTTGAATAGGTTTAAATGTAAGTGCGCTATGAGAATAAGACCTATAATCAGACCTTAGATCAATCTAAGGCATTTGAGGG
>JARHVA010009866.1:0-65000 GCA_037957365.1 Torreya grandis
GCAAATAGGCAACACTCATTGATAGAGGTGTATTTGAGGTTGATAGACATTATGTTCCCTATAAGCCATTTTTTACACATCCACTATGAAGATTAAGAACAAGTATTTTCTCATTTGATAAGGAGTGATAATCCATGAACTAGATTTTAATGCACTGTAATGAAGGTGACATAACCTAAAAATATCTAGGTGTTTACATCTAGTTTTAATAGGTATTTTTGTATTGGACACTTTCATCTGATATATCTAATAGAATCAACACAACCATCCTAAATCAATGTAAGTGTTTATGGCTATAGAGGTACAATTTTAAAAAATTAGGTGACTAATCAAAATTTTAGTTATAGTATACTTTCTACTTGTTTTAGATCCAAATTTGTATTAGTATAAAAACCATATAAGTATATTATTTTCATTAGCATTGAAATATTTAATATATCTATAATTTTTATTCTTAGCATATCTCAACATAATAAATTTAGTATATTTTTATCTATGTTTTACAATTAATTGACCCTAATATAGACATAGTTTATCACTTTTGTACCCTAGGATATATCTACCTCTTTAAACCCTAGATTCCCCAATCTAGATTTTAGGGTTAAAAAATTTGGTGAATTCCATCTATATGATTGATTTTTTTCTGATTCCTAGGGTCTTCAATCAACTAGGGCCTCAAATTTTTGTATTTTTTTAATTTATTACTTAGATTATTTTGCATGCAACCTAGGGGGAGCCCTAGATTGGGAGGTGTGCCTATTGAACACATTGAGATTCCTCTCCTAACAACTAAGATGTCTCAAACTAATAAAGGGCATAATTCATATGGTAATTTGATGATACAAATATTGAAAATGAAAAATGTAATGATGAGGTTATTATACAATAAGACTCTGATATTTAAGTTCATCCTTCACCTTAAAAAGGGTAAGTCAAATTATCATATTATGTAGTTATAACATCTAAATAGGTTACATATAGCTTCCATATGTTTTTTTCTTACGCTGAAAAGTAGATTTTTTTCACTTGAAAAGGTTAATAGGATCCAATTTTATTGATACTATGATAATTTTAGAGTTTTTAAAAATCGTATCATGGTTCATATACCACCATGTGTAATTTTTAATTTTTATCATTTTAAAAATTTCAAATAGTTTTAAATATTATCAATTGATTAAAGACATTGATCTACTGGTGTGCATTCATGTTTTATTATTATTACACTAAAGATCTTGACATTGGAGCTTTAATGAAGCATTAATATAGATATTTTTTTTATCGTAGTTTTTTGTTTTGTATATTACTAGAGTTAGACTATGATAAAAGATAATATATCTCATCATTTTTATTTTAATATCACTTTCATATTATGATCTAACTTTAAGCACAACTCACACATAATGAGGTGATCACAAAAAATAACATCCACCTTATTCATATATATACTAGAATATTGTATTAGACACTTGAAAATATCACTTTTGATCATTATTCACCATACATGACTTGTGCACACTTATATTCCTCTTATTGGTCATTCTCTCACATACACATGATTTCTATGAGTGCACCCTCCCATTTTGATGCCATTAACCTATAAGAACCTCTTAGTCTATGTCAAACTAGGCAAATATCTTACTTAGACATATCTAGATCATTAACCTATAATATTGTCCTTTAGAAAATAACATTAGACACAAATAATTTCATCACCAAATTTTTCTGAGGGTGATGTTACTACCCCTCACCTAGTAAAAACTATTTTTAAAACTTAAATAATTCACATGGATCATCTCTTTTTTAGATTGGTATGATAAATTATCAAAATAAAATCATATAAATATAAATATAAATATAAATCATATTTTATAATCACTTATAACTTATTAGAAATCATGTATACACTACTACACATTTATAAAATCCACCATATTATTCCAAATTAAAGAATTGGTCACTATGAGTAGTCATTAGTAAAGTTTGGAGCATAAAAATATAAGTTAAGAGACAACATTATTAGATGTTGAAATATATAACACTAGGTGCACATTAAAAGCAAAGGAGTGTAGAAACTATTTATAAATTTTATATCACCTCCCTTGTCCATTTATAAAATACATATCATGGATGTAACTTTAGCTTCTAGACCTTTCTCATTACTAAAAGTCTTGTATATACTATCTCTCTATGCCTAATTGATTATTTCCTAGTCCAAACAATGTCATTATAATGACCCATGCCTTATAGCTTGCCTAGGATGTTATAAACCTACTTATCTTCCATCTCTACAAGTTCTAGACCTACACCTATTTTCTAATTGCCCATAGACTTGCATTCTAATTAGATGAATTCATAAATTCAAGTGTCCTATTCTGATGTAAGTCTGTGTTTCCATAAAGTCATCTAATTTACAAATGAAACAAATTCCTATGGTTGACCTAAGTGATTTTACATGATATATTCTCCAAATGGATTGGTATATTTATAATATCCATCCTCATTCATTCTTCACCTAGTATAGACCAAAAAACACTTAATCAAGCACTCAAGTGAGTAAATCCTCCATATTTTCCCCTATATCCATATCAGTAATATGGAGATCATATTTAAAGTTATAAATTACTAAAGGGTCACTCCATGAGTAACATTTTACAAGTTAAAATTTAGGCCACTTTATGTAGTTGCTTATCACACATTGCATAATACAAACACAAGACAACACATAAGAGATAACTACATAATTCTAAGGCCCTATTCATAGTATTGTCTATGTAGGCAATGCTATAGACTTATATTTCACCCTAGGTGGAAATATAACTGTCAAAATTCTACTTCCAAATCTAGCTCAACATGGGACTAACCCTAAGATATGAGTATCCTATAATGGGGTCAGCTCTATAGTAATGAGGCTAAATCCTCTGATGCATCATTTGCTCATTCCCACTACTAAAATGTACTAATGACTAGGGAAAAGGGAGAGAGATATAACATGAAAGGGAAAACTAAGCTAAATATGGTGATGCACCAAAATAATGGTTGATCGACTCTACTTGACTCTTAAACACTAATGAAACAAGAAAAATACTAGATTTAGGATTCTAAATATCTGTCATACATTAGTATTTCATGAATTGGTTCACCAAATGATCATCATTTGAGGGAAATGATGGAGAGTTCTAATGTAAGACACTAATTAGTCATAATATCCACATGCGAGCTAAAATCAAGAGATGTAGAATACTAAACATGACATGCATAACAATATAAACTAATAACTAGGTGAGATCATAACTTGACAAGTGAGAGACCTCTACCACATATAAAAATATAACATGTACACACCATACTAGAATAATGAAATCTAACAAAATAGTCTTGTATTCATCTCAAGAAGTTATAAGCTCCATCTTGGTAGAGTTTAATCATGTTCAAGAGAGGGAGTAGAGTGATATTGAGAGGATATCAAAGGATATAGAGAGGATACTTTATTTAGATTAAAAGCCTCTATATATAGTAAAAAGAGAGAGAGATGGGAACAATGAATTATAGAGTGGAGAAAAGTCATCAAGATCAAGAAGTGAGGTGGAAGCTCATTGATTGATTTTTGTATACATGATTTGATCAATAGAAATACCTTATTGTATCTTAATAATCCTCAAGCTCATCTCATTGGCTAAGAGATCCCAATAGAGATAAGGGTTAGTTATATATGATGACAAAGTCCATTTTATTGGAGTCAATGCTCCCAATTGCTTCTTTGATTACCAGTTCACTACCTTAGGACCCTAAATCCACTTGATGTGTTCTCGAGGATCAGATCCTTGAATCCTAAAACTTATAGTTTCATGCCATAAATGATGGTTATTACCTACTTTGTCGATAATGGATCCATGTGGATAAATGAGACCCTTTGCATTAATCATGTATCTACTCCATTTTTATATCTGGATCATACATTCATCTATAGGTGGAAAACCAATCTAAGATTATTGATTTTCCTATAATTTCCATATTAATATGGACCTATTGACCACATTGCCTCTTTTCTAGATTCTAATAGGTCTAAAAGAGCCAATTTATCTCTATAGGGACCAAGAGTTCACCATATACATGGATCCTTCTTAAAAAATGGAAAATATAGTTGAAAAAAATAACCCTACCTCATATAAATTTACAAACTAGAGGTCCATATTAAGCCTTAATGGTGGACCCTTATATTCTTTATCACCTTCTATGTATCTATTTGTCTCTTTAATGATATTGGATCAAGCTTCAATGGTGATAGGATGATCTTACAAGACTTATTTGCTTCAATAAAAAATGGCTTCTCAACTTTTATCAAAATTCTTGAACTCACCTTTGTTCCAATTGGTTGTCGATATCTAACTCATCTTGTTGACATGTTGACCATTTTTCACATCTTTGATCTTGATCATTATAATTGAGTGAGAGCCATGGATCTTTCTCTTGACTTGTCAACTCTTTTCAAGCTTGTGCCACATGCCAAAGGCACGTTGATCTTAAGGATTCACTATCAGTCTACAACCTCACATGCTTAAGCCATGTGTCAATATCTCAAGCTCCTTGACTGCTTGACTCATATTACACCATTAGATCAAGATGTATGATGCAATATAAAATATTAAATCTATTGAGACCTATTATTTGAAATCCAACAACTACTTCATGAGACTAAATTTGATGTCTAAACTCTTATCAAATGACATTCATGTAACCATAATTGACATTCATGAAACCATCAATTTTAAGCTCAAAATAATTCAATTTTATTGAGCTTAAACTTGAGCTTAAAAGAGATAATAATTCAATCACAAGTCTAAAAGAACCAGACCATCATGAGAATGTCATGTAGAAATGGACTGATCAATTTGATTATGTTTTTAATCAATATGCCTAGAAATCATCTCATATATAAAAGACCACATGTACATGAATTTATTCATTCCTATATAATTATATACAAATTTCATATCTTGATGAGTTTTTTATCTCAAGTTATAAAGCTTAAAATTTAGACTTGCAGAATGAAACGTACACAAGGCAGTTAATATTAAGTTTTGTGAAGTATCTATTGGAATTAATATATGCCATGGTTTAATATGAGAGTGAAAAGTGTCCAAATATTGGGAGATAAGGTCAATATAAAATGGTGAGTGATAAATTTGACAATGTTAGTAGGTCCTAAATATCTAATAGTGCATATTTGATCATGAAAAGAAAATTGAAGATGAGCATCAAGTCAAAAGGTCAACATAAGTGAGAAGATGAAAAGTGGAAATATCTTGAGAATCTTGACAAATATATAATCATATGTGTTGAATGATAGAGTCTATAGATCTAGCTAGATCAATAGTATACATTCACTCATATAGATCAAATCAATGCCTAGTAATGAGTCAATAAGTTAATGGATATCAAAGGCTAATAAGAAGATACCAAGTGTTAAAAGCACATTAATATATCAAAAAACTAGGGCTTAAATTAAATAATAAAAAATTAGATATAAAATGTGTGAGAGGCCAAAGAGTTAGAAGGATTGTGCAACATAAATAAAGAGCTAATAGTTGGCCAATCAACTTGTGTTGATGCAAAGTGATCCTATGAGCATGAGGATGGTAGAGTTCATAGAGCTTGGAGAAATAAGGGACCTTGTAATGAATGCATTAGAGTCACATTAAGCTCAAGTCAAGAAATCCTTTGAAAAAATATCCATATCAAGGGACTTCAAAGAAGGGGACTTAGTCCTCAAATGGGACTCAAATAAGGCCAAACTATGTAGCCATACCAAGTTTGATAACTTGTGGAGTGGTCTTTATTTGATCTATGGATGCAAGCAATATAATTATTTTTGACTTCCCCATTTGGATAGAGAGATATTACCTATCCCAATCAATGACATTAATTTAAAGCCTTATTATTAAAAGAGATTACAATTATTATATGATGTTGTTACGTATTAGAATAGTTTTTATGCTTTCCTCTAAGTGCCTTGAGCACATTTCCTTTTAGTTGTGTGTTTGTATTTAAATAAGTGCCTTGGGCATAGCCATTTTTTTTGCTCTTTTGTTCTTTTAATTTAAGAGGAATTTTTGGAAAGGGTCATCCCTCTTGTTAATTTCATAATGGTTTTAGTCGAGAGGAAAGATTGTGACTCTGTGTACCTAATGGATTAGTTAAGGCTACTAAGTCTTTGCATAGTAGGCATAGAACCCTAGGATGTCACCAAAAATGTTTGCCATATTTAGCCCACATAAGGATCTTTTGCCCATAAATGGTTTGAATAGATGAATAGAGTTCTAGATAGAATGACTAGTCTAAAGATCAAATGTCACTTGCAAATCTTTTGAAATACTTTAAGCAAGATTAAAGTGTGATTTATCAATCTTTGAGAAGTAGGTTTTGAAACAAGTCTAGGATTGTAAAATGAAGACAAACAATAGGTTTTCATAGTGTTTCAAGCATTCAAGATCATAGATCAGGTTTCACAAATTCTTATAAGTCTATTAGAGCCTTCTGAAAGAGACAAAAGTTTAATCACAATTCCAAAAGAACTAGGCCATCATGAGAATATCATGCAAAAAGAGACTAGTTAGCTTGATTATGAATTTTCTAAGTATGATTAGAAAGCCTCTCAGGGCCAAAATACCACATGGACATGAATTTATTCATCCCTATATCATCCTTTTTAAATTTCATAACTTGATGAGTTGCCTATCTCAAGTTATAAAACTTCAAATTTAGACTTACAGAATGAAACATGTGTGGGGACATCAAGATTAAAATTTCTGAAGTAGTCATTAGAATTAAAATATCCCAATGTTTAATGTGAGAGTGACAAGTGTCCAAATATTAGGAGCTAAGTTTAAGATCTAATGGTGAGTGAGCAATACGATAGTGTCAATCAGTCTTAAGGACCTAATAGTGAAAATTTGATCATGTAAAGCATATCGATGGTGAGAATCAAGTTAAAAGGTAATCATAAGCAAGACTTTGAAAAGTGGAAATATATTAGGTATCCTAACAAAGATTTCATGGTACACATTGACTAATAGTGTTAATGGGTACATGAAGATCAATTTTATACATTCACTCATATAGATCAAATCAATGATGAATAATGAGTTAATAGGTCAATGGATCTTAAATGATAATAAGAAGTTACCAAGTATCACAAGCATGTTAATCTATTATAAAATCTAGGGCTCACATTTAATCATACATAAGCATATATACTATATGCAAGAGGTCAAAGAGTTAGCAAGATCTTGTAGAACAAATAAAGAGTTAATAGTTGGCACAATATGAGAGGCCCAAATCAAGATCAATGATAAATATTAAAATTAAAAGATATTGGGTGAAATTAGATCAATGGTGCTCATTTAATCATGAGGAAGAAGATCAATGATCAATATTAAAGGTTGAAAGACAAGATATTTCAATTGGAGAAAAATTGTGACCTAGGTCAAAATAAAAGCAATTCATAATTTGATTAAAAAGGTGGTAGTTCAATTAATTATTTCTATACTCATGTTCCCTCTTCTCTCTCCATTTTTCATATATTACCCATACTTTGAATTTGGTAATCTCTCTCAATTTTTATAAGAAAGACTCTCTCATATATGATATGAACTCTCCCTCAATTCTGTTAGATTAGAGATTCTCATTTGATAAGGCTAGACACTATCAAAACTTATATGAAAGACCTTTTAAAGCCAATAAATATTTAATTTACCTATCTCTTGATTTTGAACTGTGTTTAGTAAGCTTGTCTATGATGGCATTATGAAGGATAATCTTCCATGCCCATTGTCCTTCTTTCTTAAGTTTTTTAGGGTGTTTTTCTAGTTGATTGTAGGTCTAAATTTGTGTTATTTATACATTAATATAATCTTAGTGTGTGTTATAATTCCTCTTAGATTCATTCATTGTTTCATGAACCTAGTGTAAGAAATTATTATGTAATTGGCTAGATTTTGAGATTGTGTGAGTTAGTACTATATTAGGCTTTTTAAATGTATGTTTAAATCTTGCGTGAGTTCTCATTTAATTTGGATAATTACTATTTTATCCTTCTTATGATCCCTTTACCCATTATTTAACCCTTTTCTCAGTGCAAACATTAGTATAGGTTATCTATCATGAAGAAGCTGGCCTTCTCTAGAGGTTCAACCCCATCATAGGTGACCCATAGCCTGGGGTTGTTCCCATAGTGTAGATCAATTGGAAAAGGCTTGAATGACCCTCTTAAAAGGTATAAATTGATGCTATAGTAGCTTATAACCTAGTTGGTGGGACATAGTACAAAGAAGATTGGTCAAAGTTTGATGTTGGTTTGATTAGTTTGCAGTGGTTATAGCTTCCAAGCAACATCATATGGTGACTCCAAAAGAATATTCAACATTCTAGTACCATAATAGTTAATTCATCTCATGCCAAAGGTGAAAATAAGGTCAACTTCAAGAGGTATTCCATTTGAATTTGTTGATGTTCCTTTAAATTCAATCAAAAGGTTAAGGTTTGCTAATACACACCCATATAGAGGAAAATTTGTTCCTAAATCACTTTAAAGGCCTACCCTTATAAGGATATATTTGTTAAACCCTTTCATAGCCATGGTAGTCCCTAGATCTTTTATGGATTTTAATGGCCAAAGTCTTTTTTCCTTCCCTTAATATGATCCTATTCTAGTAGCATCTCTTAAACATGTTCCTTATTTTACTAGAGACCAAGCCACAATCCCTTTTAAAAACTTCATGGATATAACCAACTTTTGCAACATTCATGATATCAATGAGAAAAATGTGACAATTAGGTTATTAGCCATCTCTTTCAAAGGTAAAGCCTTAGACTGGTATAGAAGCCTTACTACTAATTTCATTACTAGATTGGATCAATTAAGAGAGGATTTATTGAAAATGTTTAAAGATAAAAGTGACCATTTTTCACTTGTATAAAAATTAACTGTAATAAAAATATCCCATCATGAGATCATGCAAGACTTAAACACACAGTTCCATAAAACATGGGATAGAATCCTAGTCTCTATTAGGCCTACCACTAGCTTTGACTTACTATAATATTTGAAGTCCCTAAATAGTGACATTACAATAATGATCTAGTCTATGGGAGGTAACACATTGCCAAATATATATGAGGTGGATATCAAAGTAGAAAATTGTCTGGTGTAGGATGGAAAGCTTACACCTAGACTACTAATACCTTTGTTCCCTAAGATCAAGCCATTCCATATTTATATTCATCCCCTTGATGCCATCCCTCTTATACCTATAATTCTCTTGTACCCTCACCTACGCAAGAAAAGGATTCCACTAGTGGATCTAGTGATTCTTAAGAGAAAAAGAACTTTCAAGAGCTAAAGAACATGTTCTAATATTTGGGAAATGAACTACTGAATGTTAAAAGGAAAAAAAATTTCAATAAGACTTACCAATCCTCATATCAACCATAGCATCAAGATTATCAAGAAAATATTCCATCCCTCTAAAGGAAACTTCCAAGTCCAAAGCCAAGTACAAGGCTAGGGACAAGGGTAGCCTATTTATAATAGATAGAACAACTATAATATAAATACTACAAGTACTTATAACACTTGGTCCCTATTTAGAATAATTTTATTGAAGAAATTAAGGGTACCATTCCTTAGAATTAGTATTTTGGGAAATCCATTATCCCAAACACTAATTTCACTCAAGCTTTCAATGATCAATAGAAGTAGGCTACCAATTATGGGTACAATCAAGCTCTTATGGCTCAGAACATAGAGTTACCCATGATGAAAAAACTAGTAGAGCCTCAAAAAGGTCAAAACACTTATCAAGGACCAAGCTAGTTGGGTATTATAATGGTGAATTATGAGCAAGAAGAATGTTATGCACTCAATCAATAGGCTAGTTCTATCCAGGCATACATTCTAGTGGTAGCAAATACAAGGTTAAAAATAAGGAACATGGATGGTAACCAAGAAGTAGTCAAGGAGATTCATACCATTACTCCTTCAATATCAGCCAAATGGACCTACTACTATTCCAAGGGTTTTATTTTCTCTAAAGAATTAGAATTAATGGAATGTCTTTGTCCCTTAAAAATCACCAACTCAAGGAGTCATTGTGGATCCCAAAACATAACCAAAGGTTGGTGGTTTACCCATCAACATTGTGGAAAAAAATGAAAAGGTCTAATGTGAGTGTGCCAATGTGGGTTATGATCTCCATGAGTGGTACGGTAGACATCCTCTAAGATGGGTTGTCTAGAATCAATGTTTATGAAAAGCCACCAATCAAGGAGAATGTGGTCCTCACTAATGCAACCAAAGGACAAAATGAAAGGCAACCAGGTAATGTGGTCAAACCTCCTCCCTTCTACATTTTAGTAATCATTATTGAATATTTAGTGAAAATTTACTTGGTAGATACTAGGGCCAACACCTCTATAATGCCAAAATCCATAGTAGACTAGATTAGATTAAATTATGAGCCTGAATCTAAAGGAGTGTTGCATCATGATGGTTCTTCCATAAAGACATCTGGTATCATCAAGGACCTCAAATTAGTCATGCATGCTTGTGCTAGTGTTTTAGTGTTCCACGATGTGTTGATCATAGATGTACCTCCTAATTTTACCATATGTATATCTAGATATGAAATTAAGGTATCTATTAAGGCTGAGCCCATTGCACAATTTCACATAAAACCTTATGAGTCAGATATCATTAACCTTAATTACACCATCCTTGATGAGGATGAACATATGGTTGGGAAATAATTAAACACTCACCTTGAAGAGATATCAGACATGTTCTTAGATGAAATATGGAATGAACATCAGTCAATTGATCCCTCGGAAGGAGTTGAAGATAGGGACATGGGTGTCTACTACTTACATGAAGAGAATCAGTCCATGTCATCCCTCATTAGACCAAAAGGGTATTCTAGTGGCTTATGGAAATGTTTTTTAATGGTTCAAGGAGAAAATATGGAGTGGGTGTAGGTACAATGTTAGTATCTACCTTAAATGAAAAGTATTTTTCTTCTTATAGGTTCCAATTTAGTTGTTCTTGTAATGTAGTAGAATATAAAGGCCTTATCCATGGCCTTCAATGGGATAATAAGAGAGGAATCAAGTAGTTGAAATTTTATTAGGATAGCGAGCTGATAGTGCACTAATTTAGAGACCAAAATATCACCAAGAATCCCTTGATGAAGTCCTATAAACTTAGATTATAGGATTTGATGAGGATTTTAAGGCCTTTAACACCCAAGCAATACCAAGAAACTAGAATCAACATGTTGATAAATTGGAAGATATGGGAGCTTAGTTTTATATCCCCAGTGAGTTGAAATAAAAAAAAGGTGCAAACATATGTTAAAGTGGTGATGGGACCATCAGTGCCTGATAATGAAGCTCATTGGTAGGTCTTTGAGAATGACAAGTAAATTTCCTATTTTTTACAACATGAAGTAGAGTTTTCCTACATAAACCAAGAAAGGTTTCAACATTAGTATGAGGATAAAATAGTTTAATTTAGATCTAATAATATTCCTAAAGGGATTTTCACCCTTTAATTTCTATTCTATAAGGGAGATCATATGATAAAATAAAAGGCATTGATGTCAACCAATGAAGATAACTATGACAGAGTCCTTATATTCAAGGACAAGCTCCTTAAGATTGGAAAGGTAAGCACTAAATATGAATGGTATGCTTTCATAGAAATTTATAAATAATATGTAGACATCTTGTCTTGGGAGTATAGTGACCTAAGATACTTTTATCCCAAGCTATCCTAACACACTATAGAAGTAGAGCCTAATGTCAAGACTATTAGGTAGAATTAGAGGCCTATAAACCCCAAAATAGAAGATATTATAAGGAAATAATTGACCAAGTTAATTAAATATAAGATCATCTTTCCCATTAATCACTCCTCATGGGTAGCCAATTTGGTTCATATGAGGAAAAAGAATGGGGAAACTAGGTTGTGTGTTGACTTCATGGATCTGAATAAGGTCTCTTTAAAATATCAATACCTCTTACCATCCATGGAGCAAATCCTTTAGATAGTTTTTGGTTCATAATGCTTCTCCCTTTTAGATGGATATTCAGGTTACAATTAGGTATTGGTGAGAGAAGAATATTAGTATAAGACTAATTTTAGCATAAATTGGGGCACATATGCTTACCAAAATATGCCTTTTAAATTATCAAATGCAAGGGAAACTTTATAAAGAGCCATGGACATGGATTTCCAAGGTTTGATGAATCAAATGGTGTTGGTCTACTTGGATGATATCATAATTTTGTCTAAGAAAGTTAGTGATCACATGGACCATCTAAGGTTGATCTTTGAAAGATTTAGAGAGTATGGGATCTATTTAAATCATTTGAAATATGTGTTTATTATTCATGAAGGAAAACTTTTGGGTCACATTATCTCAAAGGAGAGGTTATCCATTAATCTTGATAGAATAAGTGTTATCTTAGCACTATCTATATTAAAGCACAAGAAAGGAATCCAAAACTTCTTTTGGAAAAAAAATTTTATGAGAAGGTTTATACCTAGTTTTTCAAACTTGGTCAAACCCATCACCTCCATGCTAAAGAAGAGCCAAGTGTTTTCTTAGTCAAATGAAGGTCAGACAACATTTGAGTCCATCAAGAAGGGCATTTCCCATGCACCCTGACTCATGAATCTTGATTTCTTAAAGGATTTCATTTTTTACACCTTTTCCAATTTTAAAAACATATCAGCTATGTTGATGTAGAAGAATTGTGAAGGACTTGAGTAGCCAATTGCATTTTTTAGTCAAGGGATAGAGGGATATGAAGTGAGGTATACTTTCATATAAAAGTAAGTTAGTTTAGATTTAAGGATCCTAATGAAGTTTAAACCAATGCTCTACAATAGTAAGGTTCATCTTAGTTTGTCTCATCTTGGAGTGAGGGACTTTCTCCTCAAAAAGGATTTGAATGAGAAAAGAGCAAGCGAGATTACCAAAGTCATGGTATATGATGTGAAGATAAAGTCACCAAGCTGGTAAGAAGCAAAGGCTTGTGTGAGCATATGGTGTATGATATTCAATAAGATAAATAGGTTATTCTGGTGACACAACAGAACTCATAAATAGATGCACCTCCACTTTAAAATTGTTGGCTCCAATATATGACCCATTTATTAATGATAGGAGAATGCCCTCAAGGTTTGGATAGAGTAAAAATAAGGTATTTTAGCCTTCAATCCATACCTTATGCATTAGTTGATGGTGTTCTTTTAAAAAAGTACCTCAATGGGGTACTTATTAGGAGCATTTAAGACAATCAAGTGACAAAGCTATTAGAGTAGTTTCATGAGGAACCTACAAGAGGCCATTTTGTACCAAGAAAAATAACAAAAAAAGATAATGAAATTTAGTTATTATTGGCCTGGCCTTTTCAAACATGCTTATGAATAGGTTAAAAAATGCTAAAAGTGTCCTCTATTTATAAGAAAGTAAAGGTAAGTAGCTCTTCCACTCAACCCAATTCAAGTGGAGTAACCCTTCATGCAATGGGGGTTGGAATTAATAGAGACGGTCAATACATCTTCTAGTGTAGGACATAAATGGGTATTCACTAAAACTAACTACCTCACCAGGTGGGTAGAATTAATTTCTTTTAAATAAGCCAATGAAATATTAGTATTGGACTTATATGACATCATAGTGACTAGGTTTACTGTCCCAGCTACTATAATTTGGGATAATGCATTATTATTTTTTAGTATGAAGACACATGAATAGGAATTCAAGATGGGAATATACCTCATCACATCCTCTAATTACTACCCTCAAGGTAATGGACTAGTATAATCCATAAATAATAAATTTCTAAGGATTATCAAGAGGACCATGAAAGAGAATTAAAGAGTGTGGCATACAAAGCTAAGGATAGCCTTATGGGCTAACAGAGTGACTCCCAAGACTACCATTGGTAATTCTCCATATGTCCTTGTATATGGAAGTGAATCCAAATTTACCATTTCTATTGAATGACTTGAATTAGAGTTAAACCATCATCTTGTGTTGATGGAAAGTGAGCGTATGAGCATGAGGATGGCAGAGCTCATGGTGCTTGGAAAAAATAGGGACCTTGTAATGAAATCATTAAAGTCACATCAATCTCAACTCAAGAAAGCTTTTGACAAGAAAGCCATATCAAGGGACTTCAAAAAAGGGGACTTAGTCCTCAAATGGGACTCAAATATGGCCAAACTAGGTAACCATAACAAGTTTATGGCTTGTGGAGTGGTCTTATTTGATCCATGGATGCAAACAACTTAATACTTTTTAGGTTGCCCAATTGGATAAAGAGGTATTACCTATCCTAGTTAATGGCATTCATTTCAAGCCTTGTTACTAAAAGAGTTTTTAATTATTATATGATATTATAACATATTAGAATAGGTTTTATACTTTCCTCTAAGTGACTTGGGCATAGTTTTTTGTTTTTGGTCTTTTGTTCCTTTTGCTTCAAGATGAAGTTTCATAAAGCATCAGCCATCTATTCAATATCACAACATTTTTGTTTGAGAGGAAATATTATGACTTTATGTACCCAATGGATTAGTTAAGGCCACCAAGTCTTTGCATAGTAGGTATTCAACTCTAGGATGTCACCAAAAATGTTGTCTAGATTTGGCCCACATAAGGATCTTTTGCCTAGAAATGGTTTGAATATATGAATAGAGTCTTGGATGGAATGAGAATCACTTTAAGCAAGATTAAAGTCTACTTTGTCAATCTTTGAGAATCAAGTTTTAAAATAGGTCTAAGATTTCAAAATGAAGAAAACAAATAGGTTTTCATAGTTTTTCAAGCATTAAGGAACATGGAACATTTTTAAAAAATTCTTAGAAGTCCATTAGAGCCTTCTAAAAGAGACAAAAGTTCAAACACAAGTCTAAAAGAACCAAATTGTCATGAGAATGTCATGCAGAAATGGACTGGTCAACTTGATTATGCATTAAATAAGTATGCTTAGAAAGACTTTTAAGGGCAAAAGACTACATGGACATGAATTTATTTATGCCTAGATCATCCTCTACAAATTTAATAACTTGATGAGTTTATTATCTCGAGTTATAAATATTCAAATTTAGACATATAAAATGAAACATGTGTGGGGATGTCAAGATTAAGCTTTGTGAAGTAGCCATTTTAATTCAAATATCCCAAGGTTTAACATGAGAGTGACAAGTTTACAAATATTAGGAGCTATGTTCAATATCCAATGATGATAGGTCAATATGATAATGTAAGTGGGAACTAAAGATCTAATGGTGCATATTTTATCATGCAAAGCATATTGATGGTGAGCATCAAGTCAAAAGGTTAGTGTAAGAAAAAAGATAAAAAGTGGCAATATCTCAAGTGTCTTGATAAAGATCTAATGGTATGCATTGAATGATAGATTCAATTAGTATAGGTATATCAATGTTACACACTCACTCATATAGATCATATCAACAATGAGAAATGAGTCAATAAGTTAATGGATCTCAAAGGCTAATAATGATCTACCAAGAGTCAAAATCATTTTAATTTATCAAAAAATCTAGGTCTCGAATTTAATCATAGAAAATCAGATCTAATATATGTGAGAGGTCAAAGAGTTAGTAGGAACTTGCTAAACAAATAAAGAGTTGACAATTCGCACAATATGAGAGGTATAAGTCAAAATAAAAAATTAATATTAAAAGTCAAAGATATTGGGTCCAAACATATCAATGGTGCTTGTTCAATCATGAGTAAGTAGATTGATAATCAACATTAAAGGTTGAAAGACAGGAGATTTCAAGTGGAGAACAATTGTGACCTAGGTCAAAATAGACGCAAGTCCTAAAAATATCATCCTATCACCAATAGAACTCAGTCAAATACCATTAAAGGACACAATGATATAATAAACATGATCAACAATTGAGTTATGACACCATTGAAGCTCAATATGAACCTCTGGTTCAAATATTTATAACATATAGGGTCCATATTTTGGAGTTACAATATGGTCTCATCACTATGATCTTTTTTATTTATAGAAGACCTATGTTTATGGGTGATTTCTAGGTTTCCATAAATGGTTAGAGGTAGGATAGGTCTTTTTACACCTAATGGAGATCAAGGAGGCTATGTAGTCTATAGGTTTGCATCGATATAAAATCTATAGTAAAACCAATAAAGGAGATTGGTTTTCCATCTATATAAAATAAATATGCTTAGATATTGAAGTAGGGGTAAATATATGGTTATGGATAAGTATCTAATATTTAGACAAAGCTATATCTTTGACAAATAACTACTCAGAGTAGACATGGGCATGGATCTATTAAGTACATGGATATAAAGACATTGCCTTGATAATGAAGCAAGTGGAGATGGTGTAGAGTCCCAAGATAGAGATATGGTGGTCAAAGAAAGTAGTTTTATTATTTAATATATTTTCAATGTGCCTAAGTGTTTTATTTCATAATTGGTATCATGACTCACCTCCTTTGGCAACTATTATCTTCTAGTGTATTTCTCTTAGCCAATGAGAAGATTCGAGGGCTATTGGGACAAATAAAAAGATAACTTGTCAATATAGAATTGGTGCTGATTTGATCAAAAAGGTGGTAGCTCAATTAATGATTTATATACTCGTGCTTCCTCTTCTCTCTCCCTTTCTCATATATTACCCATTATTTTCATTTGGTAAGATCTCTCTCAGTTTTTAGAAGAAAGACTCTCTCACTTTTGATAAGATCTCACCCTCAATTTTGGTAGAGTAGAGACTCTCATTTGATAAGGATAGACCCTGCCAAAACTTATATGAAAGACATATTGAAGATAATAAGGATTTACTTTAATTATATCTTGCTTTTGAACTATTTTTAGTTAGCTTGTGTATGATGGCATTATGAAAGATAATCTTCCATGCCCATTGTCCTTTTTTCTTGAATTTTTTATATTTTTTTTCTAGTTGATTGTAGGTCTACATTTGTGTTCTTTCTACCATTAATGTAATCTTAGTGTGAGTCTTATAATTCCTCTTAGCTTCATTCATTTCTTCTTGAACCTAGTGTATGCAATATTTATTTAATTAGATAGATTTTGAGATTATGTGAGTTAGTGTTATCTTATGCTTCTTTAGTGTATGTTTCATGCTTGTGTGAGTTCTCATTTAATTTGGTGAATCACCCTTTTAGCCTTCTTAGGAGCCCTTTACCCTTTATATAACCCTTTTCTCAGTGTAAACATTAGTATAGGTGATCCATCAAGAGGAAGATAGCCTTCTCCAAAGGTTCAACCCCACCATAGGTGACCCATAGCCTAGGGTTATTCCTATAGTGTATCTCAATTGGAAATGGCCTAAAAAACCCTATCCAAGGGTTCAAATTGATGTTACAGTAGTTTTTAGCATGCCTAGTGGGACACAATACAAATAACATTAGTCAATGTTTGATGTTGGTTTGATTAGTTTTTAGTGGCTATATCTTCCAAGAAACAACATTTGGTGACTCCAAAATAACATTCAATATTATGGTAGTAGAATAGTGACTTCATCTCATGCCAAAGGTGACAAAAAGGTTAGCTTTAAGAGGTATTCCTTTTTAGTTTTTTGAGTTTCCTTTAAATACAATTAAAAGGTTAAGGTTTGATAATACACACCCATATAGAGGTAACTTTATTCCTAAATCACTTTCAAGGCCTACCCCTACAAGGAGATCTTTTTTAAACCCATTCATAGCCATGGTAGTCCCTAGAGATTTTGTGATTTTTTATGGCCAAAGTCCTTTGGCCCTCCCTTAATATTATCTTACTCTAGTAGAATCTCTTGAAAATTTCCCTTGTTTAACTAGAGACCAAGACACAAACCCTTTTGAACACTTCATGGATATATCCAACTTCTGCAACATTCACGATATCATTGAGGAAAATGTGACAATTAGGCTATTATCCATATCTTTCAAAGGTAAAGCCTTAGACTGGTATAAAATCCTTACTGCTAATTCTATTTCCACATTGGACTGATTATGAGAGGATTTTTGTAAAAGGTTTAAAGATAAAAGTGATCATTTGTCACTTTCAAAGCAATTAACTACAATAAAAAGAGCCCCTCATGAGGTCATGCAAGACTTCAATACAAGGTTCTTAAAAATGTGAGATAGAAACCTAGTCTCTATTAAGCCTAGTCCTAACTTTTACTTCCTATACTATTTGAAGGCCCTAAATAATGACATTATAGTAATGAGCTATTCTATGGTAGGTAACACATTGCCAAATGCATACGATGTGGCAATCAGAGTAGAAAATTATCTAGTACACCTAGACCACCAATGCCTTTGTTCCTTAAGATTAGACCATCTTCTATTTATATTCCTCCCCTTGATGTCATCCCTCCTATGCCTAAAATTTATTATATACCCTCACCTAATCAAGAAAATGCTTCCACAAGTGGATCTAGTGATTCCCAAGAACAAAAGAAATTTCAAGAGCTTAAGAACATGTTTCCATAGTTGGGAAATGAACTAGTGAATGTCAAGAGGTAGAAAACTTTCAATAGGCCTTACCAAGACTTATATCAACATCAGTATTTATATTATAAATTAAATAGGCCACACTCTAATGGAAACCTCCAAGTCTAAGGCCAAGGTCAAGGCTAGGGAAAAGGGTAGCCTAATTATAATAGACATAACAATTATAATCCAAATAATGCAAGAACTTCCGACACCTTGGTCCCCATTTATAATAATGTTTCTCAAGAAGATAAGGTTACCATTCCTTATAATTATCCTTTTGGGAAATTCATTATCCCAAACACTAATTTCACTCAATCTTTTAGTGATGAAAGGAAGCATGCTACTAATTATGGGTAAATTCAAGCTCTTATGGCTTAGAACACAAAGTCACCCATGACGACAAAACTAGAAGAGGCTCAAAAATGTCAAAAGACTAATCAAGGACCAAGCCATTTGGATGTTATAATGGTGAATTATGAGCAAGAAGAGTGTTATGCACTCAATCAATACACTAGTTCTAGCCAGGCATACATTTCATTGCTAACAAATACAAGTTTCAAAAAAAGAACATGAATGGTGAAAAAGGAGTCAAGGATATTCCTACAATTAATCCTTCAATATCAAAGATAAATAGACCTAACATTTATCCAAGGTCTCCAATTATTCTAAAGAATCAAAATCAAGGGAATGTGTTTATCCCTCAAAACTCAACAACTCAAGTAGTAGTTATGGATCATAAAGCACAACCAGAGGTTGGTGGTTCACCCATCAAGATTTTGAAACAAATGAAAAGGTATAATGTGAGTGTGCCAATTTTGGACATCCTCCAAGAAGGCTTGTAAAAATTCAATGTTTCTAAGAAGCCACCAATCAAAGAGAATGTGGTCCTTACTAATGCAACCAAAGGACCAAATGAAACACAACTAGGTAAGGTGGTCAAACCTCCTCCCTTATGCATTTCAGTAATCATTGTTGAATATTTAGTGCAAAATATATTAGTATATAGTGGGGATAACACCTCATTAATACCAAAGATTATAGTAGACCAACTTGGTCTAAAGTATGATCCCCAATCTAAAGGAGTGTTGTACATTGATGGTTATTCCATAAAGACATCTGGTATCATCAAGGACCTCAGCTTGACTATACATTCTTGTCCTAGTGTCTCAATGGTTGAAAATGTGTTGATTTTAGATGTACCTCATCATTTTAACATATGTATATCTATATAATTCACTGCAAGGATTAGAGGTTATCTTATAATAGATTTTTCATACATGGCATTCATAAAAAGATATGAAAACAAGGTATCTTTTAAGGTTGAGCCCATTGCATAATTCAACATAGAACCTTATGGTCTGGATATCATAAAAATCAATTTGACCACCTTAATAAGGATGAAAATATGGTTGGGAAATAATTAAACACTCACCCTGAGGAGATTCCAAACATGTTATTAGATGAAATATGGAATGAACATTAGTAAATTGATCCCTTAGAAGGAGTTGAAGAGAGGGACATGGGTGTATACTACTTACATGATGAAAATTAATCCATGTCATCAGTCATTAGACCAAAAGAATATCCTAGTGGCTTATGGAAATGTTATTTAATGGTTTAAGGTGAAAACATGGATTGGGTGTAGGTTTAATGCTAGTGTCTCCATCAAATGAAAATTATTTATCTTTTTATAGGTTCTAATTTAGTTTATCTTTTAATGAAATAGAATATGAGGTATTTATCCATGGCCTTCAATGGGCTAATAAGAGAGGAATCAAGTAGTTAAAAGTTTATTAGGATAGCGAGTTGATAGTGCACCAAGTTAGAAGTAGAGGTTAATATCAAGATTGTTAGGTAGAAGAAGAGGCATATAAACCCTAAAATAGAAGAGATTATAAGGAAATAATTGACCAAGTTAATTAAATATAATATCATCTTTCCCATTAATCACTCCTCATGGGTATCCAATTTGGTACCTATGAGGAAAAATAATGGGGAAATCAAGTTGTGTGTTGACTTCATGGAACTAAATAGGGTATCTTTGAAAGATCACTACCCCTTACCATCCATGGAGCAAATAATTTAGATAGTTTTTGGTCTAGAATGATTCTGCCTTCAAATGGATATTTAGGTTACAACTAAGTACTAGTGAGAGAATAATATTCATATAAGACTAACTTTAGCATAAAGTGGGGTACATACGCTTACCCAAAGATGCACTTTGGATTGTCATATATAAGATAAAATTTCTAAAGATTCATAGACATCACTTTATAAGGGTTGATGAGTCAAATGGTATTAGTCTACTTGGATGACATCATAATTTTGTCTAAGAAATCCAAGTATGGGATCTATTTAAATCTTAATAAATATGTGTTTGTTGTTCATGAATACAAAATTTTGGGTCACATTATCTCAAAGGATGGGTTATCCATTGACCATGATAGAATAAGTGCTATCTTAGCACTATTTATACCCAAGTACAAGAAATGAATCCAAAATATATTTTGGAAAAAAAACTTTTTGAGAAGGTTTATACCTAGTTTTGCAAACCTAATCAAACCCATCACCTCTATGCTAAAGAAGAGCCAAGTGTTTGCTTAGTAAAATAAAGATAAGGAAACATTTGAGGCTATAAAGTAGGAAATTTCCCATGAAGCCTCACTCATGAATCCTAATTTCTTAAAGGATTTTATTTTTTACACCTTTACCAATGTTAAAAACATATCAACTATGCTAATACAAAAAAATGGTGAAGGACTTGAGTACTCAATTTCCTTTTTTATTTAAGGGCTAGAGGGATATGAAGTGATGTATAATTTCATATAAAAGTAAGATATTGTAGATTTAAGGAGCCTAAATAAGTTCAAACCAATGCTTTATAATAATAAGGTTCATCTTAGTTTTTCTCATCCTAGAGTGAGGGCTTTCTCCTCAAAAAGGATTTGAATGAGAAAAGAGTAGGCTAGATTACCAAAGTCATGGTGTATGATGTGGAGATCAAAGTCACATAGCGAGTAAGAATAAAAGGATTGTGTGAGAATATGATGGATGATATTTAATAATACAAATAGGTTATTTTGGTGACACAAGATAACTCACAATTAGATGCACCTCCACTATAAAATAGTTGGTTCTAATATATGACCCATTTCTTGATGATAGGAGAATGCCCTCAAGGTTTGGATAGAGTAAAAATAAGGTATTTTAGGATTTAGTCCATACCTTATGCATTATTTGATGGTGTTCTTTTTAAAAGGGACCTCAATGGGGTACTTATTATGTGCATTGAAGACAATCAAGTGATAAATCTCTTGGATTAGTTTGATGATGAATCTGCAAGATGCCATTTTGCACCAATTAAAAATAACAATAAAGGTAATGAGAGCTAGCTATTATTTACCTAACCTTTTAAAATATACTTATGCATAGGTTTTAAAATGTCAAAAGTGTGATCTATTTGTAATAAAATAAAGGTTAGTATGTCTTCCACTTAGTCCAATTTAGGTAGAGTAACCCTTCATGAAATGGGGGTTGGAATTCATAGGGATGATCAATACATCTTCTAGTGTAGGATACAAATGGGTACTCATTGAAAATAGCTACTTCACCAACTGGGTGGAAGTTATTAATTTGATATAAGTGAATGAAATATTAGTATTAGACTTATATGACATCATAGTGACCAGGTTTAGTGTCTCAAGTACTATAATTTGGGATAATGCATTAGCATTTATTAGTATGAAGACAAGTCAATAGGAATTCAATATGGACATATACCTCATCACATCTTGCAATTACTACCCCCAAGGTAATAGACAAGTAGAGTCCATAAATAAGAACCTACTAAGGATTATCAAGAGGACCATGAAAGAGAATTAAAGAATGTGGCATACAAAGCTAAGGATAGCCTTATGGGCTGATAGAGTGACTCCCAAGTCTACTATTGGTAATTATCCATATGTCCTTATATATGGAAGGGGATCCAAATTTCACATTTCTCTTGAACTACTTGTATTAGAGTTAACCCATCAACTTGTGTTGATAGAAAGTGAGCCTATGAACATGAGGATGGTAGAGCTCATGGTGCTTGGAAAAAATAGGGAACTTGCAATGAAGTCATTAAAGTCATATCAAGCTCAAGTCAAGAAATATTTTGACAAGAGAGCCATAGAAAGGGACTTCAAAAAAGGGGACTTAGTCCTCAAATGGGACTTAAATAATTCCAAACTAGGTAACCATACCAAGTTTTATGGCTTTTGGAGTGGTCCTTATTTAATCGATGGATGCAAACAACATAATGCTTTTCAGGTTACCCAATTGGAAAGAGAGGTATTACCTATCCTAGTTAATGGAATTTATTTAAATATTTGTTATTAAAAGAGTTTGTAACTATTATATGATATTATAACATATTAGAATAGGTTTTATGCTTCCCTCTAAGTGCCTTGAACACATTTCCTTTTAGTTTTGTGTTTCCCTTTCAATAAGTTCCTTGGGCACAATTGTTTGTTTTGATCTTTTGTTCCTTTTGCTTCAAGAGGAAGTTTCATAAAGGTTCAACCCTCTAGTCAATCTCACAACATTTTTAGTTGAGATGAAACATTATGACTACATGTACCCAATGGATATATTAAGGCCACTAAGTCTTTACATAGTAGGCATGCAAATCTAGGATGTCACCAAAAATGTTGTCTAGATTTGGCCTACATAAGGATCTTTTACCTAGAAATGGTCTCAATAGATAAATAGAGTCTTGGATGGAATGAGTGGTCCAAAGATAAAATGTCACATACAAATATTTTGAAACACTTTAGCAAGCTTAAAGTTTGCTTTGTTGATCTTTGAGAATCATGTTTTGAAACAGGTCTAAAATTTAAAAATGATGAAAACCAATAGGTTTTCATAGTGTTTCAACCATTAAGGAACATGTACTAATTTTTATAAAGTCTTAGAAGTCCATTAGATCCTTCTCAAAGAGACAGTAGTTTAAACACAAGTCTAAAAGAACCATATTATCATGAGAATGTCATGCATAAATAGACTGGTCAGCTTGATTATGCATTATATAAGTATTCTTAGAAATCCTCTCAAGGCCAAAAGACCACATGGACATGAATTTATTCATGCCTAGATCATATTCTACAAATTTAATAACTTGATGAGTTATCTATCTCAAGTTATAAAGCTTCAAATTTAGACTTATAGAATAAACCATGTGTGGGGATGTCAAGATTAAGATTTATGAAGTGGCCATTGGAATTTAAATATCCCAAGGTTTAACATGAGAGTGACAAGTTTACAAATCTTAGAATCTAATTTCAAGATCAAATGATGATAAGGCAATCTGAAAATGTCAATGGGTCAAAAATATCTAATGCTACATATTTTATCATGTAAAGAAGATTGATGGTGATCATGAAGTCAAATAGTTAGCATAATCACAAAAGGTAAAAAGTGGCAAGATCTTAGGTGTCATGATAAATATCTAATGGTATGCATTGATTGACAAAGTCAATGGGTCTAGATAGATCAATGTTATGCATTCACTCGTATAAATTAGATCAATAATGAAAAATGAGTTAACAAGTTAATTGATCTCAAAGGATAATAATAACCTACCAAGTGTCACAATCATTTTGATTTATAACAAAATTTAGGGCTCACATTTAATCATATAAAAGCAGATCTACTATATGTGAGAGGTCAAAGAGTCAATAGGATCTTGTTAAAAAAATAAAGAGCTAACAATTGGCACAATTTGAGAGGTCTAGATCAAGATCAAAAATAAATATTAAAATTCAAATATAGTGGGTCCAAACATATCAATGGTGCTTTTTCAATCATGAGGAAGTAGATCGACAATAATATTAATGGTTGAAAGATAGGAGATTTCAAGTGGAGAACAATTGTGACCTAGGTTAAAATATAAGCAAGTCCTACAAAGATCATCCTATCACCATTAAAATTTAGTCAAATACCATTACAAGGACATAGCGATATAGTTATAATGATCGATGATTGAATTATGACATCATTGAAGCTCAATATGAGCCTTTGGTTCAAATATTTGTAACAAACAAGGTCCATATTTTAGGGTTGTAGTATGGTTTCATCATTATGATCTTAGATATTTAAATAAGACCTATGTATATCAGTGAGTTCTTAGTTTATATAAATTATTAGAGGTAAGATAGGTATTTTTACACCTAATGTATATCAAGAAGGAGGTTATGCATTCTATAGGTCTGCATTGATATAAATGCTATAGTAAAACCAATAAGGAGATTGGTTTTCCATCTCTAGAAAATACCTATGCTTAGATATCAAAGTAAGGGTATATATATGGTTATGGAGAAGCATATCATATTTATAAAAATATATAGCTCTAAAAAATAGCTACTAAGAGCAGACTTGGGCATGGCTTTGTCAAGTACATGGATATAAAGACCTTGCCTTGATAATTAAGCAAGTGGAGATGGTGTAGAGTCTTAAGATAGAGATTTGGTGCTCAGAGAAAGTAGTTTTAGAATTTAATAGATTTTCATGGTGCATAAATTTTTTCTTTCATAAGCAAGATCATGACTCACCACCTTTGGCAACTATTGTCTTCTAGTGCATTTCTCTCAACAAATGAGAAGATTCAAGGGCTATTAGGACAAATAAAAAGATAACTTGTCAATAGAGAATTGGTGCTAATTAGATGAAAATTTGGTAGCTCAGTTAATGATTTCTATACTCATACTCCCTCTTATCTCTCCCTTTCTCATATATTACCCATTTTTTCCATTTGGTAAACTCTCTCTTAGTTTTTAGAAGAAAGACTCTCACTTTTGATAGGAACTCTCCCTCAATTCTAGTAGAGTAGAGACTCTCATTTGATAAGGCCAAACCCTATCAAAACTTGTATGAAAGACCTATTAAAGATAATAAATATTTCCTTTATTTATATCTTGCTTTTGAACTATGTTTATTAAGCTTGTGCATGATGGCATTATGAAGGATAATCTTCCATGCACATTGTCCTTCTTTCTTGACTTTTTTAGGGTTTATATATATATTATTGTAGGTCTACATTTGTGTTCTTTCTGCCATTAATGTAATCTTAGTATGAGTCTTAGAATTCTTCTTAGCTTCATTCCTTCCTTCCTAAGCCTAGTGTATGAAATATCTATGTAATTAGATAGATTTTGAGACAATGTGAGTTAGTGTTATATTATGCTTATTTAGTGTATGTTTCATTCTTATGTGAGTTCTCATTTAATTTGGTGAATCACCCTTTTATCCTTCTTAGGATCCCTTTACCCATTCTATAACCCTTTTTTCAGTGCAAAAATTATTATAGGTGACCCATCAAGAGGAAGATATCCTTCTCCAGAGGTTTAACCCCACCATAGGTGACCCATAACCTAGGGTTATTCCCATAGTGTAGCTCAATTGGAAAGTGCTTGAAGAACCCTCTCCAAGGGTGAAAATTAATGTTAAAATATTTTTTGGCATGCCTAGTTCGACATAATACAAATAATATTAGTCAAATTTTGACTAGTTTGTAGTGGTTATAGCTTCTAAGCCAAAATATCTGGTGACTCCAAAAGAACATTTAGTATTCTGGTAGTAGAACAATGACTTCATCTCATGCCAAAGGTGAAAACAAGGTTAGCTTCAATAGGTATTCCATTTTATTTTTTTGAGTTACCTTTAAATTCAATAAAAAGGTTAATTTTTTCTAATACACACCCATATAAAGGTAACTTTGTTCCTAAATCACTTTCAAGGCCAACCCCTAGAAGGATATCTTTGTTAAACCCTTTCATAGCCATGGTAGTCCTTAGAGCTTTTGTGACTTTTAATGGCCAAAGTCCTTTGGCCCTCAATGAATATTATCTTATTCTAGTAGTATCTCTTAAAAGTGTCCCTTATTTTATTAGATACCAAACCACAACCCCTTTTGAACACTTCATGGATATAGCCCACTTCTAAAACATTCATGATATCATTGAGGAAAATGTGACAATTAGGATATTATCCATCTCTTTTAGAGGTAAATCCTTAGACTGGTATAAAATCCTTACTACTAATTCCATTACCATATTTGACAAATTAGGAGAGGCTTTGTCTAAAATTTTTAAAGATAAAAGTGACCATTTGTCACTTACAAAGTAGTTAACTACAATAAAAAGAACCCCTTATGAGGTCATGCAAGACTTCAATACAAGGTTCCAAAAAACATGGGATAGAAACCCAATATTTATTAGGCCTACTATTAACTTTTACTTCCTATACTATTTGAAGGCCCTATCTAGTGACCACCAATGCCTTTATTACCTAAGATTAGACCATATCCTATTTATATTCCTCCCCTTGATGTCATCGCTCCTAGGCCTACAATTTATTTTATACCCTCACCTAAGAAAGAAAAGGCTTCCACTAGTGGATCTAATGATTCCCAAGAACAAAAGAACTTTCAAAATCTTAAGAGCATGTTCCCATATTTTAGAAATGAACTAGTGAATGTCAAGAGGTATAAAAATTTCAATATGTCTTACCAAGCCTCATATCAACATCAGTATTTAGATTATAAATAAAATATGCCACACTCTAATGGAAACTTCCAAGTCTAAGGCCAAGTTCAAGGCTAGGGAAAAGGGTAGCCTAATTATAATAGTTAGAACAACTATAATCCAAATACTACAAGCACTTCTAACACCTTGGTCCCCATTTAGAATAATGTTTCTCAAGAAGATAAGGTTACCATGCCTTGAAATTAGTCTTTTGGGAAATCCATTATCCCAAACACTAATTTCACTCAAGCTTTCAATGATCAATGGAAGCATGCTACCAATTATGGTGACAATCAAGTTCTTATGGCTTAGAACACAAAGGTTCCCGTGATGACAAAACTATAAGAGCCTGAATAAGGTCAAAACCCTAATCAAGTACCAAGCTATTTGGGTGTTATAATGGTGAATTATGAGCAAGAAGAGTGTTATACACTCAATCAATAGGCTATTTGTATCCAAGCATACATTCCAGTGGTAAAAAATACAATTTTCACAAAAAGGAACATGAATGGTAAAAAATAAGTAGTCAATGATCTTCCTACCATTACTCCTTTAATATCAAAAACAAATAGAACTAATGCTATTCTAGGGGTTCCAATTACTCTAAATAATTAGAATCAAGGGAATTTTTTTGTCCCTTAAAACTCACCAACTCAAGGAGTAGTTGTGCATCCTAAAACACAACCAAAGGTTGGTAGTTTGCCCATCAAAATTTTGGAACAAATGAAAATGTCCAATGTGAGTGTGCCAATGTGGGATATGCTCTCCATTCTTGGTAAGGTAGACATCCTCTAATAAGGGTTGTCAAAATTCAATGTTTCTAAGAATCCACAAGTCAGAAAATTTGGTCCTTACTAATATAACAAAAGGACCAAATGAAAGGTAACTAGGCAAGGTGGTCAAAACCTCTCCCTTCTACATTTATGTAATAATTTTTGAATATTTAGTGAAAAATATATTGGTATATAGTGGGTCCAACACCTCATTAACACCGAAGTCCCTAGCATACCAACTTCATCTACTTATGATCCCCAGTTTAAAGGAGTGTCATATCTTTATGTTTCTTCCATATAGACATCTAGTATCATCAAGGACCTCAACTTGACCCTACATGATTTTCATAGTGTCTTAGTGGTATAAGATGTGTTTATTTTACATGTACCTCATCATTTTATCATATGTATATCTAGATAATTCACCGAAAAGATTAGAGTTTACCTTATAATAGATTTGTCATACATGGCATTCAGAACAAGATATGGAATCAAGGTATCTATTAAAGCTAAGCCAATTTCACAATTCCACATAGAACCTTATGGTACAGATATCATAAACCTCAATTTCACCATCCTTAATGAGGATGAAAATATGGTTGGGAAATAATTAAACACTCACCCTGACGAGATTCTAGATATGTTATTAGATGAAATATGGAATTAACATCAATATATTGATCACTTAGAAGGATTTGAAGAGAGGGACATGGGTGTATACTACTTACATGAAGAGAATCAATCCATGTCATCCCTCATAAGACCAAAAGAAGATCCTAGTGGCTTATGGAAATGTTATTTGATGGTTTAAGGAGAAAACATGGAGTGGTTATAGTTTCAAGCCAGTATCTCCCTCAAATGAAAATTATTTCTCTTCTTATAGGTTCTAATTTAGTTTCTCTTGTAATGCAATAGAATATGAGGGTTTTATCCGTGGACTTTAATGGACTAATAAGAGAGGAATCAAGTAGTTATAAGTTTATTAGTATAGAGATCTAATAATGCACCAAGTTAGAGTCAAAAATATCACCAAGAATCCCTTGATGAAGTCTTAAAAACATAGATTATGTGACCTAATTGAGGATTTTAAGGCTTTAACATCCAAGAAATACCAAGAAACTAGAATCATCATGTTAATAGATTAGTAGCTATGGGAGTTTAGTTTTATATCCCTAATGAGCTAAAAAATACCAAGGTGTAGCCACATATCAAAGTGGTGGTGAGACCATCAGTACCAGACAATGAAGTTTATTGGTAGATCTTTGAGAATGACAAGTAAATTACCTATTTCTTACAGTAGGAAGTAGAGTTGTCCTCTATAAACTAGGAAAGGTTTCAACATTAGTATGAGGATAAAATAGTTCATTTGAGATCCAATAAGCTTCCTAAAGGGTTTTTCACCATTGAAGTTCTCTTCTAAGAGGTGGATCATATTATAAAATATAAGGCAATGATGTCAACAAATGAAGATAAATATGATAGATTCCTTAACTTCAAGGATAAGCTCTTCAGGCTTGTAAATGTAAGCACTAAATTTGAAAGGCATTCTTTCGTATAACTTTGTAAATAATATATATATATATATATATCTTTGCTTGGGAATATAGTAACCTAAGAGGCTTTGATCCCAAGCTGGCCTAACACATTATACAACTAGAGGGTAATGCCATGCCTCTTAGGTAGAAATAGAGGCCTATAAACTCCAAAATAGAAGAGTTTATGTGGAAATAATTGATAAAGTTAATTAAATCCAAGACCATATTTCCCATTAATCACTCCTCAAATGTAGCCAATTTGGTACCTATGAGGGAAAATAGTGGGGAAATAAGGTTTTGTGTTGACTTTAGGGATCTAAATAGGGTCTCTTTGAAATATCACTACCCCTTACCATCTATGGAGAAACTCCTTTAGATAGTTAATAGTTCAGAATGCTTCTCCCTTTTAGATGGATATTTAGGTTACAACCAGGTACTGGTGAGAAAAGAAGATTATTATAATACTACTTTTACCACAAAGTGGGGCACATATGCTTACCAAAATATGCCTTTTTAATTTTCAAATGCAAATTAAACTTTATAAAGAGCCATGGACATGGATTTATAATGGTTGATGAATTAAATGGTGTTGGTCTACTTGGATGCCATCATAAGTTTGTCTAAGAAAGCCAGTGAGCACATGGACCATCTAAGGTTTATCTTTGAAATATGTAGAGAGTATGGGTCTCTTTAAATCCCAAGAAATATGTTTTTATTGTTCATGAAGGAAAAATTTTGGGTCACATGCTCTAAAAGGAGGGGTTATCCATTGGCCATAATAGAATAAGTGCTATATTAACACTATCTCTACCCAAGCACAAGAAAGGAAGGTAAGGTATCATTTGAGGCTATATTAACACTATCACTACCTAATAGTTTTATAACTAGTTTTGTAAGCCTAGTTAAATCCATCACCTCCATGATAAAGAAGTTCTTGGTTAAATGAAGGTAAGGTATCATTTGAGGCCATCATGTAGACCATTTCTTAAGCACCCTCACTCATGAATCTTTATTTATTAAAGGATTTGATTTTGTATAGCTTTGTCAATGTTGACAACATATTAGCTATACTGATGTGGAAGAATGGTGAAAGACTTGAGTATCCAATTACCTTTTTTAATCAAGGGATACAGGGATATGAAGTGAGGTATAATTTCATATAAAATAAAGTTATTTTAGCTTTAAGGAGTCTAAATAAGTTCAGACCAATGCTCTCCAATAGTAAGTTTCATCTTAGTTTGTCTCTATCCTAGAGTGAGGAACTTTCTCCTAAACAAGAATTTGAATGAGAAAAGAGTAGGTTGGATTACTAAAGTCATGGTGTATGATGTGGAGAATAAATTTACCAAGATGGTAAGAGGCAAATGCTTATATGAGAATATGGTGGATAATTTTTTAAGAAGATAAAGAGGTTGTTTTGGTGACACAAGACAACTCACAATCAGATTCACCTCCACTTTAAAATAGTTATCTCCAATATAAGACCCATTTATTGATGATAGGAGAATTCCATTAAGGTTTGGATAGATTAAATGTTTTCACTTATATTTTTACCCTTTGAGGATATGTATAAGCTCTTCTCATCCAAGTGGTATAATCTGGTCTTGTGGGTATCCTAAGAATGAGGTGAATATCTCGATAGGGCTAGCTCCCTTGATGTACCACTTATAACTTACTACTACACCTAAACTTCTGAGGGAAAAGGGAGATAGAAAAATGAAAGAAAACTATCCTAAAGGAGGTGATACACTAAATTTGTTTATGACTACCAATTAGCTACATATTACACATGAAAACAAGGGACTAACCAAACATACACTTCTCTAATATGCATCTTCTCGCATTAATATTTAATAATGAGGTTATGGTGAATGTTTAGTTTAGGATGACAAGAAAAGAGGTCTATAATGACACTATTTAATAGGACAACTCACTCATCATTTAAACTTCCTATAACACTTCACATGACCTACAAGAAGAAGTTTTCTAACTACAAATAGGTGAGAAGAATGAGACAACATGCTAAGGAAACAAAACTCATCACTATGAAAGATCAATCATCCAAGTAAAACACTATATGAATAGTCATGGGAGAGGTAAAAAATTATTAGTATTTATTTTCCATGGTATGCAAATTATTAGGGCTTTGCCATACTTAGGTGGAGCATAATTTACCAAGGCCAAAATGGCTAGTTCTTATAGAGCATGAGAGAGACAGGATAAGAGAGAAGTCCAAAGGTCATAATGAAACTTATAAAGTTGAAAAAATGAGTTAATTTTGAATGGGAAGAGAATGTGAAACTGATCATGTAAAGTTAGGAAGCACAAGTATTAATCCAAGGCATGAAACTCTTGAAATATGGAGTGAAATTCCCTTTACTAGCTTAGAAAACTACCTTAATTATTTATCCCTGTTTGAATGTCCAAAAACTTATTAGGGATAGGTTTAATTATTGGAATAATAGTGAATTATTTTAGACATGACTTTCCATGCATTTGTTGTAGCCATGATCATCTATAATCTTCCCAAAATGAGCTATCACCATCTGTAGTCAAAATAGCTCTTCTTTCACACACCTTGCACACTTGGCCTCAAATTTGTATTTATTTTCCCATTAAAATACATAAAATTAGGTTAATTACATGTTTAAAGACCATCCATGGCCTTAGATTCATATGATACACATTAAAATCATGCCACTTGAAACTTTTCACCCTTCTCACTATCTTCTTCATTATGTAAATTTTGAGTGGCTAAGATGAGAGATATTGTTTAAAGAGTTAGGAATTTTACAAGTCATTAAATATACATATGGATTTATCTTAAGTCTTAATATTAGTTTCAAAGTTGATTTCATCTCTTAAAACCTCCTAGAACCTAACAATGCACAAAATAGTGAAATACACCCTATTTTTTACTCCATCCACAAAATTTTATATAGAAAATCCTAATGGTATGGACCTTTACTGAGTATTATACAACTTCAAATCATCATTATAGGCAAACTATTCCATTTAGATGCACTAAATTCTCCATCTTCTCAAACTAGTCATTAGCAAGGGTTTGCAAGGATTTTCAGTCACTTCTACTCTTAAGGTTTGTTCATAAATATTTGACATTTAATTTGAAAAAAAATATCACTATATCAGATTTAATAACCCTTTATAACACCTCCAACCTTCTTCTATTTCCATAAAAAGCTTCAAAGAAGATATGAGTACTCAAAGATGCCCTATCGATCTCTTTTCTCCATTTACATAGGACTGAGTTGTCTTAAAGTCCAAAAATGAATTTTCCTTGGGATAAAATACATAAAAATAGATTTTAAACATATATTATGATCCCAAAAACATGTCACAATAGGTTAAAAATATTTTCCATAGCTGGAAATGAAAATGACCGATCATTTGGGCTTTAGGCCAAAACATTGCCTAAAAGTCCTAACTACAACCTTGAGGGTTTAGACATCCTTGCTAAAATTACTCCTTATTTATTTTATTTAACATGTTTTAATATGTGTGTTACAGCTTATATTACATCCCTTAAATGTTTAATAATCTCTTAGAGATTCCTTCTATCTCTACATTCCAAAACTATAAGGTTCTCATACAAAGGGAAGCACCCTATGTCTAAGACAAAATAGAGGGTACTTCCCATATTTTATAAAACAAGTTAAAATTTTAATTTGATTATAAAATTTATTTATACCATCTACACAAAATTTTAGCCTTTTATCATGTCATTTGACCTCTAAACTCGTTCAAAATCCAAGGCAAACTTCTATGAAGGTAGGTTGTGCAGGGTTTCAAGATATGGACTATGACTTGCTTGATATGAGTAATTTATCTATTAAAAATACACTATGAGAGTGTCACGAGGATTTTTTTTTCATAATTAATGTGTTTAATTATTCACACTACTTAAACCTCCTATGACTTCTCTTCACACTTTGATTGGTTAAGTATGAGTATAAATTTTGACTATGTTTTGCTCCAAGGCTTGTACCTGTAGGTGGAAATGCATGTTTAAGCTTTGAAAAAAATGTATAAAACATATATAGTCACTTAGGTTCATTTTATTTTTTCTTTGGATCATTTTTAATCATCTCTATGCATTGGTAATCCTCACATTTTAATCTTCAGCCCACTGCCTACTATGGTCAAACACAGTCAAGTATGTTAGGAAAGGTGAAACCCTATAGGTAGAGATTCTTTTCTTGAAATGTTACTCATCATTATTAAATATCATGAATTTTTTAAAAACATCTCTCATCTACCAACTTTGGTGATTCCATCTCAAACTTCCATCTTGGACTATGTGCTCTTCTAGTCAATTGTAGGTGTGTATCCTTGAATGGTGGGATACCTATAGGTGGTTATGAGAAACAAGAGATAATACATCATCCTCTTTAAGTGATACTTTATATCATAAATTTAACTTTTAATATTTTTCACCATTCCATCATAGTGGCATAGTCTAGGTTTACAATGTTGGTTAAAGGGTCTAGCTGGAGCTCTTTCCTATAGATTTCATTGCCTAAGTTTAGTACATGAAAGTGCATTTTTGAGGTTCTCAACAACCACTTTATAAAATTAACCAACCTTATAAACTTTTCATTATTCTTATATTATGTAGGGGGTAAAATTAAAATTCAGTTTGATACCTAAAAACTTTTGGAAACCTTGTTATATGACCCTCACTAAAATTATTTAGGCCTCTATTTTGGACTTTCGGGGATTAGGTCCCTGAATTCCATAATCATTACTGATGGAGGATTCTGACTTATATTGGGCAACCTATATTTTCAATTAGGTTTGTCACAAATTTTTATTCACACTAAGACCTCAAAAATTCTATCACTTGATCCATCCTTCTTCATATAAGCATTCTCAGTCCTCTACTAAGTTGTCTTTAGGTGGATAATGCTATGCATATAGGCAACGTGTAGAAAACTAAAGGAAATGAGTGTGAATAATGAACTAATTTTTATCATTTCATGAGTTATATATATAAATTATTTTAATTAGACTCTTCTCTTTATAATTACTCACTTCCAACATGATTGGTCCTATAAGGGCACCTATAGATTAGCATTTTCATATATGTAGGTAGTGAGTAGGATTGGTGTAATGGGCATAGTATTTGGCCTTCAATGGTTTATAGGCTTATCTCCATACATAATAATACACTCTTCACATTATAAATAATCTAAAACAAGTGTTAATACCTTCTTTTTAATGTGAACTCTTCCTTTATGACACTTGTAGATGATTATGTCTATGGTTGACTGTGTGAAAGTGTTCAATATGACTAATACATTATCCTCTTAACCATTTAAATTCTAAACTTACTAATCCATGTTTATAAAATACATACCAAGGATTTTTAACTTTCATCACACCTTTTTGAACATGTTTTTATAAGCCTCATACACATACCTCACCATGACTTCAAGTAGAAGTGGCTAAAGATTTGACTGAGTATGACAATGGACTGAAAGTTTGATCCAAAAATGGAAATATGAGGATAAAAATGGAAATTAGGTAGTTATTATTTCATTGAAACATGGAAAATTCCATATACCCTTCACATGAAGCTCTTGTAAAGAATAAAACCATCTACAAGTATTGAAAATAACTGCCATTCCACTTGGGACATCAACCTACAAACTAAATTAAAAATCCTATGAGATCTTTTCCAAACATGAAATTAATCATGGAAATAATGAGAGGAGATATTAAAAATAATTTTTAAACATACCCAACAATTGGATTATATGGATTTGTTCAAACTAAGGCAAAACCTGTAGGTTGCACATATTAGCAAGAAAATTAGAAAGGTCAAATTCTTAGGAATAATTAATAGAATATAGGTCACTATTCCTCTACAACAAAAAATAAAATGGAATATAAATGAGTGTAGAAGACATACCTAGGAGCATTTTTTTTAAACCTCCCTTGTTGGCCATACCAAGTACAAACCTACTGACTAGTTTTATGTGCATGGAAGGGTGAAGAAGGATCATAACAATTTTATCTAAATTTTGACACTTATAGAGTAATTAAAGAATGTAAATGGATTTGAGGAAGCTAAAGAGTCATCTCATAACCATATCTCATGTGTCATACTCCCTTATGGGCCATACAAGCGCCAAAATCTTCCCTTTTTCAAGAAAACTACCCATTCTTCTAAAGAACCTACCACTTTTTAGTTATGAATAGTTGATTAAGGCATAATAGGACACATGGCACATGACATCACTATTTTTACACATTTTCCCAAGGAGGCCATATAACTCATTTAATGCTCTATTTTAACCTCTAAAATGACTTAAAAAGATATAAATACTAAAATTACTAATGACCAAGGCCAATATGACATTAAATGACATTTAATGACCTATAATACACCTTATGACATAATATTAGACCCTTAAAACACCTAAAAACAAGTTTTTACCTATATGGGTCCTAGTTTGACCTACAAGGTCTAATTTGGTCAACAAATTGGTGACTCATAGGGTACGTATGACTTCTATAATAAATATAGTAGCCTTGTCCTATCCATGGGATTAGGGAGTCATATAAAGTCTGAAACAAAACAAGGAGACCTTTGACCCTTGATGAAAAACTTTGATCAAGACTAATTGACTATGTCAAACACACAAAACAAAGGACACACACCAAACAAATAAAACAAACTAACAAGACACACACACATATGCTCAAGGAACTTAATAAAATTAAAAAACAAACTACTATGTACAATTAAAAATTAAACATACCTCCATTTATAGGATCAAAAGGAAATTTCCTTGCATTTCCTTCTTCATGAGATGAATCATAGTACCAAACATGTTACTCTTTGGAATAGATGCTTGATAGATCAAACCTATTTATTTGCACTTCACTTACTATGCTCTCAATTAGACCATCTTTAAATAGGTCCCCAATGTAAATATATTCCTCTTAGCCTTGTACACATACCTCATATTACTGCCCACTCTTCATCTCGTGATCAACTTGCATCTTATTTTTAGGAATGGTTTCAAGATGAATGGTTTCTTTTTCCTTGAAAGATTGAGACCAATAGAAGCTTGCTTTGACCTCCAAAGGTTAAGGTGAACTTCTCTTTGTCTCTTCTATGAAATTTTGAAAAATGTCATCTTGCTTAACATCACTTGTAATCATCTCTAAGGAATTTTTAGACCCTTTGAGAGCCTCAAAATCATTGCAAATGTTTTCAAACTACTACCACAATTATTCATCTTCTATTTTATCAACATCAGGAAGGGGAACAAAAAGAGAAGCTCCTTCATCCTCTTATTTAGAAACCAAAAGGCTTCATCCAAGATTTCTTATTTGGTATAAGGAAGGAATTCTTTATTATAAACACAACAAGAAGACTCAACACAAGGACTCACCTCTTCTTTAGCATTTAGGACATCTTGAGGGATATCAAATTGTATCTAAATTATCATGTACTAAATTTAATTATTAAGGGTTTCAAGATCTTCAATTTCTTTTATTTCTTAGTGATGCCAAGACTAGGAATATTAAAATCAAGTGACTTAGTCCATTGAGGTTACTAAGGAGCTACACATTCTTCAAGCAAGGGTTTCCTCAACCAAGTGTTCTTATTTAGGTTCCCATACCATAATTACATTAAGGCAAAGGGTGATGGGGTGAGGACAAGATGAACTAGTTGGTGGATGTGAAACATAGGACTCAAAATCATATTAAGAATGCATTGTAGGGGATTATTTTGGAAGTTATTAAGTAAGGGTAGGTATACCTTGGGCTAAAATATATTAGTTAATGTTTTACTATTTTTGGGAAACTAAGGGTTTAATTTATTAAATAGTAAAGAGTCTAGATTAATATAGAAAATATGTGAATATAGTATGTCTAAATTAACCTACTAATTTGATAAATATGGATTTAATCAATTAATTATTAAAATATCAAACAAGGAATAAAGAGTGAACTTAGCTGATTTCTAAACTGAGCCAGAGGATTTTAGAACTACAAATTATTGAGATGAAAAGGCAAACTATCAAAATTAAGACCCAAAAGTCTATTATCTACCTAAATAGTAGTGTTAAAAACTAGACACTTGAAGGTCTAGTGCTATAGTCATATTTTTTGTGTTATAGTCCCTTTGATCTAATTCTTTTGAGTTTTTTTTGGTTTTGTTTTGATCCTTTAGGAGGCTCTATGTCTGGAATCTCAGGTCACGATCATCCACGAAGCTCCATGTGTAACTAATTCTATCCTCTAGGGTCCTAGTTCCTCCTAAGGCTTGACAAGTGGTCTTAAATTATCTATTAAAAAGGGGTTAGTTTGTATTATGCACTGAAGGAATGATCAAACCCCATGTGTGGGCATGCTACCTACATACCAATAATCTGAGGAGGGATCAAGGCCAATGTATTTCTCCCAAATTGAATGTGTATTATGTAATATTTTATATGCAATATAAGTATTATGTGAATTTGGGCAAGCTTGAGATGACTCTTGACCTGTGCAGGAGCTTGAGTAGGCTATAAATAGTAGCAGTTGGATATTTGTAGAGAATTGGAAGATTTTCTTGAGTGTTCTTATTGTATTTCTATTTCATGCCTTTTAAATGATTTCCAACCCTTGTAAATGACCCTTGAATAAGATTTTATAGGAAAACTAATGATCCTAGTTTAGATGACTTCATGTTAGGCTGACAGGAAAAAATATAAGGATCTAAGGAAATCTAACCATTGGAGGGTAAGAGTGACTTGGAAAATAGTGCTGGAAAGTGGACACCCTAGGGTCCAATTCTATAGTCTAGCTTATAGATCTATTTTCTAATGGGACAAGGACATTAGGGGATAGGTCTATTCTTGGGAGAGGAGTTTTGGGTAGTTGGGGATGATTTAGGAAGTCTTCAAGTGATTGAGAAGTAGTGAAAACATGCATAGTGGGTTGTGTAAGCAAGTAGGAAAGACATATGGTTTGAATATCACAAGTCATGCTCAAGTTGTAAAAATTTCACTTTTATGTGATTACACTTGCCCCATTATTCTAAGTATGTAACAAATCAAAATAATAGGATAAATGATAAAAATAAAAGTGTACCTAAACTTACCTGTGAGGCTAAGCCCAAGAAGCAGTGTGATGTTGGATTGTGCATAGTGAGAGCACGTTGTACTATGTGAATCTTCAAGAAATTAAATTGAAAGTAGATCAATTCTTACTAGATATGTTATATCTAAAATAATAATGTAAAAAGATAGGTAAAGAGAAAGAGAGGAAGAGAAAGGAATGAATAAACCTCACCAAGTACACAAACTAATATAAAACCTACAATACTGCTAGGTTGTGTTGGGTAATGTTGGATGAATGTTGAACCAAGAGTTATATTGATGGATGATCTAAGTGATCAATCCCCTATAAGGTGGCTCAAGAATGAAAAGGAAGGACTTATGGCTCCATCATCACTAACTATGCAAAGTTAAGGAATCATGTGTGTGTTAATCAATATTTGGACTATATGTCCAATCCCTCTAAATAGGTGCCTTAAGAATATAAATGTTAGCTAGACCTTTGGCTCCATCATTGCCTCATGATGTGAATCTAAATAGAAAGATAATAGTATCAGATAAATCTCATATGAGACAGATCATGAAGCTCATGAATGTTCTGTACTCAAACACTATTAGTGTGGATAGCCAAATATAACTAAAAACTATGCCAAGGTTGGCCACTTCAAAAGATGGAGATTGGAACTTGTAAAAAATCCCCTTCAAAACTAGGATCGACTCAAGAACTTAGGTACTCAAGAAGCAAACTTGTATGAAAGTTTACTTGAAAGTGATTCCAACCATGTACATATGGAGTAAGGCATGAAACTGTTATGAACATGCAATAAAATGTACTAAACTCAGAAAAGAGAAGGCCCATGTGCCACACACATTGCCTCCAATAACTGGTTTATAGAATGTAGATTCTAAATTGAAAGTTGTATTAGCTACCATGTCTAAACTATAAGTAAAAACACTCATGCCATGCATGATTCCCCTTATATATGGATTCTTTGAGTGGAAAAGTGTTGAAAACTACTAGATTCTAGATTTTACTATTATGGAAAAACTATGACTAAACTCACCCCTCTACCTAATTCTAGAAAAATTGGAAATTCTACTATCTAGACACTAGCACTAGAAACTAGACACTTGAGGGTCCAGCGCTATAGTCCCATTTTTGGTGCTATTATTTAGCTATAAATTTGAAAACTAGATTGTGTTCTCTACTATCTACCTAATTTGGCCTACTTGTACTAAATTTTAGAATCTAGATTGAACTAGTTTGAAATTGCATCTTTTTAACTAGTAGAAGCTTTGATCTCTATGAAAAAACCCCTATTTATTACCCCCTCTTTTTAGGGTATGAATGAATAACCCATGATGAATTACTTCAGAATAAGAAGCCCTAAAAGTGTGTTAACCTATGAAAATGTTTGATATATCATTGGCATACATGATCTCAAGATATAGAAAAAGTTGTAGAGAGAGATTGTTAGATGTAAAGGGGTATGACTAGATAGATATAACAATATGATAACATGTACATAAGAGAAATATATAATGCAAGATGTTAGTTGTTATTTTGCTAATATCATGGAGGGATGGAGTATGATATCCATCGTGGCATCTAAGAAACAAGGTAAACGCATGATTGGAATCATGGCATTACACACAAAGATAAGAAATCAAGCAATAATCATGTATAAAAAGAAGCAAGAAAACATGAAAAGGTGTCCAAGGGGCCAAAAAAGCACATAAGGCATATATGGTATGTTCAAATTATACATACACACACAATGGGAACAAGCAAATATTGGCACACAGGCCACAAGCACATAGAAAGGCATAAGCAAGGGACATTAGTAAATGTCCTAAGGCACACACATATAGACAATATCAAATGACATGAGAAAATGTCCTAAAACATAAACAAGAAGCAAAAAAGAACTAGAAAATTTTAAACACATCTAGCTAATTGAAGTAAAGAGTGGAAGTAAAGTACTAGAAATGTAATCATGCAACTAACTATGAAAAGTATGAAGCAAGAGTATACAAGATATGTGATACAAGACTAATGCATATGCTATGAAATACAAAGTATGATAAATGTTAATGGATACCAATGTAATATCTATTTAAGCATGTAAGTAACGTACTACAACATGAAGTATATAGTGTGTCGTGTAAGGATGACATAACCTAGATGGTGTAGTCATGTATAGTGTGCCCTTATTGGGTAGATGTACCAATATGTAACTAGAATGTAGAAGTAAGATTCCACCTTGATGGGTGGAGTGAAGAAATTAAAGATCTAGATGCACTGTACACACTCAAATGAGATCAAGTGAAGCATGGTAATATAGATAAATCAATAAACAATAACATAAAATAGTGTAATGTAAGTCTAGCATAGGGATTAGCAATGTAAAACATAGATGATGCATATAATTGACATGTTTTTATATTTTAAATGTTATATTATTTTTGTATTTTGAAATATTTGAGCTATGTACAATCAAGTAAAACAAACTATGTACAGTCAATACTGGAAAGGAATGATACTAACCGATGAGTCTCAGATGAGACTCCCTATCATATTGTCTTGTATCAAGAAGAAGTATCATGTGTGATTATGAAGCATGATGGAAATGTTGAAATTATGGCTTTGAAAGATATGTATGTTATAGGTGATTTGAAATACCTATAGTGGGAATTGACTGTGGGGTCCCCTTGTAAGTTTGAGAAGCAGATGTAACTATAGGTCTCTTAGGGATCCATTTAGTAGTAAGAGAAGCTTTGTGAATAGATGATCTATCTGTAGATGTATGAGATCTCAATGAGACTACCCTATGTGTGAATATTGTAGCTAAAAGCTATCTAGAATTTTGAAGCTATGTAGTAGTATGAAGTCTCTATGCTAATGACAAAGGTCTTGACTATGGTTGAATCTAGACTAGAGGAAGAATTGTAAAAGGTAGAGCTAAAACTAGATTGAAGGAGGTACTAACCTGAGTGACAAAGCTACAACCATGGGTGTAATCAACCTACCTATCTTCATAAACTTGGATGATATCATGTACCACATAATCTACTATAGGCATAGAGATGGTACTAGGTGTGGGATAAAATCTAGATGAACCAAGTTTGAAGAGAGGAGGGATAGATATAACCACTAGTGTTTGATTGTGTCTAGTAGTGATAAGGAGATACTTAAAACTATCCAAAGATTTAGATACATCTAAATAGAAACCATGTATATAAATATGTTTATAAATATAATTCCACATGATATATAACAAATAATAATAAGAAAGCATGGAATTATGCATTAGTGCATAAAAAACTTTGACTTGAATCATGACATTTATAATATGTTTTACAAGTAAGTCTTGAAATTTTTGCCTCATGAGATATAGAGAGCAAGTGATAGAAAGAATGAATGTCTTTATAAATTCATATGAACATTTGATATGCAAAATGACATTTTGAATGCATTTGTCAAGATAAATTTGAGCCATTTTACATATGAGGAAAAGGGAGCAAAGGATAGAGAACATGAATTTTTGCATAAAGGCATACACATTTTTGATATGCAACATAACATTTCAAATGAATTTAGTAAGATAAGTTTGAACAATTTTACATACAAGTGAAAGATAATACATAAAAAGAATTTTGGAATCTTGTGCATGTTTAGCAATAAATTCTATAATATAATCCCTTATTATGAAAATTAAGCATAAAAATCAAAGAATGAAACTTTGTACTAACGTATGATAGACTTCATCATTCATGTACATGATAGGACCAATAATGGCCTCTTTATTATTTTCCAAAAATATATGGAACATGTGAAAATAAGTGAAATCCATTGTTATTTTATGCAAGTTTGAAGCTTATATGTAAGGTGATAGCTCAAGAAGTAATGGGACCTAGTGTATGCAACTAGGGTTTGAAAGAAATTATTAATAATTTATAAAAATAATTTGAAAAAATATAGTCAATTTGTATATTTTGGCTTTAAACATTTATGAAAAATCTTTAAAAATTACTAAATTTAGTAAGATATTTATCTAGAGGTTTCTAGAATATTTGTGAGCCAAAAGGACCTAGTATGTGCAAACTAGGGTTTGAGTGAAATGTGTGATAAATTATCAAATAATTTATATATTTTTTAATTTTAAATGCAATAAAAGTTTGGAAATTATGGGAAAAAAATAGAGATAATTTACCCTAGGGTTTCTAGGGTTTTTGTGCAAAAAGGACCTAGGATGTTCAAACTAGGGTTTGAGTGAATTAATAAAAATATTTTCAATTAATTTTTAGTTTTTTTATTTTTAAATTCTATAAAAATCAATAAAACATTTCATAAAATCAGAAATAGATATCCCTAGGGTTTTTAGGGTTTTCATGTAAAGATTTGAAGTCAGAGTCACCAAATGTTTTACTATTTTTTGGAAACTTAGGATTTAATTTCCTAATTAGTAAAGGGTCTAGATTAATATGGAAAATATTTGGATATAGTATGTCTAAATTAAACTACTTATTTTTAAAATCTAGATTTGATCAGTTAATTACTAAAAATAGTAAACAAAGGGATAAATAATGAACTTAATTGATTTTGGGACTGAGACAGAGGATTTTAGAACTATAAATTACTGAGTTAATTAGGTAGATTGTTTGAAATAGGACCTAGAAGTTTATTTTTTGCCTAGACAATAGTGCCAAATAATGGACACTTGGAGGTCCAACCCTATAGTCTTATTTTTGGTGATCTAGTCCTTCTGATCAACTTCTTCTAAGCTTTTTGGGTTCTATTCTGATACTTTAAGAGGCTCTATGTTTGGAATCTCAGGTCTTGATCATCCACAAATATTCATGTGTCATTCATGATATCCTCCATAATCTTAGTTCCTCCTTAGGATTGAAAAGTTGTATTGAATCAGTTGGAAAAGGGGTTAGTGTGTATTATGCACTAAATGTATGATCACACCACATGTGTGGGCATGTTGCCTACATAACAATACTCTAAGGAGGGATCAAGGCCAATGTAGTTCTCCTAAATTAAATGTGTATTATGCAATCTTGTGTATGTAATGTTATTATGTGAATTTGAGAAATATTGAGATGACTCTTGACTTGTGTAGGAGCTTGAGTAGGTTACAAATAATAGTGGTTGCTTATATGTTGAGAATTAGAATATTTTCTTGAGTGTGGTTAGTGTATTTCTAGCTCATGCCTTTTGTATAATTGCCAACCCTTTTAAGTGACCCTTGAATAGGATTTTATAGGGAAATTGATGATCCAAGATTAAATGACTTTATGTTAGGCTAATAGAGAAAAAGATAAGGATTTGGGGAAATCTAATCATTTGAGGTTGAGTGACTTAGACATTAGTGCTAGAAAGTGGACACCATAAGGTCAGCACTATAGTCCAACTTATTGTGCTATTTTCCAAGGGTATCGATATGGACCTTAGGGGATAGGTCTATTCCTAGTAGAGGAGTCTAGGTAAATTGGGGCTGATTTAGGAAGGCTTTAAGTAATTGAGAAGTAGTGAAAACATGCCTAGTTGGTTGTGAAAACAAATAGGAAAGACCTATGGTTTGGATGCCATAATTCATGTTCAAGTTATACAAATTGAGTTTTTATGTGATTATGGTTATCTTACTTCCACTTGATAATCACTTCATTGAAATCTGATCCATCTTAAGCACTCTCTTGAGGGAGGTTGGGGTGTGTTTTGGCATAAGATCTTTTGGCTTTAAGCCTTCCATCACACATTGACTTAACAATTTCATCTTTGACTTTAACTCTTCAATTTACTTAGCTATGTTATCTCGTAAAAGTCTCTCTTAAATTTGATAGGCATCATTGTGAGGATAAAGAGTACAAGTGGGATGACATGGAACACAAGAGGTCTCTTGAGGAAGGGTGGGAGGGACTTACATAAGATCAATCTCTTTCTCAACTTTGCACTCCTTATCAAGGCTTCTATCCTCTTTCTTTCCCCATAATTCCACTACCATATTATATCTTAGGATTTTAGGATTAGGAGTCTCTTTTTAAGGTAGTGATGTAATTTTAGGAGTGGATGAAGTGTTTAAGAAACTTGGGATCTCCTTACACTTGGATTCTCCACCTTGTCTCCAACTTGGGATCTCATATCTAGAGGTCTCTTCTTGAGGTGGGGATGTAATGGGAGAGGGAAATGAGGGCTTAAATTCCACTTCCTTTGTTTATGATATGGACTACTACATCTACTTATTGGCTAACTCAATCTACCTATCAATATTTGCTTCAAAAACCAAGTTTGTCTTTCTAAATCTCTCGTCGAACTAATTTGGAAAAGGATGACTTTGATAAGCTTGATTTGTCTCATGAGCAGGAGTCATGTAGGACTGATAAAAATCTTGGGGAAGTGGATATTAAGGCTGATAGTTTGGTGAGGCTGATTTTCATGAATTCTTAGCCTATCCTCTAAGGATGAAATAAGGCCACTCACATCTAAAATCTCACTTGTGAGCCTTTGCCAATTGCCTTTCTCAATAGGTACCCACTCTCTTTCAACCATATCTAATGCATATCTCACCTTATAAATAAGATGACTAAGAAAATATTGACCATGTACCCTTAATGTATTAGGATCCAACATGTACTTATCGTATCCCAAAAGAGTTTTCTTTAGGTTTAAATGGATTGACTTGAGAAGTGACTAGGTTGACTAAGAAGAGCAAGATATTGAGAAGGCCAGTTATAGAGCTGATACACTTCATGGCTAGGTTGATACAGGTCATATTGGAGTTGATAATAATCATATTAAAGATGGTAAGAATCATGACAAGGCTGATAGGGAATGCCATAAGCTTGATATACCTCACCAACTTGTGTAAAACAATATTCAACACCAAAATTAGACATGATAATTCATTAGGAAGCATGAAAACAAAGAAACATTACCAACAATATTTAAAAGGAAAACCTGGGCTGCTTGACCAGCTGATATAAATTTATAATTTCCATTGATGATTGGATAGATGCCTCCAAGGGCTGATGTGTTGAAGGACAACACCAAAAATCCTTTAATTTCTTAGACCAAGAGTCTCATCAAGTAGACTAAAAACTATATCACTTGGATTTACACTTTTTGAGGATATGTATAAACTCTCCTCATCCAAGTGGCACAATTGAAACACCTCTAGTCTTGTGGGTATCCTAATAATGAGGTGAATCTCTAGATAGGGATAGCTCCCTTGATATACCACTTGTAAGTTATTACTACACCTAAACTTGTGAGGGAAAATGGAGAGAGAAAACTAAAATAAAGCTATCCCAAAGGAGGTGATACACTAAATTATTTGATGACCACCAACAAAATATATGTTACACATGAGAACAAGGGACTAACCAAACATACACTTCTAAAATTTGCATCTTCTCACATTAATATTTCATAATGAGGTTATGGTGAATGTTTAGGCTAGGAGGACTATACAAGATGTATATAATGAAACTATTGAATAGGGTAACTCACTCAACCTTTACACTTCCTAAAATGATTCACATGATCTACAAGAAGAAGCTTTCCAAGTGCAAATAAGTGAGAAGAATGAGACAACATGCTAAGGAAACAAGATTCATCACTTAGCAAGGTCAATCATCAAATTAAAACACACTATGAATATTCATGAAAGAGGTAAAAATAATTAGTCTCTATTGATCTATGGTATACAAATGAGTAGCGATTTTCCATACTCAATTGGAGCATAATTTACCAAGGCTAAAAGGGCTAGTTCTTATAGAACTTGAGAGATAGAAGAGAAGAGAGAAATCCATAGGTCACAAAGACACTTTTCAAGATAATAAAATAAGTTACGTTTTAATAGGAAGATAATTTTAAACTGATCATAAAAATTTAGGAATCACAAGTGTCAGTTCAAGGCATGAAACTCTTGAAATGTGGCATGAAATTCCCTTTATTGGCTCAAAAAATTGCCTTCATGATTTAGCCTTTTTTGAAATTCCCAAAACTAATTAGGGATAGGTATAATTATTGGAATGAGAGGAAAGGATTTTATATATGCCTTTCCATTAATTGGTTTTAATCTTGATCATTTGGAATATTCCTAAAATGAGCTATCACCATCTATAGTCAAAATAACTCTTCTTTCACACAACTTGCACACTTGGCCTCTAATTTGGATTTATTTTCCCATGAAAATCCATAAAATGAAGTTAATTACTTGTTTAAATACCATCCATGGTCTTAGAGGCATTAGATACACCTTAAAATTATCCCACTTCAAGATTTTCACCCTTCTCACTATCTTATTCACTATGTTAGTTTTGGCTAAGATGGGAGATATTGTTTGAAAACTTAGGAGTTTTTCCAAGAAATTAAAATGAAATTTGTAGTTATAGTAAGTCTCAATATTCCTTCCAAAGTTTATTTCATCTATTGAAATCTCCTAGAACTTGTACAATACATAAAATAATCAAAAATACCCTATTTTGTACTCCATCCATATAATTACATATAGACAAACCTAATGGTATGGATCTTTACTAAGTCTTTTACAACCTCCAATCATCATTATAGATAAAATATAGAATTTAATTTCACTAACTACTCCATCTTCTCAAACTGGTCACTAGCAAGGGTTTTGAGTCACTTTTACTCTTAAGGTTTGTTCATAAAGATTTGACATTGAATTTGTAAAAAAATATTAATAGATAAAATTTAAGGACCCTTAGTAACACCTATAACCTTCTTCTATTTCCATTCAAATCTTCAGAGAGGATATGAGTACTCAAATATACCCTATCAATCTATTTTCTCTATTTACATAGGCTTGAGTTGTCCTAAAGTCCAAAAATGACTTTTCCATGGATTAACCTACATCCTAATATATTTTACACCTATATTAGTATCCAAAAAACATGTTCCAATATGTTATAAATATTTTTCATAATTGGAGATGAAAATGACCTATCATTTGGGCTTTATGCCAAAACCCTACCTAAAAGTCCTGACTGCAACCTTGATGGTTTAGACCTCCTTATTGAAATTCCTCCTTATTTACTTGATTTACCATGTTTTCATAGGTTTTTAAATCTTATATAACATCCATTAAAGGTTTAATCATCTCCTATAGGGTCCTTCTATCACTACATTACAAAACTACATGGTTCTCATACAAAGGTAAGTACCCTCTATCTGAGACAAAAAAAAGGGTACTTACCCTATTTTCTTAGACAAGTGGAATATTTTATGGGATTATACAATTTATTGATACCATATATACCAAATTGGATCCTTTTATATGGTCATTTGACCTCAAAACTCCTTCAATATCCAAGGTAGACTTCTATGAAGTTAGGATGTGCAGGGTTTCAAGATATGGATTGTGCCTTACTTGATATGAGTCCATTATCTATTTAACATCCATTATGATAGTGTATGATGATATTTTTTCATGATTAATTTTTTAAAGCTTACCCACCACTTCAACCTTATATGCCTTTGATTGGTTAAGTATGACTATAACTTTTGACTGTGTTCTGCTCCAAGGCTTGTACCTATAGGTGTAAATGCATGGTTAAGATTTGAAAAAAATGTATAAAACCTCTCTAAATTAACTTAGTATATTTTTTTTCTTGGGATCATTTATAATCATCTCTATACACTATTAATCCTCACACTTTACTATTTAGCCCACTACCTGCTATGGTCAAACATAATCAACTATTTTAGGAAAGGCAAAACCCTATAGGTGGAGATTCTTATATTGAAAGGTTACACATAATTATTAAATCTCATGAAACATTTTAAAACATCTCTTGTATTCCAACTTTGGTTATTCAATCTCAAACTTACATCTTGGACTATGTACTCTTCCAGTCAGCTGTAGGTGTGTATCTTTGAAGTGTGCTTTGTCGATCTTTAAGAATTAGGTTTTAAAATAGGTCTAAAATTATAATATGAAGGGAGAAAAAGGTTTTAATAGTGTTTCAATAATTAAATAGAATTTATTAGGTTACATAGAGTCTTATAAGCCCATTAGATCCTTCTAAAAGAGACAACATTTCAATCACAAGTCCAAAAGAACCAGACCATCATGAGAATGTCATTTAAAAATAGACTAGTCTACTTGATTGTGAATTTAATAATTATGATTATAAATCCTCTCAAGGAAAAAATACCACATGGACATGAATTTATTAATTCCTATATCATCCTCTACAAATTTCATAACTTGATGAGTTTCCTATCTCAAGTTATAGAGCTTCAAATTTAGACTTGAAGAATGAAACATGTGTAAGGATGTCAAGAAGCTCTGTGAAGTACCCATTGGAATTAAAAGGCCCAAAGGTTTAACATGAGAGTGAAAAGTGTCCAAATAACATGATATAAGTTCAAGATCCAATAATGAGTGGGCAATCTAACAGTGTTAGTGGATCCTAAAGATCTAACAATGCGTATTTGATCATGCAAATTAGATTGATGGTGAGCATCAAGTCAAAATTTTAGTGTAAGCAAGAATCTAAAAAGTGGAAATATCTCAATAATATAGAAAAATATATTATGGTACATATTTATTGATAGATTCAATGGGTCTAGGTAGATCAATGTTATGGTTCACTCGTATAGATCAAATCAATGATGAGGAATGAATCAATAAGTCAATGAATGTAAAAGTATAATAAAAATGTACTAAGTGTCGTAAGAAAATTAATATATGGATCACATTTAATCATATAAAATCAGATCTACTTAATGCAAGAGGTCAAAGAGTTATCAGGATCTTGTAGAACAAATAAAGAGCTAACATTTGACATAATATGAGAAGTCTAGATCAAGATCGATGATTAATATTAAATTTCAAAGATAGTGGGTCCAAGAAGATTAATAGTGCTCATTCAATTTTGAGGAAGTAGGTCAATGTTCAATATTAAGGATCAAAAGACAATATATTTCAAGTGGAGAATAATTATGGCCTAGGTCTTAATAGAAGGAAGTCCTATAAATATCATCCTATCACCATTAGAGATCGATTGAATACCATTAAAAAGACATAATGATTTAGTTAGGATGATCAATTATGTATTTTTAATGCCATTAAATCTTAATATGAACCTTTGGTTCAAATATTTATGGCATATAGGGTCCATCTTTTGCGGTTGTAGTATGTTTTCATGACTGTGATCTTTGTTCTTTAAAGAAGACCTTTGTATATGGGTGAGTTATTAATTTCCATAAAGTTTTAGATGTAGAATAGGTATTTTAAAGCTTAACGGATATCAAAAAGGAGAATATATAGTCTATAGGTCTATATAAATATAAAATCTATAGTAAAACCAATAAAGGATATTAGTTTTCCATCTATAGAAAATACCTATGCTTAAATATTGAAGTAGGGGAAGATATATGGTTATGGAGAAGTATCTCATCTTTAGACAAAGATATAACTCTGAAAAATAGCTTCTAAGAGAAAAATTGGGCATGGCTCTATCAAGTACATGGATATAAAGACCTTGCCATGATAATGAAGCAATTGGAGATGGTGTAGAGTCTCAAGATAGAGATCCGGTGGTCAGAGAAAGTAGTTGTAGCATTTAATAGATTTTCAAGGTGGTTAAGTTTTTTCCTTCATAATAAAGATCACGACTCACCACCTTTGGAAACTATTGTCTTCTAATGCATTTATCTTAACCAATGAGAAGATTCAGGGGATATTAAGACAAATAAAAAGATAACTTGTCAATAGAGAACTGGTGTTGATTTGATAAAAAATATGGTAGCTCAATTAATGATTTATGTAATCTTTTCCCCCCTTTCTCTCTCTTTCTCATATATTACCCATTCTTTCCATTTGGTAAGCTCTCTCTTAGTTTATATAAGTATTAGATATGTAGGTAAATATCATTGATAGAGGGGTATTTTGGGTAGCTTGATACCATGTGACCACTAACCCATTTTTCCCACATCCACCATGAAGATGAAAAAATGGGGTTTTATCATTTGATAAGTAGTAATAGTCCATAAATAATATCTGAATGCACCAAATCAAAGGTGATACAAAAACCACAAACATCTAGGTGGTTACATCCAGTTTAAGAAGATATTCCATATTAGATGCATGCATCTAATCTAGATTGTAGTGTCTACACAACTATCCTAGGTTGAGGCAAGTGTCTGAGGCTATAGAGGTATAATTTTTAGAATCAAACAACTGATCTAGAATCCATATCTAGTTCACTTTCTACATATTCCAAAAATTTATTTTTATTAACATTAGATCCAACTAAGTATCTTGTTTTAATTAGCATGAACATATATAATATAGATATAGTTTCTATTTTAGCATATCTCAACATAATAAATTTAGTATATGTTTATCTCAATTTTGTAATTAATTATCTTGCTATAGAGATGGTCTATCACTCTTTTTCCCTAGGATATATCCACCCCATTAACCCTTGATTCCCAAATATAGATTTTATGGTTAAACAAGGAAAAATTCACACATTAACTCTAATAGGAATAAATATGTGTGGATCGAATTCCATCTTTAGAGTATTGGATATGTAGGTAATGATAAATCATAAATGGGGCTGATTGGGGTTAGATAAACCCATTACACTTCCAAAACATTAAAAGGTTTCATCCTTTTGTAAGTGGACATAGGGTTTTAAGGAGGATACTAATTTAAAGAGTTACACAAATATATAAGAATCATAATTTTATGCACAAATCTATTGAAGGTAGTCATTATGGAATATATAGTCATAGATCCTAAAAATAACAAAAGATAATAACTTCAACTTATAAGTACTTTCATTGACATTGGTGTCCTAACTTAATTTTAGTGACACTCTATTCACAAACAATTAGTTATAGGTTTAAATCGTTCACAAGACTTCTTCCATCCCCTTTTTACATCATAAATCAATCATAGTAATAATTAGTCTATGAACCATAAAAGGTAAGTACCTTAATATTTTTATTAATTTATATATTTAACACATGCCACCTTTCAATTTAGTTTCAATATTTTACATTAATATTCATGCTTAACTGACATATCTTATAATATATACTAAATTAAAGTCTTTATCTCTATTAGGGTTTGATAAATTCTAAATCAGTGGCCAATATTAAAACCATAGTAGCCCTCATGTCATGGATTTCCTATTATCTAGAAATTATGTGCCTTATGATTATGATAGTACATGTACAAATAGTCAAAATTTTATGATTCATGATAATTAATTTATGAATATGGTCATGAAAGGAATGATTATGAATATAATTATGAATAATATTGATATGATAGTGATAATACTCATTATAACATGGAAAATATGAACATGTTCCTTCCTCAAGTAAAATGTGATGTTAGTTCCTCTTTATAAATTAATCATGATATCAAATAATGTGATATTTATTCTCCTTCTCTACATGATACATAAGTGTGATGAATATATATCATCTAATGAATTAAAATGTCATAATCCTCCTCCTCTTTCCCATATAACTCCAATGAATCCCTTTGATGGATATTGTATGCATATTGAAACTACAAAATGATTATAATGAACAACATGAGATACTAATTGCTACTAATTTACATTTTGGAGGTATTAAGTCCACTATAGGTATTCAAAAAATTATTATTTATATTATTATTACATATACAAATTTTATTAAATTTAAGATATTATACCAAGGTGTGGAAAAAAAGGCTTCCCTCAAATTGACATACTTATTCCCACATATTCTAACTATGGTAATCCTACAATTTCTACACATATTACATCATTAACCTCTCCTACTACACATTCCCTCAAGTAAACTATTTTAAATTTACATGTTGAGGTGTTACAACTATAGTAATGTGATCACATATATATTCATTTTTTTTTTAAATGTTTTGGTTAATGATAAAGTAACCCATTAGATTGTAGTTTATCCTTTACCCATAGAGTTTTCAGCACCTAAGATTAAATGTTATAATAGTAAATATGATCTAGAATAATAAATTCTATTTTTCTACATAACATGATTATATTATTCATATAATGATAAATTATTGACCAAACTATTTCTAAGGAGTCTAAAGGATTATGGATTAACATGGTTATATAATATTCATTTTCACTCAATGAAGGCCTTTAATCCTTTGGTTGACCAATTTCTAATGCATTTTAACATTAGTGAAAAGTTATCTTATGCTTAAATTTATAAAATTATGATGGAACACAATGAAGATATTCATGACCATGTGTTTTATTATAACATGTTTAATTTTTTTTGGAAAGAGTTATGGGGAAAATAACCCAATCAAATAAATGGATAATTTATTCTAAAAGTAGGTCAATTAAATAATACAGATTCAAAATATTTTGATATGGTGTTGAATTATGAAACTATACTAAATATAAAAAATATAATGCCAATAAATAATTAAAATGTATAAAAATAAGGGAGAAATAATACTTATATTGTTGATTGATGTGTAGACAGATATAATAAATATAGGTGTAAAGGACATAGGATGGTTCTCCATAGTGATTTCTCAGATTTTGAATATTTAATTTTTATCAGTTTGGACATTAGTATCAAGATATGGACACTAGTGCCAATGATCATATCCAAATTTTTATACTTTTATGATGTATGGAATACATGTCCTTTTATATATTGATGAACTACACCTGTTAGGGTTCATTATCACCTTGAAAATTTTTAATTAAAATCACACAAAGATTCTAGATATTAGTCCTTTGCTTAAAATCCTAGATCATCCAACTTGGGCATGCCACCTTATAAAATGGGGGTTAGTGGGATCAATTTAATTCAATATAACCTCAAATAACCATTTTTAAATGAGTGCTACTTATATATCCATATACTCTAAATAGGGCCTCAGGTCAATGTAGTTCTCGCCTAATGTGGGCTTGTGTGTGAACAATTATATAATATGTTATATGTTAGTGCATGTAGTGATATAGCTTGTAACTTGACAAATAATTCTCCTGGGATAAAATTTTAATACTTAATATATAAAATAATACTAATTATATGATTGATTTAGAAATAGGGAAGAATAAGATAGTTTTGTAATCTTGAGAGGTGATTTTACTTGATAATTGATAGATGTGTGCTTGATTTGTACTTGATTATAATGAATTATTTTTTAATTATATTTATAAAATAAATTTTTAGATTATATCATGTGAGGGTTAATTATGAAAATATTTTGAACCATTCATGTCTAAATATTTGTAAATTTGATCATTTGTAAGGCTCAGATACTAGTGTTAGATCTAAGACAGTAGCATTGATGCTAGTGTCCTAGTCTAGATAGTAGTGTCCGAGAGGATAGAAATTTATTTAAGATATGTAAATACTATAGTAAGATATAATTTTTTTTTTTTTGTTTAGACTATGAGTTACAAGTGATCTATGTAATCATAATATCAAGGTTAGAACATAGGATAACAATTTAGGTATAGTGAGATGGTGAACATGAGCCTTTCAACATAGGGAAGGACATGAACTAAAGGGTTGAGCCATGAATAATATTTTTAAAGTGTATAATAACATTTTATAATATATAATAAAATTTTAGTGTTTACATTCCTCCTCTCTCTCCTTTAATATGGTAATGCATAAAGATGAAATTAGTAGTTTAAAAGAAATAAATGAATACCTTGGTGTGTACAATAGACCTTGCTTTGACTTGAGATATATTTAAGTTTGATATTTGTGTATTTATTAAAAAAAAGATAATTTTAAATTGTAATTAAAAAATTTAATATAAAAATTTAATAATTTAAATACTTGAAATAAAATAGATCAAGGAAAGAGTACACTTGTGTGTCAATGTAACCATGTTTCCCCTTGGTATTTTACTTTGGTAATGATGCTTCCTTATTGAAACATTAGAGAAATAGGTTCAAAAATAGACCTTGGAGATGTGAAGAGGAGAATTTTAGTGTGATCATTCTCCATTTCTTGTACAAGGGTGATTTATTAGAAGGCCATTGAGAACACTAAATATAAATCATGTAACTCAAGTGTATAGATAATCTAGCCAAGCTAGACTATATCACCTAGGTTAAATGGTGTAAAAATATCAACTTGTACAAGATAAGTATTGCCAAGTATACTGAGGGCATTGAGTCTCAACTAAATTATTCAAGAGACCCAACTCCTACAATTAGATAAAGATAAATTGGTGCACATTGATAAGGTCAGTGCATAAATGTGTATATAGTTTAGATACATATCTATGATTTGGTGTATTTTCATATCTATGAACCTATAATGTGTCTGAAGATGAATTATATATCAACATGTAACCTATAATCTATAAAATATGTATAATATCTATCATAAATATGAAAAACTATCCCAAATCTATAAAAATTGGTGCTAAATGCATAAGATTATAACTCGAGTGTATATTGAATCATGTAAATTGTATCAAATTATGGAATTTTTTTGAACTATGTGTATGAGAACTCATGTATTTATGAAATTACCACATTAATATGTCCACCATTTTGACTTAATGGGAATGCAATCTAGTAGTAACCTTATCTAAAAATGATAAGATAACCATGATATATCTATATTAATTAAGTAGTAATGAAACATATAGTGGTATCATGTCTAAGTAGATGTATCAATGAAGATTTTAGTATCCAAACATAACATTCCCTAAGATGCATGATATGGATCATGGAAAATTCTAAGTAAAAATAAAAATCCTAAAAAAAAATCAAACACACACATAACAAGACTTAATGTCCCAAAAAGGGTCTAAGGAGACTACAAATAAGGGGCATGTTTAAATGCCACACACTCAAAGAAGAGGACATATTCAAATGTCAACATACCAAAGAAATAACATTTAGGTGTATTATGGCTAATAAACAAGGAACATGTTCAAATATTCCACAATTGAGATAAGGTAGTAAACAAGAAATACACTCAAGTAATCCATATGAGAAGATGAATAAATGAAATAAGCATATCATACTACTCCCTACATACATGTGTTAGCAAAGTGTCATGTATCATAAAATATCTATCACATTGTGTAATATGTAAGCATGATTATATAAATGTGTAAGTGTTAGTATATAAGATTAATATGATAATTTAAAATGATCATAAATTAATTGAACATGTAGAAATCATTATCAATAAAAGTAAATGCCCCCAATGTAGAGTGTCATGTGGGTGGAGGAAAGGTCCAACACATTTATTTTCATGTATCATGGATGTAGTGTATGTCTATATAACACTGAAGTACTTGTGAAACAAGTGTGTATAGAAAGGAAACTAGCATGCTATCTACTAACATAAAGTAAACAATATATACCAAAGCTAGTAAACATGTAAATACTAAGCATTTTTTTTTTTTTTTTTTTTTCTTTTTTTTTAAATTTTAATTTGAATGTTTTGTATTCTATTGACTTTTTTGAATTTTTGAATTTTTTTAAATTTTTGAAAATTTGAAAATTTGAAAATTTGAAAATTTAAAATTTGAAAATTTAAAATTTTGAAAATTTAAAATTTGAATTTTTGAAATTTTGAGTTTTTGAGTTTTTGAATTTTTGTATTTTTGTATTTTTTTTATTTTTGTATTTTTGAATTTTTAAATTTTTAAATTTTTAAATTTTTGAATTTTTGAATTTTTGAATTTTTAAATTTTTAAATTTTCAAAAAGGAAAGTATAGCTAATGATACCATATAATTTATGCTCATTGGGTGTTTTAGGCTCATGATGGGGTAAAAGAAATTAGTCATGCTACCAAGGATTTGTATATGTGTATAATCTAAAATTGAAGAATTTGTAATACATTACCTATGCCTCATAATACTTTATGTAAATAAAGTAGTAGTAAAAGTTGTAGTGATTCATGGAACCCATTACTAATGATTTATGGCTTCTTAAATACAATAATAGTTAGTGTATTTGTACCCTCTATAAAATATGCTAATATGTTCTCAACAACTGGCTCTATGGATTCCACTATGTATTTATGATGTAATGAACTCTCTAATATTAGTCACCTAAGAAATGAGATTATATTTTTATTACCCTTCCACTCATGATTAACCTTAATAGGTTGTATAATTAGTTCTATTTGGATAAAATTATTTTTTTGTAGCATATATTCTCATTAAATCATAAAATTATGATTACCCTATTGACATGAATATACTTGAGACATCTATGCACTAGGAATGGTATTATGCAAAGTTTATGAATCTAAAATTATCAAAATAATATATCAAAGACTTCCAAATGTGTTATAACTAAATTTGTTTGGTCACATGTACTAGACCAACCTATAAAGGCAAATCAATCTCACCAAAAACCTCTTGTTCATTCCTATTAAATGTTTTGACCATCTTGGTTGAAGGGTATGAATCATCATGTGCATAACACATATGTGTGTTTAATGTCATGATACATACATTATAACTAGATCCATTATAAAACATAAAACTAAATATATGTTTATGATCAATATGTGCTCTAATAAATAATGAATGAAGATTTGAGTCATCATCCACAATTTCTCTATCGTCAAATGTAATATTTGCACTATGAATGTTATTATATAGAGTTTATGAATCCAAAATTATCCAAATAACATATCAAAGACACTCTTATGTGGTATAATTGATTTTTTTTTCACGTGTTTTATACTAACCTATAAAGGTAAATCAATCTTACCAAAAAACTCTTGTGCTTTCCCATTGAATGATTTGACCATCTTGGTTGAAGAGTATGAATCATCATGTGTATATCATAAATATCTGAGTTATGTCATGATACATACATTATCACTAGAACCATTATAAACTATAACATGATGTATATGATTATCAATATGTGCTCTAATAAATAATGAGTGAAGATCTGAGTCATCATCCACAATTTCACTATCATCAAATGTAATATAAGTCCTCTATACCATAGGAGGTATCCCATGTATAAATATGCCAATAATCCCATAAAATTCATTCTCATAATGTGGTAGATGAAGATGTGCATTATATTCCAATTTCACTTTTGGTTCTTCTTTGGAATAGTATTGTACCAAATAGTTAAATATATTATGGTAATGATGGTCACCATGTTGTGATATTGAATCCTTTGGAAAATAATAAAATATGATCTTGTCACTATCAATGAGGTCTTGTATCTTGTTATTCAATTTGTAACATATATTTTAAAAATTATTAACACATTATTAATAGTCAAAATGAGAATTTTCATCATATCCTTAAGGTAGAAATACACTCGTATCAACCTATAAGGGAGGAGAGAGAGAGATGATATGACACTCCACTAGCTTCTTAATGAGTGAAGTTGGAGACTCAGGTAATCATGTAAATTATCTCTTAGGTGAATTGTATAATATGAATTGATTAGACTATTATGACATCATATTCATCATTATTTTTACTTCCTTATTATCATCTATATTTTTTTACCTTATAGCTTTGTTTGATATAAAACTTGGTATTTGATGTAATCAGTGTGTTTGTTACATACTTAAGTCATTCAATGCAATAAGTTTTATTTATTGATCTCAGACAATATGGCATCAAAAAAATTTAACATTTTGAATATAATAAACTCATGTAGTGGGGCAAACAAAATTTTCTTGAATATATCTTGAAGTTCTTTATGTTCCATTAGATTTGCCATTTTAGATAAACATTGTCTTGTACCTAAAACATATTCATTTATGAGCTCAATGTTTCCTTGATTGATCTTTTTAATTTATGCATATGATAATTTTTTAGTAATATTAAAAGATAGATATGCTATAAATTGATCTGATATAGGTTTGAATGCTTTCATTGATCATATTATTAGATAATATAGCCATATTAAAATAGAATCCTTTAGGCTTCTTGGAAATAATTTTTTCAAAATCTTATCATTGGAAGCATAATCAATCATGTTACATAGCAATATTGGAGATGTTCCAAAATCACTCTTTCCATTATAAAGTGTGAACCTAGGTGTAACAAAACCATTTGCCCAAGTGTACAAATATATTTAGGGTACAAGAGGATTATGTAATACATATTGTAAATCAATAACATGAGTATAATTTAAAGTGTTTTTATCAATATTTAAAACCTTAGCTTCTAAATTTAGAATACCTTAGATAATATTTTTCATAGTGGACACATTGGGATTAAGATTTTATATTTGGTAAGTCATCAAAGGGGATGTAAACAATGCTTGTGTTCATATGGGAATTGAAACTGATAACTGAGTTGAAACATTTATTATTCCTATGGAGGATGTAACAATATTTGTTTAGTCTTAAAAGAACAATGGATTGAAGAAATATATCATGTCCCAATTGTATATAGGAATCAATGATGAAAATTAAGGGAGGAGCAATGTAAATGAATTGTAGTAATACCATTAAAATATTCATCATGACTAGATGTGGATGTATTAGCCTTAGAATATTTACAAATTTCATTTTGTGTGACATACAAAAATGCATAAATTAATTCATGATTTATATTTAGATGATGAATTAATTATTCCTTACATTTAATTTAAAAATAATATTTTTTATTAGCGTTTTCCATTTATTATTAATGAAAAATAAAGATGTTAATAGTAGTGGAAAAATTCAGATCTAAAAAGTAATCACAACAATATGGAATTCTAAATGGCTAAAAACCCTAGATTAAACTATGATTGTATAATAAGACTAGAATGTAGGGTTAACCAGATGTATAACCATTAATTTTAAATATTTAGAGGGATAATAACCTAACAAAATAAATGGCTAAGTTTTCTTAAAAGTAGACCAATTAAATAATTCAAATTCATAATATTTTGATATAATGTTAAATTATGAAAGTATGCTAAATATATAAAGTACAATGGAAAAAATAATTTGAAAGTATAAAAATGAGGGAAAAGGAAATATCTTATTTATTTATGTTCATGTATATCTAATAAATCCAATTTTAGAAGGAGACATGATGATGCCCTACATTGATTTGTCAGATTATGAATATTTATTTTCTATCATCCTGAACACTACCATCGATATTTGGACACTAGTGTCAATGATTATATCCTCTATAAAATATATTTTATTTTTTTGAATGAACAAATTCACTTGTTAGATTTAACTATTGCCTTGTATATTATCAACTCAGATCACATGCACACACTCTAGATATCAGTACTTTACTCAAAACCCTAGATCCTCTAACTTGGGCATGCCACCTTGTAAAATAGAGTTTAGTGGGCTCAAATGAATTTGATATGACCTATAATACCCTTATGTAAATTATAATTTATTATTTATACATATAATTTTCAAATAAGACCTCAAATCGATGTAGTTCTCCCCATTATGTGGACTTGCGTGTGAACAATTATGAAATATGCTATATGTAAGTGCATGTAATGATGTATATTTTAAATTGAAAAATAATAATCATGGGATGATATTTTAATAATATTTATCCCATGACTAATTTATAAATAGGAAAGAATAGGTTAGTTTTGTGAGATTTGGAAGTGGTTTTCCTTAGTAATTATTAGATGTGTGCTTGATTTATACTTAATTATAATGAATGTTATTTTAATTATATTTATATAACACCATTTAAAATTATCTCATATGAGGGATATTCAATAAAAATATAACAAACCATACGTGTTGAAATATTTTAAAACTTTATCTTTTGTAACACTCAGACACTACCATTATATCTAGGACACTAGTGTTGATGCTAGTGTCCTAGTCTATATGGTGGTGTATAAGAGGATAAAAACTTTTTAAATATTTGTAATTTCTATATTAATATGTAAATTAAGTTCTACATAGAATGATGTAAGATATAGGTTAATTGGGTAATCATAATATTAGGGTCAGACCATAGGATAAGCATTTAAGCATAATGATATTAAGAACATGAGCCTTTCGATAGTGGGAAAGTGATGAAATAAATTATTTAACCATGAATGATATTTTTAAAGTTTAAAATACTATTTTATAATATATAATCATATTTTAGTATCAGCTTAAGATTATATTATCTAATATGGAAAATCATATGCATGATAATCATATTAAGCATATATTCAAGGAAAGTTTTCTTGATCCATTACATGGATATATCATGTTTAATAATATTTAATATTTTTACTATTTATTCCTTATAATCAAGGACCATTAATTTAAGCTCCTTGCCATGAATAAGATTCAACATATATCTAATTTTCTTAATACAAGTTGTCAAAATAAGTAATTAGTTAAGTCAAAAGAAACATTTAATGTTTATCACAAATTGACGGAGATGATAAATAAGAAATATTTTATAACCATTTTAAAAACCATAATATTTAAGGAAATAAGAGTAATATGAAATTATATCTGTCTTATGTTGTGCCTACTTATAAAAACTTGTTGATGTATATTTTGTACTTCCTGTGTCACTAGAGAATAAAGGGAAAGTGATAAACTAAATTTAAAGTATTTTAATGACTTTGGGATTGAATATTTTATATAAATATTACTATGAATAGTACAAATAGAAGAGATATGGTCACCACTTTGTAAGTCTGCAAGCAGACCCTACTTTAGGGATAATAGGCATTTATGTAGTGACACTTTTCTTGCCAATCTTTGTGAATTATCTTACTATTTTACAATAAATGCCAAAAATTTAAATGAAAAATGGATATATAAAACATTATATAATATAATTTTATTCATGGGTGGATCTAAGAGAGATTAGGGTAGGGAAGAAAAGAGATTGTGCTTGAGATGCACAAAGATGTTGATTCTGATAACTTATAAGACAAATACATGAAAATAACACTTAATAGCCATAGTGTAATGATAAAATTTAAATAAATGTATTTTAATATTTAATGGAATAGAATTCATACATATAAAAATATACTTTGCATAAATATAACTCACTCATAGTAAATTGCACAACACATCTAGTTACAAATGAGAGAAAATAGAGCAAATATAATATCAAATTAGTCATCCTAGAATTAATCTCAAAATAAAATATGAATGTATAAATTTTAATTTAAATATTAATTTATATAAATTAAAAAATTATACATCAAAATCTTTATAATATAAAAGTCACAAAAGAACACTGCAGACAGACTCTCAAATTATTTGGTTCTTCCTATTAATTTTTAAATAAGTGTTTTCTAAATACAAAATGAGGGGAAGACCCATATACATAGGATTAAAAAAATGCCTAATATGTGTTAAAGTGGTCCCATAAGTATTTATAAAATAAAATAAAGTGGCTTAAACTACCACAAAATAATGGAATATTCTTCATTCAAATTATAAAACATAACTGAATATCCCTAAGGACCTAGAGGTGGTTGAGATGCTTTATATTATTTTTGTTACTATCTATTTTCATTGTCTTAATAATTCATATTTTATCCAATGCATATTATTCTTTATCTATCTAATAAAAGTCTAGGATCATGGTCATAAACAAATCAGGTATGTCCTAGATCAACTTGATGTGCTCTGTGATTATTGACCCGAGTACATCTTCAATTACCTCTAATTTTTGTAGCCTTTGATTTGAGAATGATAAAATGTATATCAGCTCTCTATATATGTTGTAATTATCCATATATTTATGTATCCATGAAATTAAAACATTCATATGTTCCCTAAACTCTTGATCATCCATGAGAGATCCATTAGGCTTGATTACTCTAGTGATCATGGAATCCTTTAGTAAGTGGGATATTTTAAATTAAATATTCAAAAAGGATGTGTTTGCATCCTTGAGTTGGTAAAAACATGTATTTAATATTCTCCTCATATTCATGAGGAAGGTTTGTGAAGGAATAATCCCTTCAAGAGGCAAAACTTTGAGATCAATAAATTTGTTGATTCTTACCACTCTCACCAAGTTTGCTAACTTGGTATCATAGTGGATAAGAATTTGGTTAAGCTTCATGACCACCTTGGTTTGATATATCCCATATCCATGTCTCTTCTTCATAACCTTGTATAGGTTGAAAATGTTGATCACAACATTGATTATTGAGATCAATGTGCCCTCTGGCATAGTTGGTAGTGTTTGTTATTTTAACTTCTTTAGTTCTTGATACATCCCTTTCATCAAAGCAATGGTTTATTATAATTTTGGGTGCACTAAGGACTAAGATCCTCTTCATATTATTATATCTTTATATGTCCAAATTTCCTCTTCTTGGTTAAATTGAAGAGTGGTTATTCAATCTCATATATCATAGTTGATCTTGACTGTGGTTGTTCCACTTATCTGTTGACCACTCTTTTCATGGTGCCAGTGTCTATATAAAATCTCATGCAAATTTAGGCTATGGATTGGATCACTTGAGGGCTCCCTTAATTTATTTCCTACATCATGTTTATCACCTAATTTATGGTGGATGTGGCTACTAGTTGAATGGGAGGTGGTTACAGTAGGAGTGCTTGAGAAGAGGAAGAGGCTAACGTAGTGGTTGGGATATACAAGTTAGTTGGGTCCAAATGCCTCAATGGATTAAACAAAGATTTATCTAGGCCTATGTCTAGAATAAATGATGTCAATGTTAAAGACCCAATCATTTTGGATGTTATGGTGGGGTGAAGTGTTTTCTATTAGGCAAATGATTTGGGAATGGATTCGAGTAGCTAGGCTAGTTACTAGGCCTTATGAGGGGCTAGGTTGGTCACTAGATTATTATTTCTTAGAGCTCAATGTAGGTTTGGCCCACTTGGAGTAGCCTAAAGTGGGGTCTTTTAGGGCCTATTTTTGATAAGAGGAACATTATCCTCTACTTCTTCTTCCTTTTCTTTATAATCCACATTAAACATAATTCCATGAGTTGGTGGGAGCTAAACCCTTTCTATATCTTCTTTCCTCATTTTTTGATTGAGCCTCATCTCGAGTAGTATATTATTCCATGAAACATTTTATAGGACTATCTATTCATTCATTACATTGAGGTATATCCAATAATGTACCTCATCCTGATGCTTATAATCTATAGCCACATCTCTTTTGAATTTAATGAGGTGCTTGTAAATGACCTAGTTTGGATCCCACATCCTGAGGTTATCCTTGGGAAATAGGTACAAATCCTTATGCTTCAATGTCACTATTACATCTTGCCATTACTTTACCTTGGCTCTCCCTAGTTGATAAGGAGCCTTTTAGGGAGGTGTCTTCTTCTTCCTCTTGAAGAAGCTATCAAATCCATAGAGCATTTGGTATGTTATCTCCTCTTCTACCAACCTCATTAGCACATACCTTGGTACCCTAAAGGCAAATACCATTATCTCTTCTACTTGAATGACTATATAATTAGGGTATATCCAAAATATACCAATGTCTCATAGTACCTATATAACCTCTAATGGAACCTTTTACATTTTACATTTTGTAATTGATTTATAGATAGGGGATATAAATCCTCTACTATTATCTTGATATACCACCTAAAGTGGTAGATACACAATATAGAGAATGATTGGGGCACAAATTCTTATTTCTTATGTGACCATGTATTTTGACCTAATTACATAAATGACATATAATAGATTTCTCATCATATAAAATAGAGATCCATTTTGTAACATGTCATTCATAGTAGTATCCAAATTCTCACTAATAATATACCCAAGTGGGGGAATATGTTGCTCCTCTAAGATTAGTTCTAAAAATGGGATAATACTCATGTCTATATATCTAATATGTGAATTACAAAATACCTTATTTAGTAAGGCCATGCCAATCCTCACCCCTTTTCTAAATTTTTAGATAGGTAGCTCACCCTGGTCATTTAGGCATATAATCCCTTTTGGATTAGTTACCCATGAGGCCAAGACTTTGTCTAGATTGTGTGTCTCAAACCATTTTTTAATGATGGTTAGGTTATATTCCACTTGTGGTAGAAGTAGGTCATAGTATTTTTAAAAAAATAGGTCTAGTTATGAAGGTAATTGGAAGCCCTTGATTTAGGGACTTAAACAATCCATCCTTAGATTTTGACATCCTAAAGATGTTGTATACCAGGTCAACATATGGCATGACCTCTAGTTTTGCTATAACTTTGTGGAGACTAGTAGCTTAGATTCTTATATGTTTAGAGGTGAGATAAATGATATAGGGTATGGTCTTAGAATTTTCAAGATCTCAGGCTTTCTTAACATTAATATATACACTACTATAATGTTTGTCCCCTATGTTTATGGCCTTGGGGAAAAACTTTGTGTCCTTAAAAATGATTGAATTGCCAAATTTAAATAAGAAATCATAATTTTCAAATGAAGTTCCCTTACCATAAGTGGAATTCATGCCTATGCCATTTCTATTGTGTTCATAGGTAATAATTAGCATCTTCTATATATTTATATAGTTTTTGAGCACCAATAATGGTGGCCTTGGTGCA